>JAYESA010000008.1:4626377-5226377 GCA_036927795.1 Iris macrosiphon | reverse complement strand
TTGCTTGCTTGTTTTCATAAAAGAATAATATAAACTGCCTTGTATGATAATAAACGAACTCACTTAGCTTGTCTTTGAAACGATCATGTCGGCTTAACTAAGATCCTGAAATGCTTGTCTAAGAGTATGTGTTTGCATGAACATGTTCACTATCACCTATGCTCCGAGAGAACCATATCGTGTGCCTGAATGTGTTCAAAGATAAGGCAGCTTGTCCCGCAACAAGAATATAGTCTGATGGTTCGTCTCGTCTACATCGTAAAGTTTATTTGATAGTGTTTTATGCATTCGCCTTAGTTGGACAATGGCTATTGGTGGAGAGCTGAACTGCCTGTGTCACGGCTGCTACAGAGATAGTGGAAAGCAGCCATGAGTCATAGCTGCCAATAGCATCAGATAAATGAGTCATTGGTTAGCTGGATCAACCGCTGTCGATCCTGAGTTACTCAGGGACCGCACTGCATATAAGCTCGTTTATTTTGTTGGCTTGGATAGATGAACCGCCACTATGATATGCATTGAAGTCTAGATGTGCATTTGTCCCTAGTCCTACAAGATACGTTGCGCACATCCAAAAACAGAACGAACGACTTGCTTGCTTATATCACATATGAAACTCTGTTTTTTAAAGATGTTTTATAAAGGAAGTAATATGACTCTGCTACCAAACTGCATGAAACGAACATAGGTAAAACAAGAAAGATCACTAGTAATGTAATATTTTATAACATGATTACTTAGTGTTGGTTTTAGTGAATGCTTGTTTCTGTTCAATTGTTTATTCTCACCAGTACTTATAAAAGTGCTGACCCACCAAGAGTTTACTTGCTTGCAGGTAATGGTTCGTCCGAGGGAGCGATAGGCGTGCCTCAATCCCCAAGACACGAAAATTCAGGTTTCGATTGCCTCGAGTTGCTATCGTATAAAGGGGCATAATATATAGAACGATGCCTTTGCTAAGAGAAACCCAAGTCCCTCAATTTGCCCCGAATGCTCAGTTGGCTAAATGCATTATATTGCAAGAATGTCCCTCCACTGCTTACTCGTTTGATGCGATGATAGCCAAACAAAACTTTAACGAAGTTACCTTGTGCAGGCGCAACCCCAGGCTCACACGGCATCACGTCCCGGTATCAAACGGCCATACGGTACCACGTCAGGAAGCACCGAGGCACGGTGATTCGGATCTGGTGTACTGAGGCACGGTGATTCGCGTCCGGTCCTTTGGCCCAGCGGGGAGAAGCGGTGGTCCGGGCGGCCCTCGGGGCCAGGACGTGACAATCAGGGCATTAGCATATGCAAACATAAGTATTTCAGTGCGAGATTAAATTTCTGGTGCAAGAGCATACAGATTATCCAGAAGTGTTACAGAGGATGCTCAAGTGTTCAATTTATGTACAAGTATCTTATACTCAAGATCGTTCAGGTGTTTCAATTATTCTCGATACGATGCAATGACTCACATGCGGATAGCCGCTAAGCGAGGATGACTTATCTATATGAATAAGAGGTAACTGGCACGGCGCCATATTTGGACGGTGTAGTCTCATGTCAGAATTGTATACAAGCAAGAATAAGGGGCATTGCACACACACACTTTGCTCGACGCCAAACGACTACCAAAAGTTTCGTCTAGACCGGATCAGCCCTAGTGCCCTGGCGACTGTCCGCGGAACGGGATACTGTAATCCCTTGTAAAAACAAGTTATCCTGTGACATGCAGGTCTTGGTCTTCCAAATCCATAACTTGATATGATAATCCATGATTCTTATTCTAAACCGAGCATTTTCTCCACGAGTTGGGATTCTTGACTTGCTTGACAGGATTCTCGTTCAGAGGTAAACTTGATATGATTATCATTCAGATGCAAACTTGATATAATCCTAGATCAGTGATCCACTTGCCTTGATGTATTTCCCCTGGTTTGGGGAATGCATTGGTGACCTAATAGTCCCGGATACTTTTAGGTTCATATTTGCACGGAACGACTATTAGATAGTTATCCCAGGAGAACTTGATGAATGCATGACATGCATAGTATTACACGGTTGAGGCATAGTTTATACGAAAAGCATCGAAACAAGGAAACAAGGCAAGTTAACATATAAGCAGGCAAGCATGCATTTATATTGAACATAAGCATTTATATTGGCTCGGACCCAAAGGTAAGCCGAGGAGTAAAATCATAAAGGGACTTACCAAGCGATATAATCTAGGGCCGTGCAGTGTAGTAAGTAAAGTAGTACACTAAGAAGAGCATATACATATCGATCTACAAGAGGCATAGCGGGTCTAGTTGCACAAGGCAAAGGTAGCATGCAAGGGTCCACATATATAAGCAAAGTTTTATTTCCGTGTTCTAACACAAGCAATATAAATTGGGATTATTCCCTTAGCTAGGTGCGTTGGATTCTTATTAGCCTGCAGGGGTGATTCACCTAGCGACTAGCATGAAATATCCATATTTTAAGTGTGATAGCTAAGCAAAGACAAGTTCACCGTAGCCACCCACAGTAGCGATGATTCGCCTCGGTCGAGCGATACTCCGAGCGAGCCTCTGAAAGCCTAAGCCGTAAATCCTGAAGGGACAAGTCTGGAAATCCTCTTGCCTCAATTGAGTATTCTCGCTGAAGCAAAGCGGGTCGGGACATTACATTTTTGTCATTTGAATCGGCAGTCCGCTTGAGTGAAATGGGTCGTCACATCATACACTACTCAGAAAATAGTCTCGTTCTTGAGACTTCCCGAGCGCAGGTCATTCTATCGCACTATCAAATTTATCCCAAGCATAGCAATCGGTACCACTAAATCCATTTGAACATAATCTCCTACTCGATCCTTACGTCGTATCGCGTGTATGCTGAGTCAGTCTCATTTGCGCCTTAGCATGCGCAGGGTACATTTTAATCGATCTTGATTAACTATCTAAGGCAGAGGCAAACTTATACAAGTCGTTATACTTGTTCAGGTAGATATTCACTTGTACTAGCATTTGAGATCAGCATATCGCGAGTCTGGATCATGCACATATTCGAAGCGCTTCATGCACATGCATGTCAACCAACCTGGTGATAGCGAAGTCTTAGCATTTAAGTTTCACATATCATTGAGTCTTGGATCATGCACACATTCAAGGCGTCTCTCAAACATATGCATTCAACAAAACTTAGAGATAGTGAAATTGGACAAGCTACTTGCAAAAATCTAAAGGGTTCTTTTTATGATTCACAAGGATACTTCCGATAGGGTCAATCAAATTTCAGTCATTTTTCCATCCAACTCAAATGTATTTGTACTACCGTTAAGCACGATCTATTCGGGTTAACCGACTAGCGTCCATTCGTTTGGGTCAAATATTACACACTTTACCGTGCTAAGTCTAACCCTAAGTCTTGCTGCCCCAGTTCTATAGCTTGTTCAAACAATATGCTAAAGTCGGTAACACAGGTTCATTCACTCGTACAGGGTCATCTGCCTAATCGTTAGGTCAGCTCACAAGATCATAGGTACAAGTTCAAGCATACGATACATCGTGCAAATTCGTCGCATGATGCTCGCCCCAATTCCCAGGGTGAAACTATTGTTCATTTGCATGAGGTATTCTACCCAAGCTCGTTTTACTCAGATTTTTAAACATCGAGCACTGATTATCCTACTCTTAATAACACGTTCGTTCGCACGGGGGATGAGTCCATTCAGTGAAATCCATAATATTCATGATGTAGGACAAGCCTAGTGATTTGTATAGTCTCTCTCTCCAAACATGCTTTGATAGAATACCTATCCATTCCAAGTCTACTCTAACAAGCCAAGATTCAGTTCTAAACCATTATTTATAACTTTAAGTCATCCAACCTGATTTACGTATCCGTTCACGAAACCATCAAGCATGATTTATTTTAGGTTCTAGGCTAACTTATCCATGTAACATTTTCGATCACTTGCATTTTCAAATTCGTCTTATCGTGTCGAACCAAAAGTCAAGACGATCCATTAGTTATCACGCTCCGGTCTTCCTCAAGTTCGATCACCCTCGTTGGACGTAAGATTACCACATCAACGCCCCTGCTAGATAATCGTCCTAATCCAGGCGTGACGCATGTACGAGAATAGAGTTACGCTCGCACAAGACAAGAATGTTTGAGTGTTATGGTTTTCTTCGGCACGATCGAGACACCCTATATTTTTACTTTGCTCCATCCAAGTTATAAAATCCATCGATTCAAGTCCGTTCATACAGTGATTATAATTCAACTAGCAAAATCATCCAACTTCAATGTTACCGTTTGGTAAATCCATAGTCTACTTATATCATTCCTCAAGAAACTAGTTTCAAATATTCAAGCCCAAGTCTATTCCATCTTTTGATACATTCTATTCATCGAGTTAGTTTAGAATAATCACCAAACATGTTTCCGTGAGTTCGATCATCCCCGTCGTACGTGAAATTATCACGCCGGCGCTCCCGCAGGATAATCGTTCTCGTTGGGACTGATTTTGAATGTTTTCTTTTCGAACATGATTTCAAGATCGTTATTCCAAACTCTAAGCTAAATCAATTATCGTTTATCTCTTTCCTCGAAACATAATATTCATTTTTGGGCTAACTTCTTATTCAAGCGATATTGTATTCAAGTTCAATCCATTTATTTTGATCCGATATCGCTCGCACGATACTCTAAGTTTTCAACAAGTTTTCTCAACCAAGATATCGATTTCCATTTTTGTAAATCCCAATTCGATATAAGCCTTATCAATTATTCAAGACAATCTCAAATCTGTTTAATCCGACTATCGCACGAGGCCTATGAATCCGTTTGGATATTTCTAAATGATCCATACACCACTTGTAATTGAGTCATCCAATTAAATCCATATTTAATACTCATCTAAGCAACTATATTCGATTTGTATCTTCCGACATGAAATACCGTTCGAGCTATTTTCCAAAATTCAAGAACGATTCTCTATATTCTCCTAAGTGCTAAATCCGAGAATATTCTATCGATTGCCGTTCTAAGTCTGACTTGTCTCATTCCTGAATGATATTCCATTTTTGTTCTAACTAAGCATGCACCAAAGGGTCTTGGCGCGATACTCTACACAACTTAGCCAAAAGGCTGTATGCAAAAGCTAACTGTTCGGGACAAAATTCGATTTTGTACTAACTAGTTGGGTAAAAACGTATAAGCATTTCGGGTTTGCACATAAGTTGCGATTCTAGCACGGGTCTAATCCCGAAGGGTCTAGCACAGGTCGGCACAAAGGCCTATCGCATTTTAATTTCGTAAAAACAATTATATCATTCACATTCACTTTTTGAAAGTATTTAAACTTATTTTTTGGAATATTCCATTGGGAAATTGAGAGAGAGTGTGCACATAACCCACGAACGAGCTTACGAAACTGAGAAAATCGAAATAAAGTCCAAAGGCGTATAGCCAACCTTTGATACCAATCTGTCACGCCCCGACCTCCCACAGGCTAATCGGCCGTCCCCGCTAGGCAAGAATCACCGCGCCAGTGCACCCACGGGAAGATCGCTTGACCCATCTGGGCGTGATGTCGCACTAGCGTGAGCCGCGCCCGTGCAAGGCCGAGGTTCATGCTGGCGATAAGAAGTTTAAGCCACAGAGTCGCACAGATTATCTGAGTACAGCAGAATTATAAACGCATAGGCGATTGGTAACAAGTTCATTGGGTCGTCAATAATGGAAGCATTGAATAACACAAGTATAGAATTTAAAACAAACTCTTTATTGATATAAACAAGTGTTACAGGCGGCGTATAGCCGAGATTACAAGTCGATCAAGCCTCTGTCTCTGAAACAGTAAAAGCATGCCAAATGGCTACATTTGTGGAATGATGTATATGCGATGTTCCAATATTATATCTTGTATATGTGCTTCAGTTCTGGATCGCAATGCTCCAAGGCTCCAGAGTAAACTCCACGCGTTAGCACGCACGAAGGGGGCATCCGCACCGAACGAGGTTTTTCTGCACCCTGTAAGCAATCTGGTGGATTATCAGTACATGAATGTACTAGTGGGGAGGCTACTCGCCCGCTAGATAAATCCAAACACGTAATATAGGTTCCGTGCACCAACTATTATATTGTCTTTTTAGTTGCCTTATGATCAGTTGTATGCAAGGACTGAATAGCCTAACTCGTATGGCAGTACGTCGTACGATATAAGAGGAAATACGGTGAGACTTACCAACTTACCATTTGTCCTTCTCTGTCCAAGGAAAACCAAGTTAATTCAAGAATGAGCATTTATACAATGAATCAGGGCATTAGCATATGCAAACACAAGTATTTTAGTGCGAGATTATGTTTTGGGTGCACGAGCATACAGATTATCCAGAAGTGTTGTAGAGGATGCTCAAGTGTTCAATTTATGTACAAGTATCTTATACTCAAGATCGTTCAGGTGTTTCAATTATTCTCGATGTGATGGAATGACTCGTACACGGATAGCCGCTAAGCGAGGATGACTTATTTATATGAACAAGAGGTCACTGGCATGGCGCATAGTTGGACGGTGTAGTCTTATTTCGAAATGGTGTGCAAGCAAGAACAAGGGGCATTGCACACATATTTTGCTCGACGCCAAATGACTACCAGTTCCGTCTAGATCGGATCGGCCCCAGTGCCTTGGCGACCGTCCGGTGAATGGGATATTGTAATCCCCCTTGTAAAAACAAGTTGTCCTGTGACATGCATGTCTTGGTCTTCCAAATCCATAACTTGATATGATAATCCATGATTCTTATTCTGAATCGAGCATTTGCTCCACGAGCTGAGATTCTTGACTTGCTTTACACGATTCTCGTTCAGAGGTAAACTTGATATGATTATCATTCAGATAAAAACTTGACATAATCCTCGATCAGTGATCCACTTGCCTTGATGTATTTCCTCTGGTTCGGGGACTGCCTTGGTGACCTAATGGTCCCGGATACTTTTAGGTTCATATTTGCACGAAACGACTATTAGATAGTTTTTCGAGAAAAACTTGATGAATGCATGACATGCACAGTGTTACACGATTGAGGCATAGTTTATGCGAAAAGCATCAAAATGAGGCAACAAGGCAAGTTAACATATAAGCAGGCAAGCATGCATTTATATTGAACATAAGCATTTACGTTGGCTCGGGCCCGAAGGTAAGCCGAGGAGTAAAATCGTAAAGGGACTTACCGAGCGACATGATCTAGGGTCATGTAGCATAGCAAGTAAAGCAACGTACTAAGAAGAGCATATACATATCGATCTACTCAAGGCATAGTGGGTCTAGATGCACAAGGCAAAGGTAGCATGCAAGGGTCCACATATATAAGCAAAGTTTCATTTCCATGTTCTAACACAAGCAATATAAATTAGGATTATTCCCTTAGCTAGGTGCGTTGGATTCTTATTAGCATGCAGGGGATGATTCACCTAGCGACTAGCATAAAATATCTATATTTTAAGTGTGCTGGCTAAGCAAAGACAAGTTTACCGTAGCCACCCACCTTAGTGATGATTCGCCTCGGTCGAGCGATACTCCGAGCAAGCCTCTGAAAGCCTAAGCCGGAACTCCTGAAGGGACAAGTCTGGAAATCCTCTTGCCTCAATCGAGTATTCTCGCTGAAGCAAAGCGGGTCAGGATATTACATTTTTGCCGTTTGAATTAGTAGTCCACTTGAGCGGAACGGGTCATCACATGCCTTACGAGGGACCGATGCATAATATACAAGTGCTATATGATTTCTATGGCTCGGTTAGCCCCGATAAACAGCTCATGATCTGAGAATTTCTTTATGCATCCGTTCTGAGATAACTCGGACTCCACATAACAAGCCATAGGATTGATTGGTCGATTTAATAAAGTATGTGCTGGTAGTAAAGGGACATGAACTATTGTGGTGCGATGGTTCAACCCTTGTCCTTGTTTGGTTATAGGGTTGCGCCAATGTGTCATAATAGGTCATGTACCAAAATTGCATATTATACATATATCTTAGCTTGTATTGTGACATGTGTGTTCTGGATTATATTGATATATTTTATCGTCGTCATGTTCACAATTGGTAAGTCGTACCCTATCTCAGAATAATACGACACCTTGTGTCCTTGTTTGGTTGTAGAGGTGTGCTACTGCTCCAATGAAAAGTCATACGCTTACAGTTGTGGCATGGATTCCTATTTTATGTACTTTATTGGTTTTTGTTTCATTCACTTGTGCTTCTTTGTGGTACTTGATCTCGGGGCCTGACCTCGCTGGTTTTTCTTGGCCAAGTTTAGTAGCAGAGCCCGAGGATCCTGTCATGTATATGAACGATGGCACACACTAGGAGGATATTCGCCGAAGAACTTAAGTGGATTTCTTCTCCCCCACTATGAGTATCATTTTGTATCACCTTTTGGAGTTTAGCCGACGATACTTGTTAGCCGGTTTATCTCGATATTAGTTCCTCTACATGATTGTATATTATTCAGACTGCGGCTGACTTACAGTCATGTACTCTTGACAATGTACTAGTCTATCATCCTGTATAACTAGTTTCATGATCTTTGTGATGGATTATCAGGGATGCCTAACTACTTTATCTTACATGCTCATTCTTACTATTTTTTGCTTGATGATTGAAAAATAGAGATCCTTGACCCTAGGTGACTTGATTGTAGTATACACCCCCTTGTTTCTAGACAAACTTAGCACATTGCGGGTTACTTCGGTATTCCGTAAGGTGTGGTTGGCTGAGTCACACCCCCGCTCTCCAGTATTCTGGTTCTAGGATGTGACAAAAATCTAATGGCAATTTATTTATATCTCATGCAGAGATGCTAATTCAGAGAGACGTGGCAGAAGTAAAAGTAAGGGTCCCAGCGACAGCAAAGAGAAAAGTAAAGACAAGTCCAAGGGTCTGTACGATGACTCTGAGTGCTACCATTGTGACAAAAAGGGACACATCAAGCGAAACTATTTTACTTAAAAAAGAGAAAAGAAGGGCAACAAGGGATAGTAGATTGAGAACACAACAACTACCTCAACACATAGAGGCGATGTGATTATTGTGGTTAATGAGATAGTCATGAACCTCACATGCGATGACAATTTTTGGCTGATGGACCCTGGGGATTCAGCCCACGTATATCACAACAGTGTATTGTTTGCTACTTACACAACAAGATACTATGGAGTATTGAAAATGGATAACAGAGATGTGTCAAAAGTTTTTGTGTTGGTTGGAAGGTTAGATGATAGAAATTCTTTAATCTCTTTAGAAATTACCAGTGGAAAGTTTGTATAATTTCGATTGTGATTGCCAAAGGAAGCAAGATGTTGAAGTATGTTCGGTACGATAATGACGACGAATAGATTAGTCACTTTAATGCTTATTGCAAAGAACAAGAGATTCAACACCGGAAGATACCTCAGCTCAATGGTATTGCGAATCATCTGAACGAAACATTGATGGAGATGGACGGTATTTGTTGTTGAAAGAAAACTTATTGGGCTATTATTCGGATGAAACTTATTTGTCTCATACAGCTCATTTACAGGATGATGTGCCTGATAACATATGGAATGGCATAGAGATGGCATATAGTCGCCTTCGAATATTTGTTTGGAAGGCCTTCGTGCATGTAGAGAAAGATGATAGATCCAAACTTAAGCCGAAGATGAGATAGTGCCTCTTTGTCGGTTGTGGTCAGGATGAGTTTAGCTATAGACTTTATGACCTAGTAAGAAAAAAGCTCTGCAGAAGCATGAACATGGTATTCATCAAGGATCAAACCATAACCAACACTCAGAAATTCAAGATACCTTTTGTGGTTGAGGAATTACCTGAGTTAGACTCATCATGCTTCGAGCGGTTTCCCAAGGACACTTCAGAGAATCCAATTATAGATGAGCCAGTCAATGGAGATGCTCCCATCCTTGATCATCAGCCTGCTGATGGTGGTTAGGGTGAATCTCAGAAGGGTGAGCATATCGTGGAAGCAGTTCTTGAAGGGAATAAAGTTGTCAGTATATAACAAACACCAAATGATCCATTAAGGAGGAGCACGAGAGAGTGTCAACCATCCACGAGGTACTCACCAGATGAGTATGTGATATTGACTAATGAGGAGAGCCTGAAGGATTCACAGTGGTGATGGAAGACAAATATAGGAAAGAGTAAGATCATGCCATGCTAAAGAAGATGAGTTTCTTATATCAAAACTCTACCTATGAGCTGGTGCGGTTGTAAAAGGGTAAGAATGCTTTGAAAAATTGATGGGTGTTCAGAGTTAAGCAGACAGAAGCAACTCATCCTTGATACAAAGCGAGACTAGTAGTTAAAGGCTACAGTCAGCAAAAGGGTATGAATTTCGATGGTATCTTTTCTCTTATTGTCAAGTTGTCATCTATTCGGGTGGTGTTAACGTTAGAAGCGAGTATTGACTTAAAGTTTGAGTAGATGGATATGAAGACAACATTCCTCCAAGTTGATTTAGAGAAAAAATTACACATAGCCTAGCCAAAAGGATTCTGTGAGCAGGGCAGGTCATATTTAGTTTGTTGGTTAAAGAAGATTTTGTATGGTCTGAAGCAGGTTCCGATACTGTGGTATAGGAAGTTCGAGTCGTTTATAGGGAAACATGGTTATGCACAGACGACGTCAGATTATTGTGCATTTGTGAGGTATTTTACCAAAGTTGATTTCAACATATATAGCTCTATATAGATGATATGTCATTAGTAAGTCAAAATACCACTAGGATACCGGATTTGAAGCACCAACTAGGTGTCCTTCTATATGAAAGATTTGGATGCAGCAAAGACTATTCTTGGGAAGGAGATCAGTTGAGAGAGAGAGAGAGAGAGTGTGTGTGTGTGTGTCCAAATTGCTTTACTTGTCCTAAAAGAAGTAAATTTACTAGCTAGTACCTCAGCATTTTGGAATGGGCGGGCCAAAAAAAAGTGAACAACCCCTTTGCAGATCATTTTAAGTTTACTTTAGAGCAATGTCCATCTACCTATGATAAAACGAAAGGTATGAAGAGGGTTTCATATGCATCAGCAGTAGGGAGTCTCATGTATGCCATGATGTGCATAAGGCCATACATTGCTTATACAGTTGGCATGGTTAGCAGGTTTCTTTCCAATTTAGAAAGGGTACATTGGAGTGCGATCAAGTGGATTCTACGGTATCTTCAAGGCACTTCTAATTGAAAGACTTTATTTTTTTGGTGCTAGCCAAAGTTGGTTGGATCTATATGCTGACACTGATATGGCTAAAGATGTGATTATGAGGAGATCGACCTCAGGCTACGTTATGATGTTTCCTGTTAGGATAGTTTCATAGAATTTGTGGTTGCATAAGTGTGTTTTCTTGCCTATAACGGAGGCAGAGTTCCTTACGGCAACAGAGCTTTGCAAGGAGTTACTATCGATGAAGAAGTTTCTGTAAAAAATGGGACATAAGCAAGAGCAGTATTTTTTTTTTTACGGTAGCCGGAGTGCAGTTCATCTTAGATTTAGGAAGAACCCAACGTTTCTTAGTTGGTCCGAGAATATTGCAACTCGTTATGAATATTGTATACAAGATGTGCTTGAGGTGAAGGATGCAACGCTTGAGAAGGTTCACACAGAGAACAATGGAGAAGATATGTTCACAAATGTTTTACCAAAAGAAAAGTTTGAGTACAGCTGGAGGATAATCGTTATGACGAGCTCCTCTACCAATAGTAGGGAAGGGGAAGATTTGACCGAGTTGGGTGGGGTTCCCAACCTATATAGAGAACATCCTGAAATGCGACGAGCGCCATCCATGTGTCATGGAAGCTCGAGAGTTGAAGGCATTGAAAACATTTATGTCAAGAACAGACCAAATTATATTGGACCCGAGTCCAATCTGAACCCTTTCATATCAAAATAGAACTTTTCTATCTAGTCAAACCGAGTTCACTTTGATATTCTCAAATTTTCCTCTGGATCATCAGTTGTTCTCAAACATGTTATGAAGGTGATACAAAGGTATGAAAAAGTATAGGGCCAATTCATTAACAAGAGCAAAAGTAGAGTCATTGTCCCCCCAAAATGCAACATTCTTGTGGCGGAATCGTTACTAGGATCGTTGGTTTTACTGTGAGCAATGACGCTATCATGTATCTGGGTTGTCCTTTATCCCCAGCAAGATGAAGCGCTCCTATGTTTGAACATCTCATTCAAAAAATCAAAGACAAATTAGATGGTTGGCACAACCATATTCTATCATGCATTTCCATGTATTCTCTTGCACTATGTGCTCCTCCAATAAAAGTTAATAAAATTATAAACAAGATAATTATTGTTAGTCCCGAGTCTTAATCAAAAGATGGTAGAACGAGACCAGAAACAGAGGTTTAAGCAAAACTTTACAGCTTATCATCTGTTTGATCCTGAAGTTGTAGTCGAGTCTCAGAAGTTCGTGCAAACAAGTTTGTCCCCTGAATCCTCGATTCCAACGAATAACTATAATGTATATTACTTATTACAACTTGCTTCCAAGAATACAATAATCAGAACCAAACCTCATTCTTTCTTGCAAACACAGTTGCAATTGAGACAGAACGAGTTACAATGAGAGAAGAGAAAGGAGAAGAGGCATAAAGGATATCTGCTTGCTGGGGTGATGACGATCATCATTGCTCAAAACAAGATTAGCCCCACACGATATGCTCCTAGGAACCAACATGTTTTCGTTAAACTTTTGGAACGCTCACTGTCACCTCCAATCTGGACTCGCACGAACTCCTCTAGACTCCAATGGCAGCAGCATCAAAACTCTCTTCCTCTCTCAATTTCAAAGTAAGTTCTCAAAGGGGCACGAAGAGAGTATTTATAGAGAATGATCGAAATCATAATCCTAAACCTGGCCTTCAATCAGTTACGAAAAGATAGCAACGAATTATATTCAAACCCCACAAAAAAATGTATCTGAATTAATGAACATATCTTTCCATAACCGTTCAAATCCCGCAATCAGAGGGATCATGCGCCAAACGCGCTCTTTGCGCATATGCGCGCAGCTGCTCAACCGAGCTGCTCCTGTGCGCATAGCCGCGCAACGCCTGCGTATACGCCAGCTCAGCACCAAGCTCATGCGCCCCTGCCCAAGTAGTTTTGGGGCTTAGCTTCTAAGTGAATTTTTTCAAGGAAGTGACAAAGAACATAAATGCTTTATTTGAGAAGTTAATCTTTTTTCCTCCTAGAAAAATACTCCCACATGTGTCCCACCGCATTCCATGTGCACACCTCAACACAAGCAAAGCGTTATATTGAGATACACACTTGCTGTTGTAGCCAATGTGAGGCTATCTTTTCTAGTCCAAAGACAAAAACACCAACAATTACTGCATACTTCTGGGGATCTAGCGAAGATGGTCCTAAAAGACATTGGGCTAGTTGGTCAGCTATTGCAAAACCAACTAGCGAAGGTGGACTTAGTACCAAATGCTCGAAAGGCATCAAGAACACTTTCTTAGTTAAATTGTGGTCACGGTTCGAACGTCATTGGCATTATGGTGTGTGTTTATAAGAGCTAAATATCTCAAAACTAAACACCCATGTCAAGCAATTCTTCAGCCAAAAGCTTCTCGTTTGTGGCATCGTTTGATGAGTGACCGCTCTATAGGAGAATGGTTCATCCAGCTACAGGTCGGTAAACGCTAGCTCGTCATATATGGCACAAAGGAATACCGATCGATTAAACACCCTATTTTGCTTTGGAAGCAATTTGTAGTAAACTGCCCACAGATAATGTTGTGCAAAGGTGCGAGTACTCTATGGCCTCCAAATGTTCGTGTTGCACAAGCCCGTCAGTTGAAACAATAGATTATGTTTTCTCTACAGGTCTCATAGCTAATCAAGTCTGGCAATATTTTGAAATGCTATTTGGCATCAAAATTACCTCTGCGATCATGGTGGTGTGGTTTCACCAATCAAGTAAAGTTTGGAATAAGAGTAGATATGAATCTAAAGGATTAATCTCTTGTTAACAAATGTTCTTCAACAGACCTCTTGCCATCTGTTCTCAAGTCTCCGAGCAATCTAAATCATCGTGTGGAGGAAGTTCTATATTGAAAGACGCAGAAAAACTATCATTGTACTTTCACTGATTTACAATCGAAAGAGTTTACACACTCACTAAAATATAACTTTGGATCTTTCTAAACTCTTTTACAATTATAATATTAAGACATTTCTAGAACATAAATATTTTAAATGACCAAAAACATTCTAGGCATAAGATATCCTACAATATGGACTAAACTAAAAGGGGCCATAGGAACAAGGCCCAATAGTAGTGGTCCATTAGATTTGCTGGACTCAAAATAAAATCAAGTTTATTTTCAATACTCCTCCTTAAACTTGATTTTGTGACTCCAAATGAACTTCTTGCATTGAATAATATTTTTTTTCTCGATTTGCTTTGTGAAGACATCGATAGCTTCATTTTGCATTTAGACATACTTCCTTTGCATTTCCTTTCTTCCGATGCGCATCTTTGGGCAGATGAGCTTGCTTTTCATCATAGTCGATTCTCAATCTTTGATTGTAGCCTTTTGCAAGTAGTCTATGTTTGTACCTCTTGACTTTATCTTGAGCATTGTACTTTAAACATGAATACTTCATCTTGAGCATCGTTCTTTGGCTTGTAGATAATTTTTATTCCAATTTTATTTTGCCACTTCCTCACAGTCCGCTCCACCTCCGTCGGCGGACTACCTGTGGGTGACCGCAGCTGGTGGTCTCCAGGGGGTACGTACTACGGTACGGGATCCTATGGCGCCCTGGTTGCGACGCAGTCATCTAGTGCCTCCCTGACAACTGCGCATTCCACCCAGCCCTCGCAGTCGTCGGCTAGAGTCCAAGAGGCCGTTGACCATCAGATTGCGTCTCTCCGTGACGAGTTGCTGCGAAGGATGGAGGAGCAGTCCCGGTCCCAGCCGCAGGCGGACGATCCGACGCTCATCGCAAGATTCGATTTGCTCGACCGCAGCATCACGGAGCTCCGAGTTTTGACAAATGATCTTAGAGCCTCGACAGACAGCAACATCACGGAGCTGTAGGCATCACAGGTATCCATGGACGAGAGGTTGACGATGATGCAGGATTCAATGGTTCATAGCAGTACGAGGCTGTTATCTACCATGGATTCTTACAACCAGCGACTCGCAGACTTGGAGCGGGTACGGCCTCCTGGTGCGCCTACATCGACACAGACTCCACCGACGTCACTGCCTTCTCCATAGACATCGGTGTCGATTTCACGGGAGCAGTATGAGCTGGTCTTATCCTTCATGCGCGCCGGTGGTCAGCCTCCTGCAGATCCGCAGTAGTATAGTTGCTGGATATTTGTATTTTTTGTATTATTTAGGTTGAGATTGTATGGATATATATTTGCCGTATTTTTTACGATGATATTTGCTAGATGTTTTATTTTCTTCAAATTTTATTATATTATTTATATTAAATATGTTATTTTACCGGTGTTGAGTGTTCAACCCAAGGAGGTTGGCAAACCCAAATTTCAACGGAGGGTTGCTCCGGGTCTATTTGTACATATTGTGATTTAATAAACTGCAGGAATAATAGTTTGGAAACAATTCAGTATTCATTTTTTTTTCTGTAAAATTACCGACGTTTTTAGCCACGTTTAGCGGCGTTTATACAAGTCGCTAAATACGTCGCTAATTAGCGACGTTACTACACGTCGCTAATGACGTCGCTAATTGCTGACATTGCAGTATTGCCAGGTCATTAAAGACGTCGCTGTAACGTCGCTATATAAATCGCTAATTAGCGACGTTTAGCGACGTTTGACAACGTCGCTAATTAGTGACGCTGCGTCGCTAAACGTCGCTAATTTAGCGATACATTTAAGTCGCTAAAAAATGTCGGCATAGCGACGTTTAGCGACATTTTTTCTTTCAGCGACATGCTGGGTTCCGACTTCTGTAAAACGTCGCTAATTACGTCGCTAAAAATGATTAGCGACGTTTTTTTATCATTTAGCGAAGTTTTTTTACGTCGCTAATTTGTCTTTTTCTGGTAGTGTTCCCTATATATTAAGGAAATTAGCCCGAACTAATTGACCAAGTTCTCATTCCCTTGGTCGATCATATATGCCTATCCATATCGACTTTGACTGATGAATACATCATATATATTGCTCGAAAGGATTCTTCATATTGAAGCTAGCTTTCTTGTTTAATCTTAATCCATACATATATTTTGTTGTAATGCATTTGTTATGCGAATGGGTCAAACTTAGTAGGTTTACAAATTACGATAAAAACTATATATATCTCTTGCCTAAAAAAATGTCATGTTAATTTCCATTATTATAACAAGGTAATAAAGAATAAAAAGTCATATTGATAGGTCCATGAGAAATTCATAACCATAGAACAAACAGGCCCCTTGGCGAGAAACTTCAACAGTTGTATCGATTACGTGGGGGTGGGGGTGTTGACGTTGTACGTACATACATACTTGGTCTTCGTTCGTTGTCTTTGTCGAAGATGCTGCGATAATTGTGATTGATTGTGCTGCGTGCAAATATCTGATTCCATGAAGTTTCTCTCAGCGAGAAACTTCTGCAGCACCATTTGTGGTCCACAGAACAAACAGGCCCATCGGCGAGAAATTTCAACAGTTCTATTACAAGATAAAACGTGTGGTGGTAGTGGTGGTGACGTTGTTGACTATGTACATACATACATACTTAGTCTTCGCTTAGTCTTTGGTCTGTAAGAAAAATGAAACCCCACGTAATTAATTCCAAATTAAGCGACCTTCTTCATTCCATTTGGTCAAATACTCAACATTCTCTTCTTCTATGCCCTCTTTCGTTCCCTAACAAACTCACATCACCAAAATAAATAAATAAAAGACTTCACTTCTCCGTGTGTCGTTTATTATTAAAGATTTTCTCCATACAATCAATTCACATTTGTTATTTCCGGATTACAAACAACATACAAAGTATGTAAAAAACAGAATTACAAATATTACCACCTCTTGCAACTGAATGAAACTTAACTTTCATATTACAGACTTTGAAAATAGCTACTATGCAGCTAAGTTGCTACAACTAGAATGGAAAAAACACTACCAAAAAAAGATATGTTCGCAACTTATTCAGACACTCTTCATTGAAATGTCGCTAACATTATAGAATTTAGCGACATTAGAGAACGACGTCTCTAAACATCACTTTGTGCCCTTCGCTCCCATCCGAGTTGCTAGGCTCCCTAGTTCCTAAGAAAAATTACCAAGAAATGGCTAAGAAAAATACAACTATTTCTTGGAGGTCTTGAACCTTGCCCTTTAGAAAGACACCCCACCAAACCAACCACATGGGCCACCACTCCCCATGTACACAAGTCAATAAACGAAAATTTTATAACGAAATACACACTTGGGATTGCACCTGGATGTGGAACTATTTCCAGAGAATAATCCCAATAAACCCCAATAATCCCCTACAATATTTTAATAATTGGGATGATTGTTCCCCACAGAGACTGTACATCATGTATTAGGATATATTGTCGGTTACGATTTGAATCTACCAGCATGGGCCAAACAACAGTACGATATAGAATGGGCTATGCCTTGAATTCGGCACCATAACTGATATACTTTCAACTCATACAATGACATCAACTTTGCCTATGGTCACACATTAAAGGCCATGTTACTGCCTTGTATCTGGGTACGTATGTTGGGTGTCTATAAATTTACTCTCAAGAGACGGCATGCATTTCTGTTCATATACATATGTGAGTTCTTAGAGAATTTAAATTTTCCAGTATGATGTATGTCACCTCCTTGCGGTGCTACGACACTAAGATGTCTAGTATATTTCTCTTTGAACTAATATCATAATACTTTACGGTAGAATTACAACGACATAATATCATAATACCTTCAATCCTATTTTTTTTATTGTGTCCATGACCAGCTGGTGCTTGAGGCATTTAGTGAACGAATCCGTAAATTCTCCTGGCTATGAACATCAACACTAATGATGCCATCCTTCATGCGCTCATTTACTACTGTATGATGAAGTCGTACAGTTCTTTTTTTACCAATGAAGAGATTATTTGACATTATTGCTGTAGTCGCCTGGTTGTCACTGTAGATCAGTATAGTAAAAATCTGCACACCAACCATAGAAAAATCATACATGAGTTTTTGAAGTCATTTTTCTTCATCTGCTGCAGCCGCTAAAGCATAAAACTCAGACTCCATAGACAAGTGAGAGAGCAAAGTCTTCTTCTTGGACTACCATGATATAGAAGCTCTTTTCATGAAGTAGATATATCCCCTTGTGGACCTTTTACTCTCTTCTTCTAGGCACCAACTTGTATCACTGAAGCCTTCCACTACCGTCGGGTAAATATTGTACTACAGTGCAAACTTCCCAGTCTTCTTGATATATCTCATAATATTTTTTGCTGCTTTCCTGTATTATACACCTGTACTACTGGTGAAACGACCCAACAACCCTATGACAAAAGCAATATCATGTCTGGTGATAGTCGTTGCATACGTTAAACTTGCAATGATACTCGAGTACTCTAACTATCGGACGCTTTTTCTTGAATTTGGCATCAGCTTCATAGAACACCTATAAGAAATATCGATTTCAGGAAGATCCTGATATCGCAATGATCTTTTCTATTTAGTGAGCTTTTGATAAAACAAATTCAGCTTTCGTTCGGATGATCTTTATCCCCAAGATAATATCAATATTTCCCATCTCCTGTATAACGATCCGTTCCGCTCAAGTGGACCGCCGGTTCAAACGACATAAGTACAAACAACCCGACCCACTTTGCTATAAGAGAAAGCTCGTTTGAGGCAAAAGGATTTCCAAACTTGGCCCTTCGGGAGTTCCGGCTTAGGCCTTCAGATGCTCGCTCGGAGTATCGCTTAACCGAGGCGAATCATCGCTAAGGTGGGTGGCTACGATGAACTTGTCTTTGCTTAGCCAGCACACTTAATATATGGACGATACATGCTAGTCGCTAGGTGAATCACACCCCATGTATGCTAATAAGAATACAATGTACCTAGCTAAGGGAATAATCCCAACTTGTATTGCTTGTGTTAGAACATGAAAATGAAATATTGCTTTTAAATAGACCCTCGCATGTTACCTTTGCCTTGTGCAAGTATACCCCGCTATGCCTCGAGTGGAATATTATACTCTTCGTAGTGCACAGTTGACTTGTTTACACTGCACGCCCATAGAACATGTCGTTCGGTATGTCCCTTACGGTTTTACTCCTCGCTTCACCCGTAGACCCGTGCTAACGTATTTTCTTATGTTCAATGTAAATGCATGCTTGCCTACTTAGATATTAACTTGTAATGTTGCCTCATATCAAATGTTTGCTATACGAACTCATGCCACAATCAAGTAAACGCTATCTGTATTGTGTATACATCGAGTCAGCCAGAAGACTATCAAAATAGTTCTTCTGTGCAATATGAACCTGCAAGTATCCGGGACCGTTAGGTCGCCAAAGTAGTCCCCTCACCAGGGGAATGCATCAAGGCAAGTTGAACAATGAAAGAGAATCATGTCAAGTTTACATCTGAATGATAATCATATCAAGTTTACATCTGAACGAGAATCATGTCAAGCAAATCAAGAATCACGACTCATAGAGCAAATGCTCGGTTTAAAACAAGAATCACGGATTATCATGTCAAGTTATGAATTTGGAAGACCTTTGAGACTTGCATGTCGCGGACAACTTGGAAACAAGAGGAATCTTCGGTGATTATGTTCCACGGACGGTCTTCGGGGCACCGGGGGCCAATCCGATCCAGAATGGAAATGATTGTATGGTCTCTTGTACTTGGCGGGATCGCTTATAGCACACCTTGTACTTTTGTTGCTTTCCATCATCGTCAAAGACCCATCCTTTATGGCTATTTCCAGCGACTATTGTTCATATAGATAAGTCATCCTCGCTTAGCGGCTATCGGCGTGCGAGTCATTGCATCCCGTCGAGAATATCTGAAACACCTGAGCGATCATGAGGATAATATACTTTTGTATAATTAAAACACTTGTACATATGGAGCACTTCAACATCTCCTGCAAATACCTGATAATTCGAGTAACTCGTGCACCGAAAACATAACCTCGCTCACAACACTTGTGTTTATATATACTATTATCCCTGAATTTCATTATATATGATCGTTCTTGAATTAACTTGGTTTGCCTTGGACAGGGATGGACGATGGTAAGTTGGTAAGTCTCGCCGTGTTCCTTATATCGTACGACGCACTGCCACACGAGTTAGGTTATTCAACATTGTCATGAAACTAATCCTATAGCAAAACTAGAAAGATAACTAAATAGTTGGTGCACGAAACCTATTTAACGTGTTTGGATTTGTCGAGGGGACGAGTAGCCTTTTCACTAGTATATTCATGTACTGATAACCCACCAGGTTGCTTGCAGGGTGCGGGAGAACCTCGTTCGGTGCGGATGCCTCCTTCGTACGTGCTAAGGTGTGGAGTTCACTCGGGAGCCTTGGAGCGTTGTGACCCGGAACTGAAGCACATATACAAGACATAATGTTAGAAAATCGCCTATGTATTATTCCACAAATATAGCCACTTGGCACAATTTTACTATTTCAGAGAGAGAGAAGCTTGAGCGACTTGTAATCTCGGCCTAATGCCGCCCGTAACACTAGTTTAAAATCAATAAAGAGTTTTCTTTACTTCTATACTTGTGTTATTCAATACTTCCGCTATTGACGACTCTGTGAACTTGTTACCAATCGCCTATGCGTTTAAAATTTTGCTGCACTCGAATAATCTGTGCGACTCTACGCCTTAGACCTCTTATCGCCAGCATGGACCACGGCCTTGCACGGGCGTGGCTCACACTCATGCGGCATCACGCTCAGATGGGTCAAGCAATCGTCCTGCGGGAGCGCTGGCGCGTTGATTCTCGCCTAGCCGGGACGGCCGATTAGTTAGCAAGAGATCGGGGTGTGACATCCTGCATACTAAATTTGGACGAGAAGAACTTCTTTGACTCTGTGATACATTCTAGATCTGGACTCAGGATTAACATGTTATCCATATAGAGACAAACAATAACCCCTCGATCATTAGCAAATTAGTGTATACACACTTATTAGTATTGCTGATTTTATAGTTGTTTGATCTGATAATTTAGTCAAATTTTTTATGCCATATCTTGGGAGATTGCTCTAGACCATACAAAGATTTCACCAATTTGCAAACTTTGTCTTTAAGACCCTTGGCGACAAACTCTTTTAGTTGATTCATGTAAATTTTTCGGTCAGGTCTTTATTCATGAATGTTATTTTGGTATTCATCTGATAAATCACCATCTTATAAATTATACCCAAAGAAATCAAGATCCTGATAGTTGTCATCACATAAATAAAGTATATGTGTCAAAATAGTGGATCCCTACTTTTAAAAAAACCTATTAGCCACTAGCCTAATCTTGAACTTATCAATAGTTCCATCAACTTTCATTTTCTTTTTAAAGATCCATTTGCATCTAATAGTTTTGTTACTTCATGCAGATTAACTAACACGTAAGTGTTATTGGATGTTATGGAGTCTATCGCGTCATTGATCACCTCCTTCCAGAAAATGTCTCTGGTCATTATTAACTCATTATAGGTAAGTGGATCTACTTCCACATTATAGATGGCATAGCCTTCTACGAATTCCTTTGACCTTCTTAGTCACTTTGATGATGGTTCAGTGAGTTATGGTTTAGATATTGTATCTTCAAGTATGGATTCTTCTTAGACTATAGCTTTTTTAGAAGTATTAGCTACATCGGTGGTTATAGTGTTATCTGGAAGATCAGCGAGAATAATGTTATTATGTGTAGTAAATATGTCCTCAAATAATTTACCATCGCAAGATTCGAAGATATGATTTGATATAATATTAAAGAACCTCCGAACATTAGTCTTTCAGCATAATCCAGGAATATGGTCTTCGCAGTCCTTATTTCCATCTTATGAAATATTATATTAGGAAGCTTCACACAAGTAGTCACCCGCATACTCGAATGACATTCAAGTTGGGTCTGACATTAAACCAGAGTTCATGATGAGTGATGTCTAACTTTACAAATAACACTCTATTTAGAATAAAAGTGATCGTTACAACAACTTCTCCCCAGAAGTGATTTGGAAGACTAATAATTTATAACATAGAGTATCATCTCTATCAATGTCCAATTATTTCTTTATATTACTCTATTAGATTGGGGGTAATATGGAGCAGTCATTTTATTGACAATTTTATGTTCTTACAGAACGATACAAATTCAAGGGTACGATACTCTCTACCTCGCTTTTGAGTCTCTTAAAATGTTGTCATGTTTGACATTCAGATGCAACCTTGAAGTATTTGAACTTATCAAACGCTTTATCTTTGAAGATAGACGAATGCATATTTTGAGAAGTCATCAATAAAGGTAATAAGATCTAGACTAGACATCATCGTGTTTATTCTTTTACAATGAACATGTCCTAGTCTATTTTACCATAACTTAAGAGAGTAACTACAAATAGAAACTACATTAATACTTTAATAAGGATCTATAAATTTTTACTATTCTTTTGGTACAGAAAGCCTTTTTAAAATTTGCTTCTTTTTAGGACATTATCTTTTGGCTATTATTGATGTTCATCCTCAAGCCTGCATTGCACAACAGATATCCAAAGATCAAGTTCTTGGTAATTACCGAAACAAAATTTACGTTCTACAAAGTAAAGACTTCTCCAAAGATAGTTTCAGCACCACTCTTCCGATCCCCATAATTTTAGCTTTAGATTTGTTCGTCGTCGAGACTTTCTCAATAGTATGTTCGTAAGTGGTAAACTTCTTCTATGAACACACATAAGAAGATGCACCCGTGTCAACCTATCAATCAGTGTCCATGCCAAATGAGCCAACTTGTACAATCATAGCAACCAAGTTAAGCTCACCTTGCTCTTTTGGTTTTGGTTTGGGCTTAGACCTCCAGTACTTCTTGAAATAGCCTTTCATGCCACAGTTGAAGCAAGTACCATCATTATTGGACTTGTGGTTGAAAGAGGCTAACTTCACCTTCAGATAGTTGAAGTCCTTTTCAGTTGTAGGAAGTCTTTTTCTTCCCCTTGGAATATCTAGAATGTATAATATTTGCCTTAGCAAACTATTTGGATAGAGTGTCCATTTTGATTTGGACCATGGCTTCATCTTCAATATGAATCTAGCATATAAGTGAGTGACCGTTATGGCAACTCTAGAGGGGGTCAATAGAGTGCAATGGATATAATTTCCCAAAAATTGTTAAGGCTAAGTACCAACTAAGATATAATAGCAATATAGAAAGTATATGGAAATGTAAATAAAGTTTATAAGAGCAAACACAAATACCAAGATTTTATACTGGTTTTTCAAGTATAGGACTAATCCAATCTCGAGAACTATTGCTCGTTGTTAAATCCATTATTGTCACAAATAGTAAATACACCACAAGCTTAAATCCAAAAGCTTGTCGACTTCTTACAACCACGTGCTTTGATTCAAAGGACACAACAATTTTATACTTTGCATAAGAATACTTGAATTTCCAAGCTTGTTACAACTCAAGATAGACTTCTAACTGAGATCGCACTTGGCACTAGAAGGCTGAAAGAGTTATCATATGAATAGAAAATTTTAGGCTCTGAATGTATATTAGAATATAGAAGAGAAGATGAGAATTGCTTGATTGAGAATGGTATGAAATTCACTTATATTTATAAGGTTTTCTAAGACAGAGTTCGGGTAGAGTTCGGACCTCAAGCGTTCATAAATTCAAATATTATGAGCCAGGTCATTAGGATGAGGAGTCTGACAAGGGCTACAATTTACCCTAACCGAGTTTGGGCAGAGTTCAGGTTGAACTCGGTCCTCGTTCAGTTACTCTATTTTTAGAATATTTTTGTTTTAAGGCCTATTTTGACTTGGGTTGGGCTAGGTACTTGGCTGGATTCAAATTCTGGTTAGGTCTGGATTTAGGTAGGCTCATTTTAAATGGACTTTAGACTTTGGATTAAGGTGCATCTAGTTGCCATAATGTAATCCAATTTACATAGGTCCTAGACTCAATAAAGTATAAAATACAGAATCAAAATATAAAAATAACTAAACGCGATGATAGTAATCTTCAGTGAAGTAGCAACTTTTCATATTGTCGTAGTAACGTAGCAACAGTCTTCAATAGAACCATATTTCAGTGTATCAAACCGTAGTTTAGTTAATTATCAAAATCAGATTGACCATGACCAGATGGGCCAATAATGTAACACCCCATTCTGCTCAAGTGGACTGCAGATTTAAAAGACAAAAGTACAATGTCCCAACCCACTTTGCTCAAACGAGAATACTCGTTTGAGGCAAAGGATATCCAGACTTGTCCCATCAGAAGTTCGACTTAGGCTTTCAAAGGCTCACTCGGAGTATCGCTCAACCGAGGCGAATCACCACTAAGGTGGGTAGCTACAGTGAACTTGTCTTTGCTTCGCCAGCACACCTAAAATATGGAACGATACATGCTGGTCATTAGGTGAATCACCCCATTAATGCTAATACAACACACCTAGCTAAGGGAATAATTCCAACTTGTATTGCTTGTGCTAAAACATGTAATTAAAATATTGCTTATATACAGACCCTCGCATGTTACCTTTGCCTCGTGCAAACTAAACTTCGATATGCCCCGAGTTGTGTCACGCCCCAGTCCCAAAATACGTAGGACTAGGAACACGTAAGCATGCCAGCAGTATGTATATGCCAACTCAAATATATGGATACCATAATACACATGTACGCTGTAATATGAATATAAACTCACATGTAGTATATATAGTTTCACAAGTCACAGATATACTAATCTCATCCACACAACAAGTCATAGAAAAGAAATAACTAAACTAGAATAATAAGTCTGAATAATATAAAATAATAGTCGAGTGGAGACAAATCAACTACCAATGACTATATCAATACTAAAATGAGGGAGAAGGGTAAATCTTTAATATAAATAAGATAATGATATAAAGGTATCAACGAAGTGATCCATCGCTAGAGATAATCAAAGATACTTAGAAGGTAAGACCTCCTCGGAAGAGATAAGTAGAAAGTCCTGATCCGTGCTCCTGCAAATAGTCGAGATCGTCTACACTTGGTAAGGGACCAGGTCCTCAGAGGGACGTAACAAGATACATATAATCATGCCAATTTGAATACAGTAAACATGCAATATAGACAAAAAATATATAAGTACGCTGTATAAGACAATCTATATGAATATGCATAATAAGGTCAACTTTTCAACGTATGGGCGTAGGTAGGCTACTATATCTAATCTCATAACTCACACACACGTCAGGAACATCATAAGACAACATATCGCGGGGGTAGAGACCATTGAATACGACTACCATAGTGCGTGCAAGTTACTACGGTTTACCAGAGTGGTTATAGCCCATACGCCTACTGATTGTCCTCCCCTCCCATGATACTATGTGTCAAGTGTGTGTCAACATATATATATATATAGCATATACTTATGACTAAAAAAAAACACACATGCAATGAATATACATAAATATAATAAGCATGCAATATACTGTAAGCAATTTGGCAAGGTATCTTGTCTAGTAAGAAAGCTGCAAAGTGTAACGTCCAGGAGTCAAGCACACAGGATCAGAAGCTACGGCCTCAGAATAAACGTCTCCGGATGCTGAAATAAACATCACCAACATTCCTAGAATAAGCGAGATAGCTAAAAAATACTACCCTTTCGTCCAATTTGGACACAGAAGCAAAATAGTAATTTTGGGTCAAGGCGGGGTCCACATATGGCCCACTTTGTACCGAAAAGCGTGCCAGGGATAAAGATCTCTAAAAGGGACAAATTATAGGTTAAACCAATTCTAAACGTTAATACGAACTCAATGATACATCCAATTTTGGATTCCGGTGAGCCGAACACAATTTTACCCAAAAAGTCAACCGTAGGGCCCGCAATCAGGACCATCGTGATACCACGAATCCAATGGTGCAAGTTTCGTCGCATTCTAAAGAGTGTACACTAAATGGTGTAGTGTTTTGCAAAAGTCACAATACGGGGACTTTTTACGGACATCGGCTGATTTCGACGTGCACACGCGTCCAAATCAGTTTCCGTTAAAGTCCACACGTCGGAACATATCATACATGTCTTTCGGTGCAATTGATATGCGACGGGGCGGTCTCATTTGGCGGGGCGCGCTCCGTATCACAAATTTTAGAAGTTGAAAAAGTTGGTTTTTCATGATTTTTAAACCGATTAAACTCACCATACAGCAATAACTAAAATATTATAATTGACAGAAAATAATCTAGGTTAGGTGGTCTTCACATAAAAAAAGGAATTTCTAAGTTCGGATCTCTGTGGTGGGTGATACGTGTCTGTAAACATGGGTGGTTACGGCAATTTTTTGCGATCTAAAAGTTGTCATTTTTTGCCAACTTTGCCTTGGTTTTTGCCTAGGATTATGCGCTGTTCGAGGTAAAATAATGCACAGAGTTGGAAGAAGGATAGGTCATGAACATACCGGTAAAGACGGAGTCGAGTTTAGTCAAGCGATGGTACGGTAATCGAGGCACGAACTGGAGTAAGTTGCTGACTTCCTGCTGTCGCGGGCGCACTCGAACGACGACGTGGACGTGTGGGGGTGGTCGCGGCTGCTCCGGCGGTGACTCTGGTGGCGCGGCAGTGGTGGCTAGGTCGAGGTAGAGTAAAGTTTTAGGGTTAGGGTTAGTGTCACGTCCCAGTCCCAAAATACATAGGACTAGGAACACGTAAGCATGCCAGCCGCATGGATATGGCAACTCCAATATATGGAAACCAAATCCATACGTACGCTGTAATATGAATATCAAATCCACAAGTGGTATAAAACATATATCACAAGTCAAAGGGTAAAATCTAAATCTCATCCACAGAAAATCAAATATAATTGAATAACCAGCATCTATATAACTAGATCTCAATAAGAAAATATCTAAGGATGATAATTGGATGGAAACAAATCCACTACCAACTCGAATATAAGAGCAACTACAATATGAGTACAACACAATAAACACTATATAAGAATACCAGCTATCAATCACGGCTCAAAGAGAAGACATCCTCGAAACCTATGTAACCAACCAAATCCACGCTCCTGCAAATACTCAAGAACAGATACACCTGGCAGAGGACCAGGTCCTCAGAGGGACGTAACAAGATACAGAAAATACGAGCCAATTTGAATACAGTAAACATGCATCATATTTGAAAATAGATAAGTACGCTGTACAAGACAATCTATATGAATGCAATGAGGACAACTTTTCGACGTATGGGCAAGGGTAGTCTACTCGATCTAAGCCTCACAACTCGCACACCCGTCTAGAACATCAGAAATCGACATACCTCTGGGGTAGCGACCAACGCGACTCTACAGAAATCGACATACCTCTGGGGTAGCGACCAGCGCGACACACGCCCGTAGTGCGAACTATATACTACGGTTTACCAGAGTGGTTAAAAGCCCATACGCCTAATGATTGTCCTCTCATGATACTAAGTGCCATGTGTGTGTCAACATATCTAATATATAGTAATGACTGGAAAGGAACTACACATGCAATAAATAAACAGAAATACAATAAATATACAGAAATATACTAAGCATGTAAAATACTGTAAAAAATTTGGCAAGGTATCTTGCCTGGGGTCCTGCTGCTGGTATGAATCAGAGTCCAAGTCACAGTCCAAATAGCCTATGTATTACAAATTTATCACGTCAAAAAGATAATTTATTTTAATTTATTTAATTCTGGAATAATTACTCTAAAATCATATTTTAATCTTATTATTCTGATTTTTATGTTAATTCCTAAATTTTGTCCAAAGAAACTGAATTTTATCAACTCGAGACTCATGGCACGCAAATCGAGGCGATCTATTGACCGAAAAGTCAACCGACACAAACTCAACTTTCATGCATGATTTCCTATAGATTTCAGCGTCAAAAATATGCTAGAATTTATGGCTCGTCCAAATTTAAATTCGTTTGGGAATTATGGCATATACAAATTTTGTATTGTGCACCGATGGTTAAATTCTAACCTAGAAGTTCTACCAAATTAATAGTATGTAAATACTTTGAATTAAATTCTGGGAAAAATATATGTTGATTATCTCAATATTAGATTTCCGAAACTTTAAACGGTTCATGATTCTGATTCCTGGTTCTCCCAAAATCGCAAAAACATCAAAACATGTCTATTTTGGGACATGCTGTGCTCTACGAATTTTCTAGAATTTAATATTAATAATTTCGAAAAAAAATTTATATAATCAGAAAGCTAACCTCAATATATTTCTAACTCAAGAAACTAGACCTCGTTTGGAGTCCGGAGCTATGCGCAATGGCTTCTGGAAGATGAAGGAACCCTAGATGACGATTCTCCAAAAATCGGCTGAAGAAAAACCCTAGAAATTAATATCTAAACTATTATATATATAGAGGAGAGAGAGAGTGCAGCCGCGGCTCACAGCGCACCATGTGGCAGCAATCCAGGGCTGTCCACTCAGATCGGACGGTCAGGCACTGACGCGGCTCGGCTCAGCTGAGTCCGAATCGAACTCTGACTCGGCTCGGCTCGAGGTCGGCTCGGCTCGGCTCGCACCCAATCAGCGGTCACTGACAGGCGGGCCTGGCACTGTTCACTGCTGGAGGCTGACAGGTGGGCCCCCTGTTTGCTGACTGGGCAGAATTAATTACTTTTTGGGTTTTCTATTTCAAAAATTAGTTTTTAATTCAGTTTTTCATAATTAACTCAAAATAAATGCTAAAATTAATCAGAAAATTCCCAAAAAATTCTAGAAAATATATTTTATTATTTAGAACCTAAAATAAAATTTTGGAATATTTTTCATTAAGTTTGAATATAAAATAAATTCTTCAAAGTCCCAGAAAATTAGTGTTACTAGTTTTTAATTAACTAAAAATTATGGAAAAATTCCAATAATCTAAAATAGCCTAAAAATAATTCTAAATAAATATTTATATAAGTAAATATACTAAAAAAAATTATTTTCTAATTAACTAATAGAATGCTCTAAATAACTTCAACATCTATAATAAATATATGTATATAAAATATACACAAAATACCTATTTTGGGTGAGGGAGTTTACAGTTAGGGTTTAACTATAAGGTATATATATATATAGGGGAGATGAAAGAAAGGGGGGGATCATCCGTGCGCGGGTTTGGGATTATGCTACTGCTGCCACTGATTACTCTAACGGGCCGGGTAGCGGGTCTTAGGCGGGTAGGGTAGGTATTAGTTAGGGTTTAAGTATTTCTAATTCTTTTTTTCCTTTATTCTATTTTTTTTTTCTTATCTATTCTTTTCATTAATCTATTCTATTTAATAATATATATATATATATATATATATATATATATATATATATATATATATATATATATATATATAATTCTAGAAATTTATATTAGTGCATACAATAAATCTATCACTGTCCACAAGGTCTCCTACATGAAATAAATTAAGAAAAATAATAATTTCTCCGTAAATCCTCTATTGCATAAACACCTAGAAATAAAAATCAAATAAATTCTATTTCTTCTAATTAGCTAATAATTACTATAAATCAATTAAATAATTAATTAAATAATTAATACGATTTTTAAAATTTGGGGTTTTATATTCTACCCAACTTATAAAAAATTTGTCCTCGAAATTGACACTACCCATATTCATAATAATCACTATAGCTTTTATACTTCATTGCTATCTAGCAGTGCTTCCTAAAAGTCATGGTCTGCCATTCTAACACTTCCTCATTTATTGTCCATACACTATTCTATTATCCTCTAACTCGTCTACACTACCCAACTTATAAGAATTCTACTAGTAGTCAAAGTCTCTTGTGGCTATTGTCTAGTTTATAAGACGAATTTATTTATTGGGTCAAGAATCTTGGGATACTAGTCTGGAATATCACAACCATGATTTTTTTTATAACCGTCAAGTATCATAGTCTAATACTGCCATGTCACCTGACCAATATGTCTGCAAATACTTTGACAACTCAACTATAACGGTCTAGCTGCAGTTGTCGCTACTTCGCCAGCGAATTGTCATAGTTGTCAGTTCGTAACAAGATCCTTCAATTCTTTCCTAGACATAGTCTAAGTTTTAGGGAAATAGTTAAGGTCTGGACTATTTTATAAAACTAGTAGAAGTAAGTACTAATTCAACTATCCAACTAATTAACGTTTAGACTAAGGGATGCTATTTATGATTTTTAAATAATAAGAGGATACAGATGTTGCTATAGTGCATATACATATAGGTAATCATTATGAAATCATCATTTAGTTATTAATCATTACTAAACCATTTATGTTCTAATTAACAAAATAAGGGTGAGGTTTAGGTAATTCAAATAATTTATAATGGCACGAAAGGATACGACTATGATAGGAAGAATTTATAATGATAAGGGATGGAGATGGAAGAGAAGATGAGCCACCCAAGGGGCGAGATGGTGATAGCAAGAGAATACTACTACTGCTACGCGCGTCATCTATTAGCATCGCGTGTATGCCATCTGGGTAGAATATCAATATATCCTCATAACTGCTAAACCATCATATATATATAATTCTACGTCTACTATGCACCTAAGATCCCGTATCATAAAGGGGGTCATGAGTATACAATGACAAATATAACTAAGGTCGTACCTGTATCTATGACTTTCAGTGCATGTGCTCCTTATTTGTCACCATGAGTGCTTGGCCTTGGGGTATATCTAGTATTATCCGTGTATCAAACTTATACTAAGCACGAACGTTCATATTTCTGAAATAGGGGAAGACGGAAAACACAACAATAAAGAATTCAAGGAGGAGGTGATAGAATACAAGTACGGGATTCAAAAGGGATTAGAGAATTTGAAAGGGAGTTGCCAAGGCAGTTATGGATTAAAATCTTATTTTGGTAATTCTTATATGCATGTTCATATCAGAATAGTTATGTACCTGACATGATATGCTCTGACCAATCTAGAGGGCAAGTATATTCGTCTAACAAGTTGAGTCAAATATATCTCAATCCACATAAAGTAGTGATACAAAGATCGAACCAACCACACTAAGGTTGATCAGACCATAATGAACTGATTCTGATTTAGATAATATATTAGTGTGGGCCCCCAATAATACATGTGTCATGAACAAGCTCAATAAAAGAATAAGCTTGTAAAACTAGGCTATAATAGCAGCATAAGTTGAGGTAGTACAAAAAAATATAAGTACACTTGATTATGATGGAGGAAGGTACAGAATAATTTAAGTTCACCAAGAAGACCGGTATTGTGCCTCTACAGTTGCCATACTAATTTCTTGTCTAAGTCTAGAGTCAAACAAATGGATGTATGGGTCTCTAAGTTCTAAAGTCTAGATAAACACTAAAGTTTTATAGTCTAGATAAACACTATCTCCTTATGCAAGCCTGTAGTTGGTGTTATTTATTTATATTTCATTAATTGATCAAAAGGACTATGTGATACTAGGTTATGAGGTATACTACCAAACATACAAAGATTTAACTAATAGTGTTATTGAATACTAGAGTGTATATACCTGGTGCAAGGCATCTTCCTAACCTTATCAAGCACGAAGGAAAGATAAGATTGACGTTGTGAAAGGATCAAGCAAGATGCAATACAAGCAATCAAATAAGAATGCGGAATGAATCAAGAGAGGTGATTAAATAGGTGGATGAGGTCCTATATTCTAATCCTATGTGCAGGCTTGCTCGGTATAGTAACATAATTGATGGTGCAAGGCATCTTCATAACTATGTGCAGGATCACGCATAATTGATGGTTCAAACGGATCTTGGATCAGTACAAAGATGGGTGACGTGAGAAGTGACTTGATTCTGAGTGGTATATGGTATATCATATAGTTAAGTGGTATTAGAATATTTTGGATAGACATCAATAAAATTTTCGTAATGGACAAGGGTAATAGGAATATAAGTTGGTTGGTGCACATTGGCTGAGTTAGGAAAAGGAACATGGAGCAAGCAAATATTGAGTTGCGATCGACAGGATCCCCCCGGAATAGTCAGTTTGGAATAGACGTTCGTCGACGCAGAGTAAGTGTGAGAGCGACTCTATTTTCAAGTGGTATATGGTGCAATAGAATTTGACTCAGGTATTCTTCGATACATTAGACTTGAGAAATTAAGAACAGACTTGTGTAATGGAAGTATCGTTGGACTTGAGTAATGGACGAGAACGGAACAAGCAATAAAAAAAGTGTTTCGAATTTGAAGGATTGATGCGAATCAAGTATTAGAAACAAGTTGAGATCGATCAGATAGAAAGCTGAATATCAGAGTTCGCTTGTACGATTTGGAAGTTCGACAGAGCAATCATTGATGCAAAGAGAGAGTTGAGCATACAGAATAAACAATTAGGATACTCTTGATCAAGTGATGGGTGTATCGAAGGGTAGCGAGCACGGACTATAAAATTGGGCAACACATTGGAGATATTGGTTGATCAATGAAACACAATCTTGTTTGGAGGGGTAATACGATGAATTCGTACGAACTTGAAGGATTTTGGATATTGGCGCTCGAGAAGTTGGACTCATGGTTTAGTAAAAGTAAAATTTGGCAGAATGGTACAACGATGGTAGACGGATTCTTCGGAAGACATAAACGGGCATGAGGTAAGTCTAGTTGGTGTTAAGTCAGATTGGAAGTTAATACTTGCAGTACTGAGACGATTGAGGCAACAAGTAAAGGTAATATAATTTGAGATTCATGTTGGAACTTGTGCATGAGTCATTGAGAGTGTGTAGACTAATCCTAACATAGAGAAATCAAGATGGACTAAGGAATGGAACGAGAGCAAGGATTGTAGAAGATGGACTTTTGAAAGCTAAACGAGAGAGCAATGTTGGAGAAAATTACTGTGCTGCTGAAAAAGTTGGACGTGCATTATGAAATATGACACACATATAAGAATTAGAGCAAGTCTATGGTTTCAAGAATCGTTGCAAGTGGTAGTGCAGAGAAGTCGAATATGACAGTTCAAAATTTTGATAGACTCAGGACAGAACAACGAATTGATGGAATATGGTTTCAATGAGCATAGTTCTCGATTTGTGGCTTGGATAGATAGTAAGACTTTAGGTGGTTAAGCGATGTTTGGTTGACAGATTCGTCAGAGGTAGTACATGAAGTTCTCAGAGTCAGAAGTTTGTTCGTATGTAATGGTTGGATTATGGCTCAGATTTGCAGAGGACATATAACATGGTTCATAGTAACTGTGCATCATGATGACTTACAATTATCGAGCATAGCTTCAGGACAGCTGATCCTAGCGACTTGACTACCAAATCAGAGATGAGTATTTTAGACCCATAGAACAACCCTTACAACAACGCATTTGGGGATGCATCGAGGGTGGATATGAGTGGTGTATATTGGAGATTGGCCTTAGTGACTGAGTGTTAGATTTGAGAGATTCTTGGGATAGCCTTCAGTTAAAGATGCAGCCAAAAGATCGAAGCAATGGTAAAAATAGCCTAAGTCAACTGATGAGATTCAGAGTCACAGATTTTTGAAGATGACATCACCTCTGACTCGTCGTACCCGGGAAGGAAATAACATTCATATGAATTGACGACTGTGAAACTAGCTGGTGAGCAGCGGCTTATTTAGATCAAATTATTGTAATATTGGAAGGGACATATGTGCCTCAGATCTACAAGATGCATAGGAACTTAGTCTAGGATACGTGCTCATACAGAAGGCGAAGGTGATATCCTATGCTTCGAGGCAGTAGAAGCAGCGTAAAGAACTATTCCATGCGCGACCTATGAATTATGGTGAGTGTGTCCATGTTGAAATCATGGTGATACTATCCCTATGGCATGGCGATAAAATCTTTATGGATCACATGAACCTCAATATAGATGTTCACCCAATGAGGTATTGAGATTGAGGAAGAGGTATTTGGTTGAGTTGATTTAAGAGCATAGTTTAATATTTGGGTAAGTCGCCTAACTGGGGTAGTATCAGTTGTGATGATTGTTCGGAGCATGAGATAATATTTGGAGACGGTGCTTGCAAAATATTGTGTGATATAAGTCATGATAGAGTTTTGTTGGTTGAGCTTGGACGGTGCTAGTGTGGATTCAGAAATAGTTGGATGGATTGAGTTGGAACATAAACTAATTTGAGTCAGGTGAGGAAGATCGTCAGTCGAAATCATCGTATTTGAGAATAGTGCTTGTGCGAATGAGTTATGGAATGAACATTAGGATTGGTTCAATTAGGAGTAAAGCGAATGAATGCCTCAGACATAAAGATACCCTTGTAACTTGACCAAATTCGCTATCGCTAAGCTCGGCTGAATTGCATGTATTTCAGGGATACCTTAAATATTTGTTTGATCCAAAACTAAGCGATATAAAAAATTTGTATTGAGCTCCAAGGAGGATGTGGAAATATAGAATTTGTGTGAGCGTTCAGCGCGAGCTAGATATTGAGTCTGGATTAGGAGAATGTGAGTTGCGTGGAGCAGAGTTATGAATTGGGCAAGCCACATACGATAAATAATAGAAACTTGTTTGGTTCGAGGACGAACTTGATTCTAAGTGGTATATTATGTAATACCCCACAACTGCACGGTGCATTGCGCTGAGTCAGATTGAATGAGACAATAGTTGGTTATATTTTAATTTGTTGAATTGGAAGCAAGTATTGATTTGAGTTAGTTTCATGTGCAGATCGCAAATAGAGTTCGATGGAAATTAGGTGTTCGTTCAGAGCAGTACTGGGATAGCTGGATTGGAGCGATAATGCTGTCTTCCTTAGTTCGACCGGTCGAACGATTTGGAGAGCATGACCTACTCGCACGGTCATACCAATTGAGTAGATCGTGCTTTGCATCGGACCACGGGTTCAAGGGATCGGCCATCTCAGCAAGGCAGGGTGCTTAACAGAATCAGACTTTGCGAGTGGGCTCTGTCCCTTCTCCTCTACTCCTTCATGCCTAATAATATGGAACATACGTAATGGCTTAAACACTTGGGCTAGAACTTAGAAACTACCATACTATGGCGTGCATAGAGTGTGCGTCATTTTGTTGGATATGATTTATGGCTTGAGCTGGTTTTGCGTTGGGCAGTTGGAGCTTGATTGGATCATCTTGGTTGGAACATCGAGGCACTTCGGGCGAGTAAGCAAGCGTGCATCCGTGCACGAGTATTAGTTGGGCGCTTTGTCATGTAAAGCGTGAGTTATGGTTCAAAATAGAAAAACTGCATCGGTCAGGGCATTGTGCTACGAAGTTTTTGGAGCGGGGGGTGTTGCACCAATTGGAGCATTATGCCGAGAAGCGGCATAGTGCCTATGGGGATAACTTGAGATGGTGCCTTGGGTATAAGTTAGGGAATGGTTATGGATAGTTGGTTGGGTTTAGGCGAGTATCGTTTGGTGGGGCGAGAATACTCGATTCTCTCGTCTGTCACTACCACATTTTCTAGGAAAAGGTATTTTGGTCATTTTATAATTAATTAAATATTATGCATATTATATAATTATTTATTATATTATTTAATTATTGTTAGATATTAGTTTATTATTTTGGACTTGTGTTAGTGGACCTAACTAGTTTAGTTTAGACTCATGGACCAACAATATTAATTAGTTAGAATTGAGCCCATTTAGAAGCCCATTAATTGGGAGGATGATTAGTTTAATTAAACCATTAGACTAGAACCTTTCCACCTTAATTATTTCTTCATGAGAGGCCCCAAGGGGTATAATAGAAATTATATAGTAGCTTGAGGAAGGGGCAAAGGGCCCAGCCTACTTAAAGAGGGGGGAAAAGTTTCTCTCTCCACTTCTCATTTCAAATCTAGATCTAGAATTTCTTTCAACCAAATTTCCTCATTCCCACATCATTTTTCTACCAAATTTTATCCCAATTTCCATCCCAAATCATCATTGGAGACTAGTAGAGGAAGGAGCTAGAAGGAGAAAGTACGGATCTACAAAGAGGAGCAAGGATCTACAAGTTGGAGGCCAATTTCATCACATTTAGAGATTACATTAGGAATCCATCTCCCAATAGATACAATTTAGTTTTTCTCCTTAATTTAGGTTCTAAATCTGAGAATTAACTATGATAAACCAACCTATATGCATAGGCTACCTATAGGAATTGGAATTGAGTTCATATGAGGCCTATTGAGAAAGTTATGGTAATTTTTGTGTCAATTTTGGCAAAATTTAAGATTGACACTTGTTGTGTTTGTCAATTGGTCCTATAGATCAACTTGGCATGCATTTGTGTTTTTGTGGATAGTGTCGTATCAACATTTAGGTACGTGTAGGTCGTATCTCAACAAATTGGTGATACATGTTGATTTGGGGGTTTTTCCTCCGACACGGGGCGTTGTGCATGTCACATTTTGACACAGACACGTAGATATATGTTTGACTCTTCGTATTGTTAATAAATAATATATTAGACTTGCTCGTGTCCTTCAAGGTATGTTTGATTGTGTGGTGGACTCGTGTCACAACCGTATCATAGATCTAGTGTGATATGGGTGCGATGCACTCCACGTGTTTGTTGCATTTCAATTCTATATCCAATTTCCTTGTTCTTAGTTATTGGCAATATATGTATTCATATGTAGAAGTATAAGTATTATGTTTATGTTTATGTATATATATATATATATATATATATATATATATGTTGATATATGTATATTGGTGTGTATGTTCTCATATGTTATCTATATGTATATATTGATAAGTATATATATATGAGATACTATATCTATATAGGTATATGTGTATGTGTATGTGATGCGATGTATATATATATATATGTATGGGATACTATATCTACTAGTGCATAGGTATATGTACATATCTATATGTGTACGGTTATGTTTATATACGTTGTATAGATGAGGGTATGACTACTTGGGTATATATGTATATTGATAAGTGTATATATATCTATGTGTACATATATATATATATATATATATATATATATATATATATATATATATATATATATATATATGTATATATATATGTTGATATATGTATATTGGTGTGTATGTTCTCATATGTTATCTATATGTATATATTGATAAGTATATATATATGAGATACTATATCTATATAGGTATATGTGTATGTGATGCGATGTATATATATATGTATGGGATACTATATCTACTAGTGCATAGGTATATGTACATATCTATATGTGTACGGTTATGTTTATATACGTTGTATAGATGAGGGTATGACTACTTGGGTATATATGTATATTGATAAGTGTATATATATCTATGTGTACATATATATGTAGAGAAATCCATATATACGTATGTGTGTTGTTGTTGTGTGTGTGTGCAAGGGGTGGTTGAGGCTCGGCTTCCAGAAGCTGCAGGGGCAGCAGCAGCAGCTTCCAGCAGCAGCAGCCGCAGCTTATAGAAGCAGCAGTAGTTACCAGCAACAACAGCAGCAGCTTTTCGCAGCAGCAGCAGCTTTTCGCAGCAGCATCAGTAGCTTATAAGAGCGGCTGTAGTAGCAGTAGCAGCATGCGACAACAGCTGCAGTAGTAGCAACAACATGTGATAGCAGCAACAACAACTTCTCGCAGCAGCAGCAGCAGTTTACATCAGCGGGCAGCAGCATGTTCAGTAGTAGTTAGCAAGGTAGTATGGTTAGTTGGTATATGTAGTATATGTATCCTTGTATTAAATGTATATTAGATGGTAACTAGTATATCTAACAGTTAGAAATAGTTAAATTTGGGTAATAGTTTGTGATACACTTATTATTATTAATGATTAGCTCTTAGTAGTAAGCTAGTTACTACGATTAGTTACTACGATTAGTTAACTAGCAATCAAATAAGAATGCGGAATGAATCAAGAGAGGTGATTAAATAGGTGGATGAGGTCCTATATTCTAATCCTATGTGCAGGCTTGCTCGGTATAGTAACATAACCGAGACAATATGCTCTGGACCTGCATGGGCCACCACAAAAATATGTCACGTCCCAGTCCCAAAATATGTAGGACTAGGAACATGTAAGCATGCCAGCTGTATGTATATGGCAACTCCAATATATGGATACCATAATACACACATACGTTGTAATATGAATATAAACTCACATATGATATATATAGTATTACAAGTCATAGATATACTAATCTCATCCACACAACAAGTCATAGAAAAGAAATAACTAAACTAGAATAATGAGTCTGAATAATCCAAAATAATAGTCGGGTGGAGACAAATCCACTACCAATGACTATATCAATACTAAAATGAGGGAGAAGGATAAATCTCTAATATAAATAAGATGATGATATAAAGGTATCAACGAAGTGATCCATCGCTAGAGATAATCAAAGATGCTCAGAAGGTAAGACTTCCTCGGAAGAGATAAGTAGCAAGTCCTAATCCGTGCTCCTGCAAATAGTCGAGATCGTCTACACCTGAAAAGGGACCAGGTCCTCAGAGGGACGTAACAAGATACATAGAAGCATACCAATTTGAATACAGTAAACATGCAATATAGACAAAAAAATATATAATTACGCTGTACAAGATAATCTATATGAATATGCATAATGAGGACAACTTTTCGACGTATAGGCGTGGGTAGGCTACTCTATCTAATCTCACAACTCACACACACGTCAGGAACATCATCAGCCGATATACCGCGGGGGTAACGACCATCGGACACGACTACCATAGTGCGTGCTAGTTACTACGGTTTACCAGAGTGGTTATAGCCCATACGCTTACTGATTGTCCTCCCCTCCCATGATACTATGTGTCAAGTGTGTGTCAACATATATATATATATATAGCATATACTTATGACTGAAAGAAAACACATATGCAATGAATATACAGAAATATAATAAGCATGCAAAGTACTATAAGCAATTTGGCAAGGTATCTTGCCTGGTAAGAAAGCTACAAAGTGTAAGGTCCAGGAGTCAAGCACACAGGATCAGAAGCATTGTTCGCCAACTTTGCCTAGATTTTTGCCTAGTGTTACGCGTTGTTCGAGGTAAAATAATGCACAGAGTTGAAAGAGGGATAGGTCGTGAACATACCGGTGAAGACGGGGTCGAGTTTGGTCAAGCAATGGTACGGGAATCGAGGCACGAACATGAGTAAGTTGCGGACTTCCTGTTGTTGCGGGCACGCTCGAACGGCGATGTGGACTTGCGGTGGTGGTCGCGGCTGCTCCGGCGGTGACTCAAGCGGCGCGGCGGTAGCGGCTAGGTCAAGGTGGAGTAGAGATTTAGGGTTAGGGTTAAGGTTTAGCTATAAGGTATATATATATAAGGGAGATGAAAGAAAGGGGGGATCATCCGCGCGCGAGTTTGGGATTAGGCTACTGCTGCTGCTGATTACTCTAACGGGCCGGGTAGCGGGTCTTAGGCGGGTAGGGTAGGGATTAGTTAGGGTTTAAGTATTTCTAATTATTTTTCTTTTTCCTTTATTATATTTTCTATTTCTTATCTATTCTTTTCTATTCTTTTCATTAATCTATTCTATTTAATAAATTATATATATATATATATATATATATATATATATATATATATATATATATATATATATATATTTCTAGAAATTTATATTAATGCATACAATATATCTATCAACTGTCCACAAGGTCTCCTATATGGGATAAATTAAGGAAAAATAATAATTGCTCCGTAAATCCTCTATTGCATAAATACCTAGAAATAAAAATCCAATAAATTCTATTTCTTCTAATTAGCTAATAATTACTATAAATCAATTAAATAATTAATTAAATAATTAATACAATTTTTAAAATTAGGGGTTTTACAAGTAGAACGATATATGTAAATTCAGTAGTACACTGTTCACTCCCTACACTGCATGACCTTGGATTATGTCGCTCGGTATATTTTCTTACGGTTTCACTCCTCGGCTTACCTTCGGGCCCGAGTCAATGTGAATGCTTAAGTTTTTAATATGAATGGATGCTTTCCTACTTAGTGTAGTTTGTACACATTGCTTCGTTGAATGTTTTCTATACGAAATACCATGCCACAATCAAGAAGACTATCGTGTATTATGAATGCATTCGAGTTAGCCAGAAGACTATCAAATAGTCCTTTTGTGCAATATAAACCTGCAAGTATCCGGGACCATTTGGTCACTAAGGAAGTCCTCGCTCCAGGTGAATGCATCAAGGCAAATTTATATATCTGAACGAAAATTATGTCAAGCTTATATCGTAATGATAATCATACCAAGTTTACCTCTGAACGAGAATCCGTCAAGTAAAGAAAGAATCCTAGCTCGTGGAGTAAATACTCGGTTGAGAACAATAATCATGGATTATCATATCAAGTTATGGATTTGGAAGACCCTGACCTGTATGTCGCGGACAACTTGTGTACAAGGTTTATGTGGTTTTCGTGGTCGGTTGCCAGGGCGCTAGGACCGGTCCGATCCGGATGGAAATATTATGTATAGTCGTATGTTATGGGACAAAGGTGTTATGTAGCGGGGCTCGCTACCTGCGTTGCATATCATTTTTGTCTTGAGACTGTAAACCAGTCCTTCGTGGCTATGCCAGTGACAATCGTTCATATAGATAAGTCATCCTCGCTTAGAGGCTATCCGCGTATGAGTCATTGCATCACATCAAATAATCTAAATCAGCTAATTGATATGAATATGAGACATTTGTGAGTAATAGAGCATTTGAACGTCTGAAGTAAACACCTTTTCATAACCTGTATGCTCGTACACCCGATATGAAATCTCCCACGAAATACTTTTTTTTGCATATGCTAATACCCTGATTCATTTTATATATACTCATGCTTGAATTAACTTGGTTTGCCTTGGACAGGGAATGACAAATGGTAAGTTGGTAAGTCTTGCCGTGTTTTCTCTTATGTCGCACGGCGCACTGCCATACGAGATAGACTATTCATCGATACCCTGAAACTGTTCATAAGGCAACAAAAAAACAACATAATAGTTGGTGCACGAAACCTATATTACGTGTTTGGATTTGTCGAGAGGGCGAGTAGCCTCCCTACAAGTACAATCGTGTACTGATAATCCACGAGATTGTTTGGAGGGTGCGGGAGAACCTCGTTCGGTGCGGATGCCTCCTTCGTGCGTGCTAAGGCGTGGAGTCAAATTCGGAGCCTTGGATCATTGCAATTTGGAACTGAAACACATATACAAGGCATAATATTGGAACATCGCCTATATATCTTTCCATAATTATAGCCACTTGGTTCCCTTTTACTGTTTCAGAGAGAGAGGCTTGAGCGACTTATAATCTCGGCTATACGCCTCTTGTAACACTTGTTTATATCAATAAAGAGTTTTTTTTACTTCAACTTGTGTTATTCAATGCTTCTGCTTTTGTCGACTCAGTGAACTTGTTACTAAATCACCTATACATTTATAATTCTACTGTACTCGGACAATCTGTGCACACTCGGACAATCTGTGTGACTCTGTGGCTTAGATCTCTTACCGCCAGCCAAAGAACCATGGCCTTGCACGGATACGGTTCATGATCGTGCGGCATCATGCCTAGATAGGTCAAGCGATCGTCCCGCTGGATCGCTGGCACGGTGATTCTCGCCTAGTGGGGACGACCGATTAGCCTGCGGGAGATCGGGGCATGACAAACAATCTCCCCTATATTTTTATAATTGACAAACCGCGACTGATTCGACAATATAAAATTGGTAGCAATAACTTCAAAAAGTGAAAGCTCCCCCGTAAAGAGAGTGTAAAGAAATTTGTAAAAACTTCAAGTATCGTCATCGTCAACTTGAAGTAGATTTGAAGTATCAGTGTATCAGTGTGTCTCCCCTATTGTCATTTCATCTAAATTGATTACTACCCTGTAAATGGTGAAGCAATATAGACAAAAAAGCACAAAAGTGAAGTAGAAACCCACAATATAGAATATTATCATCCAAAAGAACTAAATAAGCAGTAGACATCATTGCATCAACTAGAACCAAAATTACAACTAGATAATCAAACCATAGTTTTGTCATAACTAAAATAATTAAAACATAGTGCATGACATAGCCAAACTAAAATCAGAACATAATGTGTCAAACTAAAACATAGTAAACAAACTTGAACATAGTAGACCAAACTAAAACTATAGTAGAACATCATGAAGATATATCTCTCTAAAATCCAAGCATCAGAAGCTCTGTAATGACTATTGATCGTCACCGGTATCTGCTGAATGGTTGGGATCATAGTAGGCTACAACTAGATTGATGTATCGCTAAATAAATGGATCGTCAATGCGATAACTAGATCAAGTAAGATCATGATCTATTAGAAACTGTTTGATTGGATATTGAGATAGACCAAACTGAATATCCATCAAAGTGTTGGATATAGCTTAGGCACGAAAAGTGGTGCAGTAGTCAATGCATAAAAATGATCGTCTTCTACTCTGAAACGATCTTGTAGAATATCCTGGATGGAGACTAGTATGACAGGAGGAGGTGCATCAGGATAACCAGATGAGTCACCGTCAGCATGAGGAGCAGCAGGAGGAAGAGTAGGCTCAGTCCTACGGACTTTACTAAGATATGCTGGTTGACTAGGAAGGGACATTCACCCATAGAAATTTAAAAATAATCAAAGATGATGCACTGCCAAAATAAGTCACATTAGCGACGTAATTAGCGACTCAAGATGATAACGTTGCTAACATTAAAGAAATTAGCGACGAATTAATTAGACATTGCCAGACGTCACTTTTAGCGACATTAATAAACTTTTTGCGACTACCATTAGTATTATAAAAATATACGTCGTCAAGGAGTCATCGAGGAGTCGCCAAACGTTGCTATTTTCTTTATTACCAGCGAAGAGGTGGCTGAATGCACATAAAAATACTACCTTTCTCTCCTTTCTTCTTCTTGTAGATTCTAGAAAGAGTTGGTGAAGTGGTGGCTGAATGACAACGAAGAGGAACTCACTCACTCTGGTACCATATTCATTTCCAAACATTCCAACAAATTAATTCATGCACCTAACAAAACTCTAAAGTTTGTCCCATCATCAAAATCAAAGAACCATTTCTCACTAAAGAAAACCCTAAAAGCAACAATATATCGATACAATCTTTACAAAATCAAACCAAAAAAAATTGATGAGTAAAAAGGTACCCTTTTCGGTCGCCACGTTCCCCTAAACTTTGACCACTCGATGTCAGATGAATGTGGCCAGGGAGGAAGGAGATGAGGCCGAGGGTAAAGAGCGTCGATCCTAGCAACATGGATCGAAAAGGAGGATCTGGAGGAGCACCGAAAATAAGGTTAGGGTTGGGACTGAGAAATTTTTGAGATTGAGAGGTTGTTGATGAATTTTTGGATTAGGAAAAAAGAGAAAGGGATTTTGGTCTCTCCCCAAAAAATTGTGAGAGAGAGAGAGCCGCATAGTAGAGATGGAGGCCAAAGTTGGATGAACGATGTGGATGTACGGTGAGAAATCCAACGGTTATGAAAATTTGGGGATGAGCTGCCAAATAATTGGCATTCCCGCCTATATTATTTTGTACGACCCCATGATTTATTTGGGAAAAAATATATTAATAGTCATAAATAAGATATTTATTTTTCCAATCTGTCCAAAATAAAACTATTTTTTGTTACAAAAAAAAATATTTGTCCCAAATATTAATTTTTTAGGACGTTTTAGACTAGTGTTTCTAATAGTGTCATCCCAAAAGGCTACTTTTTTGTAGTAAAGGACTACATTATATCCTGGTTGTGAGGATCATTTATCGTTGGAGGTGGTTACAAGATTGTTGTGCATCAAGTCCGATTTTAACATATCGTAAATATGCTACAACCGACTGATGGAGTTGATTATAGAGATCTTGTCTGAGGGTGCTAAGTTGCCTAAAGACTTCTACCGATCTAAGAGAATGGTGAGATCACTCTTGAGGGGATACGAGAAAATTGATGCATGTCACAACGGGTGCATGTTGTACTACAAAGTCGACAAGGATGAAGATGTGTGCAGATTCTGTGGTGCTGATCTCTACAAGGCCACTGGCAGAGGAAAGTCTGTCGGTGCAAGGAAGCCTATCGATTCGATTCACTACTTTTTTTTGACACTGCGGTTGCAGAGGTTGTTTATGGTGAAGGAGACTACAGAAAACATGAGTTGGTGCAGGCAAAAACAGATCTATGGAGTGTTGGATTATCCATCCGAAGGAGAAGCAAGAAAGAACTTTGATCAAGAGTATCCAGATTTTGCTTCGGATCTGCGTAATGTTAGATTGGGGCTCTCCTTCGACGATTTTATCACATTCAAACTTTTGGGCTCCCAGTATTCGTGTTGGCCTGTGATTGTCACTCCGTATAATCTACCACCTTGTATATGCATAAAGACTTTGTATATTTTCCTAACTGTTATTATCCCGGGTCCAAATAATCCGAAGAGGACCATCAATATGTATTTACAATCGTTGATAGATGAGTTGAATCAACTATGGAAAGTAGGTGCCAATACGTACGATATTTCTATAAAGCAGAATTTTTAGATGAGGGCAGCACTTATGTGGACCATCAATGACTTTTTGGCCTATGAAATATTATCGGGATGGAGCACTCATGATCGTCTCTCATGTCCATATTGCATGGACTTCACTAAGGCTTTTTGTTTGATACACGGAGGCAAATCGTCCTTCTTCGATTGTCATCGATAAATCCTGCCGAAGCATCATCTGTACCGGAAGAACATGAATGCTTTTCATGCCGGCGTTGGGGATAAGGCCAATCCACCACTAAGGTGGCTTGGATACACGATATGCAAAGAGATAAAAAATTTACCAAGTGCAATCGAAGATCCTGCTAAGGGGTACAAGTATGACGAATTTGGTCTCACTCATAACTGGACGAAGAGGAGTATATTATGGGATCTGCCATATTTGAGCACCAATCTGATCAGACATAATCTTGATGTCATACATATCGAGAATAATTTGTTTGACAATATAATTAATACTATAATAGACGTAAAGGGGAAGACAAAAGATAATTCGAAGGCCAGGTTGAACGTGGAATAAATATATAGACGTCTTGCGTTGTATTTAATAGATGAGGGGAATAAAAAGTTAAAGCAGCTTAAAGCAATTTTCTTACTGGATAAAGAGGATAGAGGGAGACTTTGTAGGTGCATTCAGGGCCTAAAATTTCTAGATGGGTATGTGTCAAACTTGAAAAGATGCGTCGATCTCAAGGAGAATAAACTGACGGATATGAAGAGCCACGATTGTCACGTATTCATAGAGAGGTTAATTTTGATTGTATTTTGGAAATTCTTACCGTAGGTCATCTAGGATCCATTGACAAAGCTCATCATATTCTTCAGAGATCTTTGTTCTACTAAATTGCTCATCGATTATCTAGAAAAGCAAGAAAAGGACATTGCGATAACATTATGCAAGCTCGAGAAGGTGTTTTCTCCTGGATTCTTTGACTCCATGGAGCATTTGTAACTTTATCCTTCCTATAAGGCACGTGTTGGTGGGCCTATCGATTATTAGTAGATGTACCCGTTCGAGCGATATCTGAATCACCTAAAGAGAAAGGTAAAAAATAAGGCACGGGTTGAGGGTTCTATTTGTGAAGCTTATGTTCTCGAGGAGATTATAAACTTTTGCTCGACGTATTTCAAACCTCATATTGCTACTAATAGAATGAGAGCTCCGAGAAACAATAACATATATCAAGAATCCAATGATGCAATACTGAAAGTATTCAATGCATCCAAAAATCCTTCGGGGAAAATAAAGTAGAGATATTTGAATGATGACAAGCTAAGAGCTACTCAGTTGTATATATTACTCAATTGCGACGATGATGAAGTAGAGAAGCAAGAGGGATAAGTAATTAATATGTCCATGTTTACGTCATCTAAATATAATAGTATAAGTTAATATTATGCTACTAATCGATAGTTGTTTTATTATTTTTTAGCACATATAATGATGAGCTGAGGTCGGTTAGTCCCTACATAACAAACGAAGAAGTAGAACAAGAAATGAGACATCATTTTTCTTTTTGGTTGAGCACATATGTAAGAAGCTCGGTAATTACTTTTTCTATATGCACTTGCACATTAAATAACTTACTATCGCTTCTTTGGTATTTAGGTCGATCGTCTAATAACACTCGAGACTGAATCTATTAAAACTCTAAGAAAGGGGCCAATTACTGCCATCAAAATATGGCCAAGTTACTATATGAATGGATTTAGGTTCAAGTCAATAAATGCTCCGATCAGAGACAGCTTCCTGGATCTTGATTCCAAGAAAAATAGTTGTTTGTGTATGAAATCTTCGAACTATAAAGACGTCGATCCAGAAAATAATTTCTATGGCATCTTACGAGAGATTGTAGAGTTAACATATAGTTATGGCATAAAATCTGCTAAGATCATGTTATTCAAGTGTGAATGGATTGATCTAATTTAAGATCAAGGTTGGAATATTGACCAGCATGGTCTTGCGGATATAAACTACAAGCGTTGATATCAAGGCTATAAAAAATTTGTCCTATTAAGTTAGGCACAGCTCGTGTACTTCACAACTTTTTCTAGATAGGGAACAACGAGGTCGGATTGGTGGGCAGTATGCAAGACTAAAGCTAAAAATACCTTCGACATTGATGAAATAGTTTATCAGGAGGATGAGCTACCTCTTGTAACAAATATTATAGATGTGGACACAACGAAAGTTACTCATTACATGACTAATAATATAGAAGAGATAGAATTATCTGAAGATGAAGATGAAGATGAACACGAAGGCAAAGTAGATAAAAGTGAAAATGAGGAGGAAGAGAAAAATGAGGATGAGGAAGAAGAAGAAGATGAATTTTTTGAAGATGATTGAAAATAAAATAAATCAATTTGGACTTGTGACATCTATTATATTTTGACTGTAGAATATACTATCTATTTAGACTTATGACACTACTAGTTATTTACTATGAAATTATATTAATATTGTAAGATATATATTATCACACCCGAGTCCAGATTTGGTTTTTTTGAATTTCTAGAATTTAATTTTTCTGAAAATATATTCTTGTTGTATTTCTCAGTATTGGTTCCTGTCTTTTTATTTATTTTTATTTTTGTTGAGAGAGACTATCCGAGACCAGTAGAATACTCTTTGGCATTGCCACAGACCCGGTTTAGGACCCGCATGTAGAATAGAAACTTGGTTAAGTTCATTTGACTGGACCCATGACTAAACTATTTTTTTCCCTCCTCTTAGTATATATATGAGCATTTCTCTCTCTCCTCTCTTTCTTCTTCTCCATTTTCATCTTCTTCTTCCTTGCTCCCTTCTTCCTCACCCCGTGCACCTCCCCTAGCCGAACCCTACCACCGAATCCAGCTAGGAAAAGGTTGTTGGACTCTTAGGCAAGTACATCTTGCTCAATGGTAAAATCATAATTTTTAAAAATTTTCATATATAGGTTATTTTAAAAATATATTTGATGGAAATGTTCTCCTTGAGTTGTTGATCATATTTAGTTCTTGGAGTTTTGGATTTTGATGTATAAATTTCTGTAGATTTGAGTTTTAAGTTTAGGATTTTTATGGGTTTCATGAGTTTTTCTTGGTTTTGATTTATTAAAACTTAGTGTTTTCAAAATCTAGTTGTTCCTTATGTTTGCATTCAATTTCTTGCATTTTGGCTTTTGGTTAACTTGATTTGGAGTTAAAATAAAATTTTTGTGAAGAAAATAAATGTTGGATTTTTTGAGCTTTTCCCATGGAGTTGTCATGAAGGAGTTCTAGGCGCCCATCTTCATGCGCCCTTTTCAGCATGACTCCTATCTTATTAGGAGGATGACTGTCTCTGCATATGTATCCCAAACCTGAATACATAGAGCACAGAACACATGATATTTTCCTGAAGGCGAGTTGTCCATACGGCCAAGAGCTCATGCAGCCCATTGTCTATGCGGCCAGAAGCCCATGCGGCCCGTCTGTCATTCAACTTAGAAGCGACATATATATCTTTTCCCTATACGTCTTTTCGTGGAAACATTTTATGCTTTTGTCTTTTCTCTTACACGCATTCATAGCATATCACATCAATCACTTTATGTCATCTTCACTAACATTTTTCTTTATTGAACCATCACTCCGCACTTGCCCGAAGGAGTAGACCTTAACTCTGAGTATGCGGCAAGTGGGTGCATGTGGCAAATGAGTCAATGCGGCCAGTGGACGCAGGCATCCAGGAATTCTTGTGTGCATTATGTGTTACTTTTAATTATGTTCATTTAGTAATTTTCTCTTAGTGATTATTGTGGTATTCTTCCTTATGTCGATAAAAGTTTATCTTATCAGACCAGTTATGTAAAATTCCATATTCTCATGATATCGTAAAAATATTTGTGTATAAAAATCTATTGTATTTGGCATAAGGCAATCAAGAGTGAGTATTTCCCAATGTATCGTGAGTCACAGATATAATAACTCATAAAAAGCTCGTACCCGTGATCCATTATTCTAGGGAAGTTCTCGAGTGTCCACAACTCGAGAACTTAAAATAATTTAGTAATGATTAAATAAGATAATATTTACCTAGATCACTGGGAGGAACAGTTATGTAAAATTCCATATTCTCATGATACCGTGGAAATATTTGTGTATAAAAATCTATTGCATTTGGCATCAGGCAATCAAGAGTGAGTATTTCCCAATGTATCGTGAGTCACAGATACAATAACTCATAAAAAGCTCGTACCCGTGATCCATCATTCTAGGGAAGTTCTCGAGTGTCCACAACTCGACAACTTAAAATAATTTAGTAATAATTAAATAAGATAATATTTACCTAGATCACTGGAAGGAAAGAATATTGTGCCATCGGCTATCCAGATCTCTAAGGGCCCCATGCAGCATGGACCAACCCTGCTAGGCAAGGGCTCCATGACTGACCAAGTTTACGCGTGCTGCGGCACTACAAGTTGTTAATTATGTATTTCAGTATATGCATTCATGTATATGTTCCAGTTATGTTTCAGTTTTAGTTATGTTACAAGATTATTTACTGATAAGTTAATATTTACAAAAATTAGTTTCACTTACAAGAAAAAAATTACTTTATGTTTACAAAAATAGTTTTATTTTTTTAAAGAAACCCTTTTTTGTTTATAAAACCAAATCTCATTTACAAAAATTCACCTATATCTTCAAATCCAGTTATGCTTACATTATGTTGTGTTATGCTATTAGTTACCTGCTTTATTTCTTTATCCATCATTGTTTGTGATATGCATTATATGTGCTAGACAAGGATACCCTTGGCCATTCTGGTTAACTACAGTGCCGGTGGTTGAAATATTCTTTAACGCATACATTTGTTAGTAACTAGGTTTGTGATAACCCTAGTTAGTTAATTATAGCAAGCCGTAGGCATGTAATGACCCATTATGTTCAAGTGGATAGCCAATTCAAATAATGCTAGTGTAATGACCCGACCCACCTTGATCAGCGAGAAGACTTGTTTGAGGTAAAGAATTCCATACTTGGCCCTTCAGGAGTTTAAACTTAGACTTTCAAAGATTTGCTTAGAATATCGCTCGACTGAGGAAAATCATCGCTAAGGTGGGTGGCTACAATGAACATGTCTTTTCTTAGCCTGTACACTTAAAAATATGGACGATACATGCTAGTCTCTAGGTGAATCACCCCTTGCAATCTAATAAAGAATAAAACACACCTAACTAAGGGAATAATCCCACCTTGTATTGATTGTGTTAGAATATAAAAATAAAATTTGGCTTATAATTGGACCCTCGTATGCTACCTTAGCTTCGTGCTAGTAGACCCTGCTATGCCTCAAGTAGATCATTATATACTCTTCGTGGTACACTGCTTGACTTGTTTACACTGCTCTCCTTGTGGATTATGTCACCCGATAATGTCCCTGTATGGTTTTACTCCTGACACTAGCCCTCAGACTCGTACTAGCGTACTCGCTTATGTTTTCAAATAAGACTATGCCGAATGTTTCCTTAAGTCATATTCATAGTGTTGCAATGCTTGTCTGTTTTATATATATCCGCTATGCTCGTCCCATAAAATCATACCACGACCATGTAATACTATCCTTTTCTTGCATTCTTCTATGTTTCCCGAAAGACTATCGAATAATCATTCCGCACAAGAATGAACCTGAAAGCATTCGGGACCATTAGGTCACCAAGGCAGTTCTGAACTAGGGACTGCATCATGACAAGTTAAACAACACTCGTCCTGCACTGAATCGAACGGTTCAGGGAGTCGATATATTTATGAACAATCTTGAACTTGAACCTGAATCTGATACAAATATGTACCTGGAGAGAGACCTAAGACTAGATACTTACATAGTCATAAATAACTCGTGCACGAGGTATCTGATTCCTCGGACGATCAGCGGGGAACTGGGATCGTACCGGCCTAGGAGGAATGTCTGGTGTATTATATGACAATTTTGGTTCTGGTATTCGGCCCCATTTTTTAGCAGGGCAATACACGGTATTTGGGCCTTGGTCGAGTGTACTACCTTGGACTAATCATCTACCCATGTTAGTCGCATGAATCAGTGAGATGGCATACAATAGCTTTTCTGTATCACATGTTCACCTTGAATTGCTCGTCTTGTATCAAGTGTTGCACCCTATTCCGTCACGAGACAATAAATTGGTCCTTTATGGCTAACCCAATGACCACCTATTCATATAAACTAAGTCATCCTCGCTTAGCGGCAATCCGCATATGAGTCATTATATTGCACCTAGTAATCTGAACACCTGAAAGAATATGAGTAAAAGACATCTATACATATTTGAACACCTGAGCAATCTGTTACAACCCATCTGAGTATCACTTCTGAGTAATCCGCGTAACTCATTCACCTGAATCAGGAACCCGCTCGTAACACTCGTATTTTCTTATACGATTTTCGTAGATTTTCTTACATATATTCGTGCTTGGTTTAACTTGGTTTTATCTCTGGATAAGAAAGGATAGATGGTAAGTTGGTAAGGGTCATCGTGTTACTCTTATATCGTATGGTGCACTGTCACACGAGTTAGGCTTTATATTATGCCATAAAACTGATCCAAAGGCAAGAATAGAAAAATAACTTAATAGATGGTGCACGGAACCTATATAACATTTTTGGATTTGTCGAGCGGGTGAGAAGCCTCCCCACTAGTGCATTCATGTACTGATAATCCACCAGATTACTTGCAGGGTGGGGAAGAACCTTATTCGATGCAAAAAACCCCTTCCTGCGTGCTAAGGTGTGGAGTTTGCTCTGGAGCATTGGAACGTTGCGTCCGGATCTGAAGCGCATATACAAGATATAATGTTGTAACATCGCCTATGTATCATTCGATACTTGTAGCCACTTGGAAAGCTTTTATTGTTTCTAGAGAGGACTTGAGCGACTTGTAACCTCGGCCTAGTACCGCTTTTAATACTGATTCAATATTAATAAAGTGTTTGTTTTACTTTCATACTTGTGTTGTTCAATGCTTCCGCAACGACGACTCTGTGAACTTATTACCAATCGTCTGTTCATTTCTACTGTGCTGCATTCAGATTATCTATGAGACTTTGTGGCTTAGATATTCCTTCGTCTGTTCGAATTCATAGCCTTGAACGGGTGCAGCTTATAATCGTACGGTATCACGTCCAAATGGGAACAATCATCCTGTGGGAGCGATGACACGATGATTTACGTCCACCGGGGATGGCCAATTCCTGCGGTACATCGGGGCATGACATATTGGTATCAGAGAATCGGCTTTATGTATTTGGACTTCGTATCAAGTTTCTTTGTTTTGAAAGCTCGTTCCTGGATTATGTGCATACGCTCTCTCTCATTGACCCATTGGGATATTCCATACAATGAGTCTTAATAATTTTAAAAGTGCATGTGAATGATATGATTGCTTGTACTGGATAGTTATGCAAAGACCCTTATTATGAACTGTCTTAGAATTTATGGGAATAGACTCGTGCTAGAATTTATACGATATATGCAAACCCGAATACCTATACGTGATTACCAAGCTGGTTAGTGTGCTATATAGAATATCGTTCAGATGGTTAGCTATACACGCAGCCTTTCAGCTAAGTTGTGCTGAGTATCGCACGGCAAGACCCTTTGGTTTGAGCTAGTTTGCGAGTGAGATTATAATATCGTTCAGATAAGGATAAGTCAGACTTAGAATGGCAACCGATAGAAACATTATCAGATTATCGCTAAGGCGAATATAGAGATTGTGCTTGGATTTTGAAAAATAGCTCGAACTGTTTTTCGTGTCGGCAGATACAAATTAAATATAGTTTACTTGGATGACTATCAACAGGAATATATATCCGAGACAAAGATTTATCAGACGATACTTAGGTATCACGCAGGAGTTCTAAGAAACGACTTGGTGAATATGCTAGCGAGTGATGTGAATACGATTGAGGATTTAATTGGGTAACTCGATTCCTGAGTGGTGTATGGATCATTTTAAAAATGTTCAAACGAATTCATAGGTCTCGTGTGATAGTTGGTATGAACGACTAAGACTGTATTGAACAAGTGATAAGGCTTATATCGAATAGGGACTTAAGGTAAATAAATCTTGGTGGATCGTACGGATAATTTTGAATTGAATCAAACAGATTGAACTTGAGTATGGATATTGTGGTTTTGAATTAATAGACTTGGTATGGTATCAAAAATTAGAAGAAAGCTCGGATTGATACAAGTAAAAGAATATTATGGTTTGATGATAGAGGTAAGCAATAACGGATTCGATTTGGAGTTTGGAAGAATGATCTTAAATCTAGTTTGAATGATAAACCTCGACAATCAGACCCAGCTGAGAACGATTATCCCAAGGGAGCGCTGGCATGGTAATTTTATATCGGGCGGGGATGATCGAACTCACAGGAACATGCTCGATGATTATTCAAATAAACTCGATAAAATAGAACGTATTAAAAGTGGATAGACTTTGGCTTGAGAATTTGAACTTAGTTGGTTGAGGAATGCTAGAAGTAGACTATAAAATGATTGAATGGTAACATTGAAGTTGGACGATTTGGCTAGACGAATTATGATCACAGCATGGATGAACATAACTTGATATATATATATATATATATATATATATATATATATATATATATATATATAACTTGGATGGAACAAAGATTAATAATAAGGTATCTCGATCGTTTTGATGATAACCATAACGTTCGACGTTCTTGTCTTGTGCGAGCGTGACTCCATGCTTATATATGCGTTACATCCGGATTAGGATAATTATTCAGCGGAAGAGTTGGCATAGTGATCTCACATCCAGTGAGGATGATCGAACTTGCGAGAGACCTGAGCGTAAAAATTGAAGGATCGTCTTGACTTGTGATTCAATACGATAAGACGAGTTTGACAATACAAGTGAATTAAAAGTTCAAAAGTGTTTCATGGATGAGTTAGTCTATAACATAGAGTAAGACACGCTTGATAGTTTTGTGAACGGATATATGAATCTTATTGGATGACTTAGAGTTTATGATTGATATTGGTGATTAGAAATTTAATCATGACTTGGTGGTCTAGACTTAGAATGGCAGGTGGTTCTATCAAACATGTTTGAGGAGATAGACTTTGTGAATTGCTAGGCTTGACATGCATCATGGATATATCATGGATTTGACAGAACGGACTTGGACCCTGTGCAAGAATATGTTATTGTGTGTAGGATGATATATGCTCGATGTTTAAAAATCTGAGTAAAACTAGCTTGGGTAGAATATCCCATGCAAATGAACAATGGTTTGACCTTAGGAATTGGGGCGAGCATCATTCAAAAAATTTGTACGATGAGTCATGAGCATAAACTGTACCTATGACCTTGTAAGCTGACTAGTAATTAGGAAGACGACCCTAAGCCGAGTGAAAGAACTTGTGTAACTGAATTTAGAGTATTTCTTGAGCAAGCCATAGAACTGGGGTAGTAAGACTTAGAGTTAGACTTAGAACGGTAAGTGTGTGCTATATTTGATACGAATGGAATAGACAATAGGACATGAACGCTAGTCGGTTAAATCGGATAGATCATGCTTGACAGTAGTGCAATGTTTGATTTTTGGCTGGAGTAAAAATTACTTGGATTTTGATTCACCCAGTCAAAGGTATCATAGTTATTTATAAGACAAGAACCCTGAAGATTTTCACAAGTAGCTTGTCCGATTTTGCAATCGCTAAGTTTGGTTGAATGCATATGTTTGGAGAATGCCTTAAACGTGCGCACGATCCATGCCTCAGTGATATGTTGAACTCGAGTACAAAGACTTTGCTATCGCTAAATTGGTTGATATAAATATATTTTAGAGAATATATATTCTACGCTAAGGCGCTTTGAATATGTGCACAATCCAGATTTGTGATATGCTGATCTCAAATGATAGTAGAAGTGAATATATTAGATTTGTATGAACGAGATAATAATTTGGATAAGTTTACCTAAGTCTTAGATCATCATTCAAGATGGAATACACCATACCCCGCGTTAAGCGATATATATTCTGTGCTAAGGCGCAGTAGAGACCGAGTTAGAGCTTGAATTGACCGAGTTAGAGCTTGGATTGAATGATAGAGTCATTCAATAAGAAATAACTAGCACACACGCAACACGGATCATTATGCTTGAGATAGATTCGATAGTGCGATAGAACGGTTTACGCTCAGAAAGTCTCGAGGATGAGACTTTTTCTGAGTGGTGTATAATGTAATGATCCGTTCTGTTCAAGCAGATAGTCGATTCAAATGACACTAGTGTAACAACCCGACCTGCATTGATCAGCGAGAAGACTCATTTGAGATAAAGGATTCCAGACTTGGCCCTTCAGGAGTTCAGACTTACACTATCAGAGGCTCGCTCGGAGTATCGCTCGACCGAGAAGAATCATCGCTAACATGGGTGGCTATAATAAACCTATCTTTTCTTAGCCTGCACACTTAAAAATATGGACGATATATGCTAGTCACTAGGTGAATAACCCCTTGTATGCTAATAAAGAATACAACGCACCTAACTAAGGGAATAATCTCCTCTTGTATTGCTTGTGTTAGAATATAGAAATAAAACTTGGCTTAAAATTGGACCATCGTATGCTACCTTAGCTTCGTGCTAGTAGACCGCGATATGCCTCGAGTAGATCATTATATACTCTTCGTGGTACAATGCTTTACTTGTTTACACTGCTTGCCTTATGGATTATGTTGTCCTATAATATTCCTGTATGGTTTCACTCCTCGCACTAGCCCTTAGACTATTGCTAGCGTACTCGCTTAAATTTTCAAATAAGACTATGTCGAATGTTTCCTTAAGTTATATTCATAGTGTTACAATGCATGCTTGTATGTTTTATATATATCCGCTATGCTCATCCCGTAAATTCATGCCACGATCGTGTAACACTATCCTTGCCTTGCATTTATCTAAGTTTCCCGAAAGACTATCGAATAGTCGTTGCGCGCAAGAATAAACCTAAAATATTTGGGACCGTTAGGACGCCGAGGCAGTTCCGAACTAGGGACTGCATAATGATAAGTTAAACAACACTCATCCTACACTGAATCGAATGGCTCGGGGAGTCGATATATTTATGAACAATGTTGAACTTGAACCTGAATTTGACCCAAATTTATACCTGACAAGAAACCTAAGACTAGAGAATTGCATGGTCACGGACAACTCGTGTACGAGGTATCTGATTCATCGAAAGATCACATGGGCATCGGGATCGTACCGACCTAGTAGGAATGTTTAATGTATTGCATGCCAATTTCAGTTCTGGTATGCGATCCCATTTTTGGGTAGGGCAATACACGGTCTTCGGGCCTTGGTAGAGCATACAACCTTGGACTAGCCGTTTACCGATGATAGTCGCATGAATCTGCAGGATGGCGTGCAATGGCTCTTCTGTATCACCTGTCACCTTGAATTGCTCGTCTTGTATCAAGCTTTGCCCCCCATTCCATCATGAGACTATAAATTGGTCCTTTATATCTAAGCCAGTGACCTCCTGATCATATAGACTAAGTCATCCTCGCTTAGCAATAATCTGCGTAGGAGTCATAGTATCGCATCTAGTAATCTGAACACCTGAACGAATATGTGTAAAAAACATTTGTACATATTTGACTACCTGAGCAATCTGTTGCAACCTATCTTTGTATCACTTTTGAGTAATCCGTGTAACTCATGCACCTGAATCATGAACCTACTCGTAACACTCATGTTTGCTTATGCAATTTTTATGGATTTCCTTTCATATATTCGTTCTTGGTTTAACTTGGTTTTATCTCTAGATAGGAAATGATGGATGGTAAGTTTGTAAGGCTCGTCGTGTTACTCTTATATCACATGGCGCACTACCACATGAGTTAAGCTTTATATTATACCATAAAACTGATCCTAAGACAAGAATAAAAAGATAAATTAATAGATGGTGCATGGAACCTATATAACATATTTGGATTTGTCGAGCGGACGAGAAGCCTCCCCAACAGTGCATTCATGTACTGATAACCCACCAGATTGCTTGCAGGGTGCGGGAGAACCTTGTTCGAAGAGAAAACCCCTTCGTGCGTGCTAAGGAATGGAGTTCTTTCTGGAGTCTTGAAACGTTGCGTCCGGAGCTGAAGCTCATATACATGACAATATTGGAACATCACCTATGTATTATACCACACTTGTATCCACTTGGCATGATTTTATTATTTTTAGAGAGGACTTAAGCGACTTGTAACCTCGACCTAGTACAAATTATAATATTGATTCTATATCAATAAAGTATTTGTTTTACTTCCATACTTGTGTTGTTCAATTCTTTCACTTTGACGACTCTGTGAACTTGTTACCAATCAACTGTTAATTTCTACTCAGCTGGATTCGGACTATCTGTGCAACTCTGTGGCTTAGATATATCTCTGCCTGTTCGGATTCATGGCCTTGTACGGGCATAACTTATGCTTGTGCGACATCACGTCCATATGGAAACGATCGTCTTGTGGTAGCGCTGGCGCGGTGATTCACATCAAGCGGGGACGACCGGTTCCTGCGGGAGATCGGGGTATGACAAGGCATATTTGGCCATGCAAATATTTTCCTATTCGTTAAGCTTGCCCCTATTAATTTATTCTTTCAGCGCGTGGTTAGGGTGCTATGTTCTGCTCGGGTGAAGGTCTGCAACCCCGGTCCTTGTTTGGTTTAAGGGTTGTGGACCCAATCCAGAGTAGTTCCTATGCACTCTTGTCGTTCGTCGCCTTACTTTTCTTTATAGTTATTTTTTGTCATCTGTTCCTCTAGTTATATTATTGATACAAGTATATTGGTATCATACAAGTCTCGATTTGTATTTATTTTTAATATGTCCTTTTTTTGTTGTATGTTGTTATATATTTGGTCTATCACCTTGTGCTCCTATGTGTTACTTATTGCTTGGGGTTCTGACCCCACTGGTTTTGTATAGCCAGATTATCCCGAGGAGACCCAGGATCCACCGTACTTCCAGCTAGATGGCTCACACTCGTAGTACTGCGGCCGAATCTTGCGAGTGATTTTCCTTCTTCCACCTCTCATCTTGATTACTTTATTTTGTGGTATTTAGAAAGAGTTAGTGTTAGCCCCTTATTTTGAGATCACTTCTTTGACTACAGTCAACATGATGTATATATTAGACCATGACAAGTATATTTGATCATGTATAATTATACTCTGCTAGTGCAGCATTTTGTATGCACTAGCTTCATGATCATATGTGGTAATAATTTGGGATGTCTTTTTACTTTTATATATGATATGCTCTTGTACTTGTCTTGCTGGATTGAGATACTTGAATTTGTCGGCCTTAGGACTGACGTCATAGCATGCTAGAGTTCATCTATCTGTCTTCTAGATAATATTAACACATTGTAGCTTACTTCGGTATTCTGCAAGGTACGGTTGGCCATGTCAGTCTTCGTATTTACCCAGTATTCTGGGAATGGGACGTGACATATGTACAATATTTCGACTGTAGTCACCGACACAGGTAAACCCTAACCATATCTAATCCTATCTAATACAACACAGGTAAACCCTAACCATATCTGACATGACACAAACATAGACACAGACACAAACAGCGACACAGACACCACTACCAAAATATCATAAAATAGCGATGTCTTAATAAAATGTCGCTAATATTAAAGACTTGAGCCACTCCAAAAATAAATATCGCTATACGTCGCTGTTGGCGACACATAGCAACGTTTAGCGACTGTACTTCAGTTTTTTAAAAGAATAGTCGCTATAAGCTTCTTTTATGTCACTGATTTTTTTGATTTAGTGACGTTTAGTGACGTATTTAGCGACGTTGATTTTTTCAATTTTTAGTGACATTTGTCATGACGTCTATAACGCCGTAAACTTTTGAATTAGTGACGTTTAACAACGTCTACTTATGATGTTGCTAAATTTTTATTAGCGACGTCATATATAGACGTCACTAAACGTCGCTAAAATTATTAATATAGGGTTCAAGATTTTATTTTCCCCCATTCTATCGAACTCCTCCGCAAAATTTTGAAACCCCCCATTCTCCCCCCCCCCACCTCCGGCAAAGTATCCCCCTCCGGCGTCCTCCACAGCCCCCCTACTACGGCGTCCCCCATACCTACCCCCCTCCACACCGGCTCCCCCACAACCCCCTTACTCTGGCTCCCCACCCCCCGAGTGCCCCCCTTCCGTACGGCTCCTCCCTTCCGGCGTATCTTCTTTCCTCCGACGACCTCGGGCTTCTCCTCCTCTTGGTAAACCCTAACCCTATCTCTCTCTCTCACACACACACACACACACAGATGCAGACACGATATCACACTGACACAGACATGACACACACACTGACACAGACATGACACACTATCACAGACACACACCTGAGATAGACACGACACACACACACTGACAGAAACACGAAATGATATATATTCATGTAATTAATTAATTTACCATATTAATACACATTTTTGTTGTAAAATAGTATTGCATATGTGTGTTTAACTTAATTGTTATTTGATAAAGGGTGTATTTAACCTTAATTGATATTTGATAGAAGGTATAAAATAGTATTGCATGTGTGTAAAATACTTTTAAACTTAATTGATAGTTGTAAAATAGTATTACATGTATTTATTTACCATATTAATATTAACACAAAATTTTGTTACTTATGCATTAATATAGTGTGCGGGATAAATTCATAGAGGGTGTAAACCATAACCCTAACCCTAACCCTCTCTCTCTCTCTCTCTCTCTCTCAGATACGGACACGATATTTGATAGCAGACATGACATATACACAGACATAGACACAATATGGGATACGACATAGAGACATACACTGACACGACATATCAGCATTATGACACGGGACATGACACAGACCCTAATCCTAACCCTCTTTCTCTCTCTTTACTGACATAACACTGGACATGACACAGACCCTAACCCAAAGTCGAGACACGACACAGACCCTAACCCTATCTGAGTTAATTAGACTCCGACCCTAACCCAAAGCGGAAAGATGAGCTACCTCTTGTAACAAATATTGTAGATGTGGACTCAACGAAAGTTACTCATTACGCGACTAATAATGTAGAAGAGGTAGAATTAGTCGAAGAGGAAGACGAAGATGAAGTAGATGAAAGTGGAGATGATGGGGAAGAGAAAGAGGAAGAGAAGGACGAGGAAGGCGAACAAGATAAATTTTCTTAAGATGATTGAAAATAAAATATTTTTCCTGTAGAATGTACTATATTTTGACTATAGAATATACTATTTTGACGAAGACATGTATTATATTTTGTCTGTAGAATATACTATTCATTTAGACTTATGACACTACTAGTTATTTACTGTGCTATTATATTAATGCTGTGAGATATGCATAATATTTTGACTTTAGAATGTACTATATATTTATTTATTTGTTCTATCATAATATGTTGTTATCAGGTATGACATGACGACGCAAAGAGTTCAGCAGGTCCCGAGGTAGACGGAGTGCTCCTCCGGTATGCCTACTGTTGGTTCTGGATCCTCAGCACTAAGTACTCTAGTATATTGACCAGACATATCTTCAACTGCGATGACGTTACATGGCAGCACTCCTTAGACGAGTAGTTCCAGGCCTAAGAGTACTCCCTCGTCCAGCATTCCTCCTGCTGACGGAACCATGGAGACAGATGAGCATATGGCGGAGGTTGAGCCGATGTTATCCCAGCATCAACTAGATTCTCCATGCTCACCTCCGGACGAGACGAGGATGGAGACTTAGGCTGACGGTACAAAGAAAATTAATTAGTTGGGTTAGCATCATATATATCGTGTATTTCCATTTTCGTCATATATTCACTTTTCTGATAAAAATAATTATCTCTGTATAGATATAGTCCCTCGTCGGTACAGAGACACCTGGGCCACTTTTAGAGGTACAACTATGGTGGCTCTTGGATTAACTATTCTGATGCTCTGGATGAGAGGAAGGCGTTCTAGTTTGCTCACTTTAAGGTAAAAGTATATTATATCAATCATTTAATTTATGTATATTATATAACTTAGTAAATTTCTTGTAGCAAACGTATTTCTATCCACCGCACCGGGCCAAGTTGATGGAGCAAATATTTTTTGTCATTGTCGCCAAGCTGATCCGTGATGCTCTAGATGACCAGAAGGCTCGTAATCGCGAAGAAAAACTGGTCCAAGGTTGGATCACGCCTGAGTAGTGGACTACAATGAGGGCTAGATTTGATGATCCGAGGTACAAGAAAAGGTCTGAGAAGGCCAAGGCGGGTAGGTAGAAGGCAGCAAAGTGGTGTGGTGGCTCGATTTTGATGACGGAATATTTTTGTTGTTTGGTATTTTTTTATTTTAGATATATTATTTTAATGCAAGTATGATAAAATGGTAGTAGGATAAATTATTTAATTTTAGTACTAAATAATATATTTTTAACAGGTACAGAGAGGTGAGGATGCCAATATGGTGACCGTCTTCTTGGCCACCCATCGAAAGGGCAGGAATCTTATTGATGAGAGGGCCTCGCAGACATATATAAGTATTACTTTATTTTGTGTTAATTTTAATAAAACTTAGAAAATATGCAAATAAATATTCATGTAGTTAGTAATAAGTACCTTAGACACATTAGCAATTATCGAGTATCCAAACTTTTCTAGGCTGAGTATCTTAGGCTGCGTGAGCGGGCGACTGCTAGTGCACCTACAATGGAGAGGCCGGTACTACCTCGCAGCCCTCTCCAGCTCCATCGGCGGACAAGCTGTGGGTGATCGCCGCTGGGGGTCTCCAGAGGGGTACGTACTACGGCACGGGATCCTTTGGCGCCCTTATTGTGACAGAGTCATCTAGGGCCTCCACGGCAAGTACGGATTTCCCACAACCCTCGCAGGCGTCGGCCCGAGTCCAGGAGACTGTTAACCGTCATATTATGTCTCTCCATGACGAGTTGCTACGAAGGATGGAGGAGCAGCCCCTGTCCCAGCCGTAGGCGGACGATGCGACGCTTATCACATGATTTAATACGATAGAGTACAACATCATGGAGCTTAGGGATATGACAGCTGATCTTAGAACATCGACAGAGCGCAGCTTGATGGAGCTGTAGGCATCACAGCTGTCCATGGGAGAGAGGCTGACGATGATGCATGATTCAATGGTTCATAGCAATATGAGGTTGTTATCTACTTTGGATTCATATAACCATCGACTAGCAGAGTTGGAGCAGATACGTCCTCCTGTTGCGCCTTCATCGACACAGACTCCACCGACGTCACTGCCTTCTCCATTGACATCGGTGTCAATTTTAAGGGAGCAGTATAATTTGTTCGTCGGTGGTCATCCTCCTGCAGATCCATAATAGTTTAGTTATGATAGTTGTCTGGTTGTTTATGTTTTGACCTATGATATTTGGTCATTTATGAATATTCTTTATTTTTGAGGCTTTCAGAATTTATTTCTTGCACTCAGTTGTGTGAATACTTACTATATTCTTTATGACAAGATTTTCTCCAGACTCATTTTTTAATCCCAATGTTTCGTTTTCTTCAAATTTTCCTATATTATTCATATTAAATGTATGTTAATTTACCGGTGTTGAGTGTTCAACCGAAGGGGTCAAGTAACCCAGAAAATTCAACGGAGGGTTGCTCTGGGTCTATTTATATAAATTATGAATTCAATATTTTTTATTTTTTTATTTTTTACTGAAACTTTAGCGATATTTTTAGCGATATTTAGCGACGTCTATATATGTCGCTAAATACGTCGCTGAATTATCGCTAATTACGTCGCTAAATACGTCGATGAATGTTTCAAAATATGTCACTAAACTGCTGACATGGCAGTATTTGCCAGTTCAATATAACGTCGCTAAATGTGTTGCCAAACGTCGCTAAATAAAAAAATTAGCGACATATAGCGACACACAATAAGTCGCTAATTTAGCAATATTGCGTCGCTAAACGTCTCTAATATAGCAACGCAGATACGTTACTATAGCGACGTTTTGCGTCATTTTTTCGGTCATCGACTAACTTAAAGGTGACTTTATTGAAACGTCGCTAATTATGTCGCTAAATATTTTTAGCGACATTTTTTTGCCATTTTGCGACGTTTCTAGATGTCGCTAATTTGACTTATTGTGGTAGTGCACAAACACAGACATGTACACACAAACATAGACACATACACAATATAACACATTCACACACACATGGACGGGACACACTCAACATGACACAAACATGCTGACAAGATACACCGACAAAGTACTTCTTGTGTATTTATTTTATCATTATATGTTACTATGATGTATGACAGGACGACGCGGATCATTCGGAGGTAGATCCTCTAGAAGGAGTGCTCCCCCGGTACCGGCTACTGGTTCCCGATCCTCGTCGCAGAGTACTTGAGTGCAACAACCAGTCACATCCCCGACTCCATCGACGGTACGTGGTAGTAATCCTGGGATGAGAAGTTCTAGGCTTTAGACTACTCCCCCGTCCAGCCTTCCTCCTGCTGACGGCACCGTAGAGACAAAAGAGCAGATAGAGGAGGTTGAGCCAACTTCGTCTGCACATGATCAGAGCGATCCTCCATGTGCGCCTTCGGACGAGAAGATGATAAAGATTTGGAGGAACGGGCCTAGCAAGTAAGTTAAATAGTTAACAATTTTCAAATGATTATATCTATATATTCATGAATTTAATTATCGTTTTATAGATATCGTCCCTCGACGGTACAAAGAGCACTGGGATATTTTTTGAGGCAGAACTATGGTGGGCCTTGGATCAACTACTCAGACGCTCCTGAAGATAGGAAGGATTTCTGGTTTGCCCATTTCAAGGTAAAAATATATTAACTTTTAATATCAATAATCATTTATGCATATTATAACTCTCTATTTTACTTCTTGTAGAAAATCTATTTCTATCCACCACACCGGGCTGAGAAGATCAAGGAGCAGTTTTCTGCCGTCGTCGCCAAGCTGATCCGTGATACGATAAATGGCCAAAAGGCTAGTGATTGCTTCGGACAATCGATCCAGGGTTGGATCACGTCTGAGCAGTGGACTGTGATGAAGGCGAGATTCGATGAGCTCAGGTACAAAAAAAGGTCGGAGATGGCAAAGGCGGCTAGGTAGAAGGTAGAAAAGTGGTAAGGTGGATCGATTCCCATGATAGAATATATTTTTCGTCTAGTATGTATTCTATTAAAGATATATTTTTTAATCAAAGTAGGATAATATGTTTAATTTTAATAACAAACAATAAAATTTTCAACAGGTACAGAGGGGTGAGGACGCCAACATGGTGACCTTCTTTCTGGCCACCCATCGGAAGGACGGAAATCTCATCGATGAGAAGGCCGCGCATATCTATATACGTTTTACTACCTTGTGTTTGTTTTAATATAACTTAGAAAAAATGCAAATAGATATCTATATAGTTAGTAATAAGTAACTTAGACATTAGCAACTGCTTTTCTAGGACGAGTATCTTAAACTACGTGAGTGAACGACTGTTAGTGCACTTGCAGAGGGATGGACTGGTACTTTTTCGCAGCCCTTTATAGCTCTGTTGGCGGATGAGCTCTGGATTACTGTCGTTGGAGGTCTTCAGAGGGGTACGTACTACAGTACGGGATCCTATGATGCCTTTGTTACGATGTAGTCCTCCAGGCCCCCTCTGTCAGTGTGCATTCCTTGCAGCCTTCTTAAGAGTCAGCACAAGCCCAAAAGAGCATTGACCGTAAGATTGATGACCTATGTGACGAGTTGCTACAGAGGATTATGAAGCAGCCATAGTCTGTATCGTAGACGGGCGATGGGACGATCACCGTACGTTTTAATTTGCTCGATCATATCCTTATAGAGCTTAGGACTCTGAGCCACATGATAGATCACAACCTTATGGAGCTCAGGACTATGAGCTAGATGACAGACCGCAGCTTGGCAAATCTAGTCTCATCTACGGAGCACAGACAGTCAGAGCTGGAGGGGTCGTATACGGCCACGAGTGACTCACTTGCGAGGATACATGCGGCGTAGGATTTGTTGATTTGGTAGGTGGCAGAACACTTCGAGTGTGGTATCTGCCATGGGTTCATACAATGCTCGACTGCTCGCATTAGAGCAGATTCGCCCTCCTGGTCTGTCGGCATCAACACCGTCTTCATCGATTCTACTGCCTCCTCCATCGGCAGCGGTGACGCTTTCACTGGAGCATTATGAGTTTCTTTTATCCCAGATGCGCGACGGTGCTCCTCCTGATTAGTAGTAGTGCTTCTTTGCACAGGTTTTAGTGTGTTTGTGTATATTAGCCCATTCTTGGGTCTTTGATATATTTATTTCATATTTTTCTTATATTCTGAGACGCATGTGACACTTGTTTTAAATTCTTTTATCTACTTCTTAGGAAATATTTAGTGTAATATAACTTTATAGATTTCTTTCTATATGAGTTTAGTTTATTATTCATATTAACTGTATGTGAATTTATCCGTGTTGAGTATTCCACCAAATGGGTCAGCGAACCCAGAAAATTCAACGGAAGGTTGCTTTAGGTCTATTTATATAAACTGTAATTTTATAACTACAGGTAAAGTTTTGTTGGAAAATATTTTACAAACTGCATCCTATTTTTTTAAATTTAATTTAGTAATATTTTGCAACATTTTGCGAATTTTAACGACGTACAGTTACGTCGCTAATAAGTATCGAAACATCGCAACCTGGTACCATGGACGTCGCTAGTACGTCGCTACACGTCACTAACTTGCTGACATGGCAAAACTAGCCATATCAGCATTGTTGTAGTAAAACGTCGCTCATAATGTCGCTAATATAGCGATGTGTTGTGACCAAAGCTTACGTCGCCAATTTAACAATGACATATCTCTAATCGTCGTATATTTTGTGACATATTTCTGTCATAAATATACGTCGCTACAGCGATGCCTAAAGAAGTTTTTGTTGTCAGCGACCATGTAATAGGCGACAACATAAAAATGTCGCTAATTATGTCACCAAATTATTTTAGCGACGTTATTTTACATATTAGAGACATGTTTGGATGTCGCTAATATGTATTATTCTGGTAGTGATGGGCAATTACATAACCTAAACTAGGTTGCGCTTGTTCTTGCGACATCGAACCATTATCTTAATAATAGTCTTAGGAAGACTAAAAGGAATACGAAAATACAAATGGTAAAGTGTAGTCACCTCCAACATGGTAATTTCATCAGTTGAAGAGTGTTTGGGGATGATGGCAGAAAATACTATATGATGCAACTCATAAAACCAGTTGTTCAAATGCTTAGAGCGAAGACGTCCAGATGGACGGGGATTTGGATTACACATCGAGTCTCTAAACGAGTCAAGAGCCATGCCATTTGAAAATTAAATTTGGTAATTTTAACTAGGAGTTCATCTTCATTAGGAATACTAAGTATCTTCCCCAAGTCATCATCATCAAATTGAATATCAATACCACCGACTCGTGATCGTATAGTCTCAAATGTACAAAATCGATTGCAATAAAATATGCGGATAAAATTTAGATAAATTTGGTGTCATGTAACAACAAGGTCTTCCAATCCAAGATACCTAAAGTTAGGTAGATAGGTCAAAAACATAGTAAAGTTCAAAGGATTTCTATTACAGACGTTCCTTTCATGGAAATCGTCGAACCATGCCATGAAAATATTAAGAGATCTGAATAAAAATCCACCAAAATCATCCTCATCAGGCATGGATGGACTAAACAATGAATGAGATATCTCCTCCGGAGGAGGATTAGATGAAGAGGCTTCACCAACCTTTCTTTTCTTCCTAAATAATTTTGGAGCTATGGTAAAAATTGGAAGAGAAGATTATACCTCAAAATGGATAGTGTAGGATGGAAGAGAAACTCAAAATAGACTCGGATATAAAATTTGGAGTTTTGAAGAGTCTTGAGAAGGGAGATCTAAAACCTAGGGTTTTGGAGGTTGAAGATAAAAAGGAGGCTAGCTGCTGTCGTTTAATCTCAAAAATATGGTGGTTTAGAAATATATAACCACATATAAGGAGTGGGGTCCACACAACTTGAATTCTAGAACAGAGGCAACCAAATTCAGTCCGAGTTTGGTCCCAACTCTGTTCGAAGTCAATTCCTTTGAACCATAATTCATTTTGTATGAAATGTCCATTCTTTATGTATGAAGTTGTAGTTCAAGCTTTATAAGTCATAGAATAGAACTTGAATTTACTGAAAATAATTTCTAAATATAACTTATTTAATCTTTATTCTATAACGTATTAACCATCTTGGGTTAGTTGTTGGGTCTGAATCCCAGGTAGCGGTGGTCCAAAGAGGGTTAAATACCGTGTCGCTTAAGGCTTTTTACACATCTTTGAAAAAAAAAAACCTTTCGACATGTACCTAAAATAATCGTTATATTTAAAGAACTTAGATTAATAAGAAATATATATATATATATATATATATATATATATATATATATATATATATATATATATATATATATATATATTATATTGCAGTTGAATACAAAATACCTAATTTGCGACGAATAAAGTTGAAACGATCTTTAGCTAGGAGTTTAGTAAAGATGTCTGTAAGTTGATATTTTGTGTCAACAAATTCTAAACTTATGTCACCGTGTAACTGATGATCTCTTAGAAAGTGGTGTCTAGCTTGAATGACATATATGATTATTTGTGAAATTAATAGTGTTAGTGTTGTCACTGTAAATGGAAATATTCTTATAGCATAGATTATAGTCTTCTAGGGTTTGTTTTATCCATAAAATTTGTGCACAACAACGTCCTGCAGCTATATACACAGACTCAGTAGTTGACAATGGGACATAATTTAATTTTTTTACTGAACAAAGAGGCTAATACCTTTCCTAGGAAATGACAAGTACCGCTGGTACTTTTATGATCAACTTTTTATCCGACAAAATCATCATCCCAATAACCTATAAGGTCAAAAGATATAGTTTTATGATACCATAAGCCGATTCGAAGTACCTTTAAGGTATCAGAAGATACGCTTAACTGCGCACAAATATGATTCCTTAGGGTTAGCCTGATATCTAGCACATAGGAAAACATTGAATATTATATCAGGAAGACTAGCAGTTAAATGAAGTAAATTACCAATCATACCTTGATACTTATGTGTGTCGACCGGTTTACCGTTTTCATCAAGGTCAAGCTTCGTAGATGTTGCCATCGGAGTACCGATAGGCTTTGCATTGTCTATGTGAAACTTCGGTAGCAAATGTACTTCGCTTGATTGATGAAGGTTTCCTGTGAATCCGGCTTGATTTGTAATATGAGGAATAACTTCAGTTCTCCTATCATGCTTATTTCGAATTCACTCTGCATACATTTATCAAAATCTACATAAAGTATATGATTAGTCGAACCAAATATGATATCATCTACATATATTTGTACTAATAACAGATTATCATTATGTGCTTTAATCAAAATTGTCGTATCAACTATCCCTTTTAAAAAACTATTTTCAAGTAGAAATGAGCTAAGGAGCTCATACAAGCACGAGGGGCTTGTTTCAGTCCATAAAGATCCTTTCATGACTTAAAAAAGTATTTTAAAATTTTAAAATTTTCAAAACCAAGGAGTTATTCTAAGAAAACTTCTTCTTTAATAAAAACCATTTAGAAAAGCACTTTTGGCATACATTTGAATTAATTTAAAATTATGAAAACTAGCAAAAATGTAAGGCATGTGAATAGCTCATAACAGGAGCATAATTCTCGTTATAGTTAATGCCTTCTTCTTGATTATTGCCTTGAGATTCGAGATATACTTTTTTATGTGTGACTTATCCATTCTCACTGAATTTATTTTGGAATACCCACTTGGTGCCAATTATAGAGTAATCACTTGGTCTAGGAATGAGTTCCCAAACTTGATTTCTCTCGAATTAGTTCAATTCCTCTTACATTGCAGAAATCTAAAACTCATTATTGAAAGCTTCTTCAAAAAATTTAGGTTCTTTTTGTGAAATGAAAGCTATATTTGCAACAGAACGAGTTCTTTCAGCTTTTGATATATCACCTATTACTAAGTCTTCGGGATGATCGGCCATGAATCACATCCTCTTTGGCAAACTTTCTAGATAGCTTATACCAGTTGTTGTATCGTTAGGTGCTTTGTTGGACGTTATTCAGACACTTTTGTCATCACTGTTACTGGGTACTTGAAGGTTAAGCTCATCAAAAGTAACGTTAATGGATTCTTCAACAGTCAAATATTGCTTATTAAAAATTATAAAACCTTTACTCTTTGGAATATAACTAAAAAAATACCTTTATCAAGTTTTAAATCAAATTTACCCAACATATCCATGGTGTTTAAAATAAAATATCTACATCCAAAATCTTTGAAGTAACTAATAGTTGGAGTTATATTAAACCAAAGATCATATGGAGTCTTCTTCGATATAAGTCAAATTAAAACCCTATTCAAAATATCGCATGTTGTATTAATAGCTACAACCAAAAATTATTTTGAAAGATTGAATTGATTCAACATGACTCTAGCCATATCGCAAAGAGTTCAATTCTTTCTCTCAATAACACCATTCTATTGAGGAGTTATAGGACAAAAAAAATTATACGAAATATTCTTTGAATCACAAAAGTTTATGAAATCATTATTTTTGAATTTGCCTCTATGATCACTTTGAATTCAAGTAATCATAAAGATTTTTTCATTTTGTACCATTTTACAAAATGTAACAAATTCAGAAAAAGCCTCATTTTTATTTACAAGAAAATAAACCCAAGTAAATCTGAAAAAGTCATCAAAAATTATGAAAGCATAAAGCTTACTGTCAAGACTGATGACTCTGCTTGGTCCAAATAATCCATATATAATAGTTGAAGTGGTCTAGAGGTACTTACAACATTTATTGATTTAAAGGAATATCTGGTTGCCTTATTATTTTTAAAATCAACACAGACCAAATCCTTCTTGAAAGTGATATTTGGTAGACCTTTTACCAGTTTCTTTGAGGATAGTCTTGCAATTGTGTTCATGTTCGCATATCCTAGATTCATATGCCATAGCCAACATTCATCATTCTTAGCATAAAGGCACCTTTCTACATTATTAGTATCCTCTGAAAGATAGAAAACATATATATTATCTTCCCTAATGCCTTTAAAAGTAACCTTACCAATTGATCCATCAATTATAGAACATTTGTCTTTCAAAAAATTAATTCCATAATCATGGTCAGCCATATGACTAATACTGAGAAGGTTATGTTTTAATTTTGTTACTAAACATACATCTTTTATAACATGATAAGGAGAAATACCAATTTTACCATTACCTATGATATAACCTTTAAGACTAGTATCGAAGTAGACATAATTTTCTTTCTTCATCGAAAGCATTGCAAATAGGGTAGCATCACCAGTCATATGTCATGAGAAATCTCTATCGAGAATCCACTTGCTTCTAGGATGTAACGATCAGTCCACCTACAACACAAGTTGGAGATGTAACCTTTGGTACCCATTTCTTTGAGGATCCTGATATGTTAGCTTTTGGAATCCAATCATATATATTCATATTTACCAATTTTCTAATTATGCATTATCGTAAGATGTGTCCTTTCTGACCACAATAATGACAAGTAGAAGTAGTGTTAGTGCTTGGTGCAATAATGTAGATATGAGTATGTGAAATAGTACGTCGTGTCTTGCGTAAAAACTTGTAATTGAATAAAATATTGTATGAAGCATTTGTTTTGCTTGCAGGTGTCTTATTGTGAGTACTCTTTTGTTTAGTCATGCGTCTCGTGTTAGACTGATTAGAAAGTTGTACGATGTGTTTCCCAAATCTAATCTTTAACCTTTTAGCAGTGGCATACATTTCATCATGTTTTGTAGTAAGAGTATCAATTCCAAGTAAAAAAATATTCTTCTTCTTTTTCTCTATCTCATACTCTTCATTGAGCTTTGTATGTTCTTGTGTCTTTTTCTCAATACATTCTTGAGCCTCGTGCAAACTCAACTTAAGCATAGATAGTTCTTCAGTGTAACTAATGGAAGGCATCTCTCTAATTTTAGTTTGTAAGAGAGATTGTTTCTCATACTCAGGTTGTAATTCATGATAGTCCTTCCTAACTTGTTTGTACTTATTCCTCACCTTTCTATGATATTCTAATAAATCACTAAAAATATCAAATAGTTCATCAAACGCGAAATCTTCATAAAGGGGGTTAGTTGATACCTTATCAAATGCCATTAGACATATGTTTGAAGCATTGAAAAGATTTTCTTCTTCTTCTAATTCGCTAGCTTTGCTTTCGTGCCACATGCTAGTGTTGGCATATTTGCTTGAAGGTGATCCTCTTTTACTTGAACGTTCATAGCGAATCCCCTTCTTGCTTGTAGGGCAGTCTTTCTGTATGTGGCATGACTTCTTGCAGTTGTAACATACAGGTTCCTTATTGTTGTTATCTTTGTAGTCCTTCTTCTTTCGGTTTGATCTTTTAAACTTCAAAAAATTTCTGCAGTTACTGGAGACTAAGGCTATTTGTTCATCATCTGAACTAACATCCTAACTTTTGTCCTTGGAGACCTTGTTGTGATGTGCCTTGAAAGTTATGGTCTTCTCCTTTGAAGATGGTTCTTCGAACTCCTTGAGGTCTAGCTCATGTGTCATTAGTTTACCCAAAAGTGTCTCAAGAGTCATGGTAGTGAGGTCGTTCCCTTCAATGATCGTAGTAGCCCTGGGGTTCCATTTCATGGTGAATCCCCTGACCAGATTGCGTATCTTCTCGTGATTGTTGTAATCCTTACTAAGTGAAGAGAGAGGATTAACAATATCAAAGAAATGAGTAAACATTTATGTGACGGTCTCATTAGGCTTCATTTTGAATGTCTTATATTCTTGTGTAAGCCTACAGATCTTGGATTCCTTTACTTGTGAAGTTCCTTCATGAGTTACCTCAAGAGGTTTCAAGATCTCGTGTGAAATGTTTCAAGTAGATACTCTATTAAACTCAGTCCTGCCTACAACATAAAATAATGCATTAATAGCTCTAGTATCAAGACAGGCTTGTTACTTTTCTAGCTCAATGTATTTATCATTAGGCTTTTCTATAAGGTTACCATCAACAACAATTCTTGCATGCTTTTTGTAGCCATCAATAATAATTGACCATAGGTCATAATCTAGTGACTTGAGATAGAAGTTTATACGTGTTTTCCAATACGTGTAGTTGGTTCCATAAAAAATGGGTGGCCTATTTGTGGACTAGCCTTAACCATTGTTGGTGTAGATGGGTTTCATTGTTACCATAAGTAATACTCTAGGATGTTAAGCCTATATCAAGAGAATTATGCTCTGATACCAATTGAGGGACTGTTATCCCTATGGTTAAGGGACGGTTACAACAGAAGATCATTTCAAACAATCGCCATACACAATTTTTGCAGAAGAAAATTTTTAATCGAGCACCCTTCACATGGAAATGACAATTTCTACAGGAGCGACCTTTGAGCGAAAATTATGTGCTCTGTTGGCCATGCACCCTGTTGTGCCTGTGCGGCACCCTACACGGCACCCATGATGCTTCTGCAAGCACCCATGCAAAAATCCTACGGAAATTAGTGTAGAACGGTGTTATCTCACGTCCAATGTGTACGACAAAGTGCGCCGTCAAGGCGCTACTTTTCGTCTTCGTTAGAGTCTGAGTCACAAGACCCCTTCAAGACCTAGCTCCTAAAAAAAATTCTAAGAAATTGGTGTTAAAAAAACAATCGTTTCTTGGAGTTCTTGAATCTTTTTCTCTAGTAAAATACCCCACCATACCAACTACATGGACTACCACTCCCCATTTGCACAAGTCAATAAAAGAATAATATTATTTTGAAATTCACACTTGGAGTTGTACATGGATGGGAGACTATTTCTAGAGAGTAATCTCACTAAACCACTAACAAAATTTGATATAGATCATCATTGTAACTATTTATGGAATTATGGGGTTGCATAACTCAATGTTTCAAAAACCGGGCTGATTATTGAACCAAAAAATTTTAGTGCTTCAACCAGGGTTCATAGGCCCATTACAAGAATCAAATGATTAAAGACCTGTAAAATATTCACATTTACTTCTTGGTTTGGTTTGGTTTGGTTTGATTCTGAGTATATTTGTTTTGGTTTGATTTCGTCTTCAAAATCAAACCAAGAACCAAATGGTCAAATCTCACGTGATTAAATTTTTTTTTTAGTTTTTTTAATAAAAAAAATTTAGAATCAACCGGTTTAATTGTGTACCGATTCCGTCGGTTCACCGGTTAAATCCCGATTCAGGAAAAAAAATTTGTCGATTCTTAAAAAAATTCGGTTCAAATCAGACCGAACCAATTTTTTAGCAAAATTTGGTCAGACCTCGTCGAACAATCGGTCCGGTCCGGTTCTGACAACACTACCATAATTTAATGATCGGGCCCATGAACTTTAAGTAGTGTCCTCAGTCCATGGGGTCATGGTATGTTGGTTACGATGGAGGGCTCATGTGGAGATGGACATTGTTTAAATCCTCCCTTGAAAATTTAGTTTATAATCCGGAGGAAATAACATATAAAAAAATAAATAAATAGTGTCCTCGTAACCTCAAATACACATGGGAGTGAGGACGGGGAGTTGTAATTTTTGGATCAATGAAGCCGTTGCATAATAGACCATTCCTTCTGATGATCCTTTTCGGTGCTCTCTGCTCCATCACCACTGCAAGGGACACCATTACCCCGACACAACCCCTCCTCGACAACGAGACACTGGTATCCTCCGGGGAGCACTTCGCGTTAGGCTTCTTCACTCCGGCCAACTCGAGCAACCGCTACATCGGCCTGTGGTACAACAAGATCACAGTCCAAACGATACCGTGGGTGGCAAATCGCGCTAACCCGGTCAAGAAATCGATTGGGCTCCTGTCGATCGACTCCAACGGAACGCTCAAGATCACCGACAGCAACTCGGCCGTCGTCTGGTCCGTTAGCAATACCGGCCTAGACAGTCCGGTCGCACAGCTGTTGGACACGGGCAACTTTGTGGTGAGAGAAGCTGGCGGCAACAGCAGCGGGAAGTATGCGTGGCAAGGGTTCGACTACCCGACCGACACGCTGATAGCGGGCATGAAGCTCGGTGTGGACAAGAAGACGGGGCTGAACTGCAACCTGACGTCGTGGAAGAGCGACTACGACCCTTCCCCGGGGGACTACTGCGTGTTCATAGACATCCGCGGAGATCCCGAGATCTACCAGTCCTCGACCGGTTTGGGTAAGATTTGGCGTAGTGGACCGTGGAACGGAGTCCAATTCGGCGGCGTCCAGGATCCCTCACTACAAGTCTTAAACATCAGTTACATTAACAACAATGGAGAGACGACGTACTCGTACTCGTACTACGTAGGCAACCAGTCGGTGGTGGCGAGGATGGTGGTCAATCAGTCTGGTCTGTCTCAGCACTCGCTCTGGATGTGGGAGAGCAACCAGTGGAACATCTACTGGTACGCGCCAAAGGACCCGTGCGACATTTACAATCAGTGTGGCCCTTACAGAGCCTGCGATCCTAACAACTCGCCAATATGCGCGTGTCTACTGCCGCAGGCTTTCAGCCCGAAGAACCCCTCGGCTCTGAGGGGCAGCGCCGAGGGGTGCGTTCGGAACACGGCTTTCGACTGCAGGACCGATGAGTTTGTCCTGGTGAGGAACGTGAAGCTGCCGGACACGTGGGACGCCACGGTGGACAGGAGCTTGAGCCTTGACCAGTGCGGTGCCTTGTGCTTGATGAACTGCTCCTGCACTGCCTACGCCGCTGTCGACGTTGGTGGGGTCGGCAGCCGGTGCATAAATTGGGTCTCTGAATTAATCGATATACGGCAATTCGTCGGAGCAGGACAGGACATCTACGTACGCGTAGCCGCAGCCGATATAGGTACATATACACAACTTACGCCTATCTTCAATTTCTACATACATACATAACTCTCTTAGTGAGCACCACTTATTTCTCAGTTTGGATATAGCGTTGGACAAAGTAGTAGGCTATGTTGCATGAATGGACACGACACGGACGAGGTTGGACATAGTAGTAGGCTAGGATGTATGAATGGATGCGATACAAATGCGAAATATAATTTTTTTCTTGTTATTTATATATAGGCTACGGCTTCCACATGTACGTGGTTTACCAAAAATACTAAAAATAATAAAAATTAAACCAACAATGAATGTATCAGCAAAGCGGCAACGAAAATCATGCAATGGAAAAGTCCCTCGTGACATCTTATCGAGAGTCATTCCTCGAGATACAATCACTGAATATGGGACCTGATTCCGGAGAAATCAATCAATAACGAAGAAAGAATCTTAATTCAATCTGTCCCGATCAACCGATACCGATACAAAATATTGTAGTAGGCTATGATGTATGAATGGATACGATACCGATACGAATTATGACATTTTCAGATAGCTACAACAATATATAGGGAGGGAAAGGAAAAGCATCCTAGAGCTTGGTCTTCTACTAGTATTGGTCCGTGAGTCATTCCTCTTGGAGATCTTTCTAACTACGAAGACAATGGACTCAATGTAAAAAGGAACGAACGTCTTGCAACCCTATATCCGCAATGGGCCCTAATGATGGAAGCCAAGCAAACTCAGTTATTAGTGTGTGTCTCTCTCTTTCTGGATTGTAGCTGACTTTTTTCGTTTGGTTTCATACAATTACTTTCGTTTGGTAATCAGTTCCAGTGGCGTGAAAATGAGATGGGGAGGGAAGAATTGATTGATAGGAGAGAGGGTCCAAAGGAGATGGTCTTCTTCCAATCTACTCTGAGGTCGTGGCTTGTGATTTGTGCCCCTAAGTGGCTATTGAAGTTGTTATGTTCCGATTTTGCAGAATCGATAGTCGCTATAGGACAAGATGTCCTACGAGCCTAAGTTGCGCTCACATAAGACATAGCCGTTAAGTTTTTATGTATCATCAGTCACATAGAGCACATCAACAGAGTTACGAAGGGGAATTGAATAACATATTGGATATAAGAAAATTATTTCTTTCATTGATAATACACATCAATTAAATGAGTTTTTGTATAAGTAAAGGGTTGTTGCGTGGGCTTACAACATGAACGCAAAATGAGATAATCGTTTCAAATATCATATCCCTTTACTAAAAATAAAAAGGTGCAAACACCTTCAAAGAGAGTCTTCACTACAAAGGGGCTTCAAAATTTATGTAGACTAACTCCTGTCGTTGGACAAGATGGGCCTTAGCTTCTTGCGGTATCGCCTTGGCTTGCAAAACCTGTGGAGACGTGGGTCAGCACATTTGAAATGTACTAGTGTGAAAAAAATAATCCAACTCACCAAATCGACATAATATTCATGTAAAAGCATGCAATATTTTTATGTGATCTTTCTATTTTGTATTAGTTCAATTTTCAAAATATACGATAGGAATTGAAACAACATAATAATATGTGTCACCAAATGGTGACATTTAAACACGATCGACTTATCACACCTGCACAAATATAACCATATTTTTTCCAATGAACTAGATATCGTTAGCACGGTAGTTCAAATATATGAGGGTCAATAACACCATAAGACATCCTGGATTATAACCAGGTTAGACGGCGATCCTTTTAGCGCTAGTAGCGAGCCCCATTGGAAGTTTTTGAATCACTTTAGCTAGCTTGCTAGCTTAGCTATACATGTTCCCCCAGGATGAATCGATCCCAGTGCCTCATCGATCGTTGGAGAAACTATACCTTTGTGCACAAGTTGTCCTTGATCTTGCAATATCTAAGAATGATGTTAATAAACAAGCATGTAAGACAACAGATGTCACGCCCTGATCTCCCGCAGGCTAAATCGGCCGTTCCCGCTAGGCGAGAATCACCGCGCCAGCGCTCCCGCGGAACGATCGCTTTGACCCATCCGGACGTGATGCCGCACGAGCGTGAGCCACGCCCATGCAAGGCCGTGGTTCATTGGCTGGCGGTAAGAGTTCTAAGCCACAGAGTCGCACAGATTGTCCGAGTGCAGCGGAGTCATGAACGCATAGGCGATCGGTAACAAGTTTACTGAGTCGACAATATAGCGAAAGCATTGAATAACACAAGTTGAAGTAAAGCAACTCTTTATTGATATAAACATGTATTACATGTGGCGTATAGCCGAGATTACAAGTCGTTCAAGTCTCTCTCTCTGAAACAGTAAAAGCGTGCCAAGTGGCTACAATTGTGGAATGAATGTACAGGCGATGTTCAGGCAAGTTCCAACATTATGTCTTGTATATGTGCTTCAGTTCCGGACGCAGCGCCCCAAGGCTTCCGATGGAACTCCTGGCCTTAGCACGCACGAAGGAGACATCCGCTCCGAACGAGGTTCTCCCGCACCCTGCAAACGATCTGGTGGGTTATCAGTACATTGAATGCACTAGTGGATAGGCTACTCGCCCGCTCGACAAATCCAAACACGTAATAAGGGTTCCGTGCACCAACTATTAAGTTGTCTTTCTAGTTGCCTTAGGATCAGTTTCATGCAAGATTTGAATAGCCTAATTCGTGTGGCAGTGCGCCGTGCGACATGAGAGGAAACACGGCGAGACTTACCAACTTACCAATTGACCTTCCCTGTCCAAGGCAAGCATTCTTAATTCAAGCACGGGCATGTATAAACATTCAGGAGGCATAGCATATGCAAACACGAGAGTCGTTGTATCATGATCGTTCAGTTGTTCATTTGATGCGATACAAATGACACGCACGCGGATAGCCGCTAAGCGATGATGACTTATCTATATGACAATTGTCGCTGGCATAGCCATAAAGGACGAGTAATCCATAAACATATCCATATCCATCACGATACAATCAATAACACGAGTACAGTCATAAATTTTCGCTATGAACGAGTTTGGACAGGATTCTCGTTTAAAGATAAACTTGATGTAATCACAGTACAGTATTTACTTGCCTTGATGCATGCCCCTGGTTCGGGGATGCCTTGGTGACCTAACGGTCCCGGATACTTTCAGGATCATTCTTGCACAGAACGACTACTTAGTAGTCTCCCAGAATTTGGATGAAAACAAGGCAACATACAAGCAGACAAGCATGCATTTGTTTAAACACAAATATTCACGTTAGCTCGGGCCCGAAGGTAAGCCAAGGAGTAAAACCGTAAAAGGGACTTTCCGAGCGACACGATATAGGGTAGCATGCGAGGGTCTTGAACATATATATAAGCAATAGTTTATTTTCATGTTCTAGCATAAGCAATACAAGTTGGGATTATTCCCTTAGCTAGGTGTGTTGAATTCTTATTAGCATGCAGGGGATGATTCACCTAGCGACTAGCATGTATCGTTCCAGATTTTATGTGTGCTGGCTAAGCAAAGACAAGTTTACCGTAGCCACCCACCTTAGCGATGATTCGCCTCGGTCGAGCGATACGTCAAGCGAGCCTCTGGAAGCCTGAGTTGAATTCCTGTAGGGACAAGTCTGGATATCCTTTGCCTCAAACGAGTATTCTCGCCTGAGCAAAGCGGGTCGGGACATTGCACTTTTGTCGTTTGAATCGGCAGGTCCGCTTGAACGGAACGGGGTGTTACAACAGAGATTGAACGTAACAACGTACCAATATTCGATAGCATAGTCTACATGTCTCAAGTTATCACGATAAAATTTTATACTACTCATTACACAAGTATAGATGAATCTGTTCTAGCTACAACAAAAATATGATATACATTTATAGTGGACAAGCATTCAATAGTATGATCATTCGATATTTTTATATGACATACATCAAGTGTTCAAGCCAACTCTCTTTCATTTGATTCTTTTCACTAAGGTATCATTGATCAGAACATGCAACAGAAGAGTCATTTTGCTTAAATGACGACTTGGAAAGGAGGTCAAAGCCAAGGCCACTCATTAGTTGATAAATTACTGAGAGATGGAGGTTTTTAATGTTTTGCTCATGTGTCGCTTTTACGGTCACCTACATTTGCACCAATAGAGTATCAATACCTTCTCTTCTCTTTTTCCAAAATTCGATATAAATGTGAAGTTCGAAGAATATAAGCAATAAAATCTATCAAAAATATTTACACAAACGTATTCATAAAACTAACAACGAAAGCATCAGCAAAACGATAATGAAAATTGCAGCAAAAACCATGTAGTAGAAGGCCCTCGTGACATCTCCTATAGAGTCCTTCCTCGAGACACAATCCACTGAATATGGGAGCTGAAACCAAATAAATCAATACATAACAAGGAAAGAATCTTGATTCAATCAATCTTGATCAACCGATACTGACAGTATTCAATAAACGTATTTCACGTACGCGGAGCACGATACTACATCATAACCAATTAAAAAAAATCTTCCTAGAAACATAGGAACAAAACCTACCACTAAGCAAACAATGAAGGAAACTTTTCCTTCATCTCAGATTCAAGCTCCCAAGTCGATTCCTCGACTGAATAATTCTTTAAAAGAACGCAAACGAGAGAAATTGTACGATTTTGAAGAATATTTTCTTTTCGGTCCAAGATCTGAACATGTTCTTCGATATATGTCAAGTCTTCCTGCAAATCCAGTTGACAAAAATATACCACATAACTTAGGTTGGGAACTTACTTCCGGAGCTGCGAGACATGAAAGATAACATGCATATCTGACAATGCTAGTGGTAATATAATCTAATAGGCCATTGGGATAACTCGCTTGAGAATTTCGAACAGACCAACAAATCTCGGACTCAACTTTTTCTTTGCTTCAAATCTTATGACTCCTCACATATGCATTACCATCAAGAATACATGGTCGCCTTCCATAAATTTGAGGGGTATTCGATGAATGTCAGCATAAATTTTATGTCTACTCTGAGCCACTTTCGGTCTCTCGCGTTCAAGCGAATCTTCTGAACTGTCTGTTCTACCAACTTATGGCCAATGATCTGTCGTTCCTCATCTTCCTCCCAGCAAATGGGTGACATATACCTCTTCCCATATAATGCTTCATACGGAGCCATCTGAATACTAAAATAATAACTATTAGTGTATATAAATTCTCCTAACAGTAGATTAATGTCCCAACTTGACTTTAAATTCATCGCACAGAGTCGTAGCATATCTTCGAGAATATGATTCACCCATTTTGTTTGACCATCAGTTTAAGGATGATAGGATAAACTGAACTTCAACTTGGTCCGCATAGCCAATTGAAGATTACTCTAGAAATATGATAAGAATTGCCCATCCCAATCCGAGACAATAGGTGTTTGCACACCATGCAAACGAACTATCTCGTCAAGGTAAATTTGAACCAGGCGATCGATGCTCCAAGAAACTTTGATAGCAATAAAGTGAGATGACTTGGTTAATCGACCAACAACTACCCAGATGATATCATTCTCCGTTATATCTTCGGAAAGTCAACAATAAAATCCATGCTGATGTGCTTCCATGTCCACTCCAGGATAGTGAGGATCTGTATCTCGCCGCTAGGCCTCTGATGTTCTGCCTTAAATCTCTGACAAGACATACATTGCGACCCAAAAGTGCCACATCTCTCTTCATGCAGTGACACCAGAAGGTCATGTAAAGATTCTTGTACATTTTAGTGCCTGGATGCAATGCATATTCCATATAATGAGCCTCCTATGTAAGATTTTTCCGAAGGGCTTTATCTTTTGGGACACAAAACCTAATATTTAATCACAAAGCCCAATATTCGGATTCTGAAACTCACCGGCCTTTCCCTCTGACATATGCCCACAAATTTCTGTAGGAATTCGTTGGACCTCTGTGCCATTTTGATCCTCTCGAGCAGAATCAATTCAAGTTGGTGTTGAGATAACTAAACATTCTAACTACGAACACAAAGCTCAATGCACATACTTTCTAAATCCTTCAATAACTTAGTTTCTCTAGACAGTGCGCCAACAAATCCATGGCTCAATGCGTCTACTACAATATTAGCCTTGCTTAGTATATATGCAATTGTAAAGTCATAATCCTTGATGACTTCAAGCCATCACCTCAGCCTCAAGTTCAATTCATTCTGAGTAAACATATACTTGAGGCTCTTGTGATCAGTAAAGATTTCATATAACACATAATACAAAAGTGCCACCATAATTTTAATGCAAATACAATTGCTGCCAACAATAAATCATGAGTGGGATAATTTTTCTCGTGCAACTTCAACTGTCTCACAACGTATGAGATCACCCTTCCTTTCTATATTAGAATACATTCCAAGCCCTGACCTGATGCATCGTTGTAAATTTGAAATCCCTTAGTCCCATATGGAAGTACAAGTATTAGAGATGAAACAAGACACTACTTTAGATCCAGGAAGCAAGCCTAACACAGGGCCTAACAGAGGGACTAAGGGTCGCAGATGGTTGTGTGGGTGACGGAGAGCCCTCGGATCGGGATTAGTCGGTGGATGGAGAGAGCCTAATAGTGGGCTGGTCCATAGTGGCATGGAGGGAGTGAGGGAGTTAGTCTCCAATCCCATGAAAAATGATTCCCGTTACAATATCGATAAAGGAAAGAGGGGGATTGGGGTTTGATTTTCTCGAAAATTAATGTCTCATCTTTATAAAGCGACAATGAAAGCGACTAAAGCTTCATCGGGGAGGGGGTGTCTACTGCATCGGGTCCAGAGGTAGAGAGTAATAACAAACCTCATCAAAAAAGAGCTGCACCCCATGTGTTTGATCATTTGCCTCTTCCGAGCACCTATCCATTAAAATTTCCAGATCCCATCTAGTTTCATAGGCGGACATGTAGAAGTCGAGGCTGGTTAGGGAGGTATTTTTGTTGTAATACATCGAGCCTAAGTCGCTGGAAGGGACGAAGGTCATTAAAATCACCAAGGAGGATCTAGCGGTGATGGAGGAATTTTGGAAGAATACTTTTGTCCTATATGTGTTGGGTAACTACCGGTACTATGGAAAATTTTATTGGTTTTGTTATGAGAATGTGGAAGCCGAAAGGGTGCATGGATATCTACTCATGTGAGAACGGCTTCAATTTTATAAAATTCTACTTTTTCGACGACTTTAATATGGTCCTAGAGAATGGGCGTGGTCCTTTGATGAGAGATTGATTGTTATGCATCATCGGGACCCATCGGCTAACTTTTCTCACGATCATCTCACGATAATGCCTATCTGGATCAGAATTTTTTTGGCTTCTCCCACAACTGTGGAGCTCTGCGGCCATTATGAAGTTGGCAATTGGGATTGATAAGCCGCTACTCACATACACCTTGACCATTAGGAAGGAAAGACTATCATATACGATAATATTTATGGAAATTTACGCAATTAACGCATAGGGGAGGAGCTAAAAAAAGAGCTACCTAATGGGGAAGCTCCAATACCATAAAGTTCAATACAAATGGGTTCCTTTGAGGTGCTCTGATTGTAAATGATTTTGCATACTACTTCTCAATGCCAAGAAGTAAAAGTGAAAGGGGCACTGTCACACGAGGGTACCAATAAGCGACAGACTCAACTAGTTTGAGAAAGGATGAAGAGACAAAAGAAATTCCTCTAGGGGAATCTATGGTCACAGAGGAAGGGGGATGTGTCGCTGGGCTTCCGGGGTCCCGAGTGTGGGGTCTGTTCTGGCAAAGAGTATGGTTTCTAAATCAAAGGTACCCCCGGCCACTTCTGTTGGCAAAGGGAATCAATAAGTTCTAAAGCTGCTCGAGCCGAGAAGTTCTCAAACAGCCTTTCAAAAGAACTCTGTCTTGATTACCTTCTCAACTCATCCTGATACTAGACTAGGAGGGAAGCAACCTAAGAAGGTTGAATGAAAGACTAAAGGAGCCATCCCAGACGACGTGCCTTTACTCTAATTACTTAATTGCTCTTCACTGAAGGGAACGCTTGTGGAACCTATTCCATTTTAGACTCCCAAGGTAGCGGATAAGCAAAAGGAATACTCGATGTCACGCCCCAGTCCCAAAATACCAAGGGACTAGCCACATGGCAATGACCAGCAGCATACTCCAATGGGCAAATCCAATTTAATATACCCGTTAGAGTGTACTTAAGCTGTAAAACAATAATAAAGGTCTACGATACATGTCACAGTCTAATTCTAATCTCATCCACAGAAGATAACATAAATTAAATGTCAGAATAATCGAAATAAAATATATCCAGCAAGCCTCAATAAAATATCTCGGGGAACAATCCGATAATGAGTTTAATACAGTAATCTATGAGGCCGGAAATAAAGTATCAAAAAATAGAAATAACTGAGTATATAACAAAATACTCAGGAGAAATCCTCTGGTATTACCTCATCCTCTGGTATTGGTACTGCTCCAGCGTCTGTTCCCGTTCCATACACCTCGGGGTAGATCTCCTCTGCTAAACCTAGGGACATAATCCGGATCCAGGTTCTCAGGAATATAATAAGGTACAAGAATAACTCAAGCCAAAAAATACAGTATATAAAAATATATCAGCAGTGTAAACTATGTAACCAACTATGTGATATGCAAATGAGAGCATTAATCATACTCAGGCTGAAACTACTATAGGCTCTGGGAAACCCATAGCAGCATTTATTATCTCGAAGGGCTAGTACATGTGCCAAAGATCTGGTCAGAGTCTAAGGCACTCCCAGAATAACTATATATATAATATAATCAGCCTTTGGTATGGTAAGACTCTCCCCATCCTGTCACGCCCCGGCCCCGAGGGCCGCCCAACCATCATTTCCCCCACCGAGACCGAACTCGAATCACCGTGCCTCGGCGCACCAGACGCAAATCACCGCACCTCGGCACTCCCGACGGGGCGCGTATGGTCGTTTGATACCGGGACATAATACCGTGCAAGCCTGGGATTGCACCCGCACAAGGCAACATCGTTAGAGTTTGGCTATCATCGCATCAATCGAGTAAGCAGCGGAGGGACATTGTTGCAATGCAATGCATTTAGCCAACTGAGTATTCAGGACAAATCGAGGGACTGGGTTCTCTGTTTACAAAGGCATCGTTCCATACATTATGCTCCTTTATACGATAGCAGCTCGAGACAATCGAAACCAGAATTTCTGGGTCTTGGGGATGGGGTACGCCTATCGCTCCCTCGGACGATCCAGTACCTGCAAGCAAGTAAACTGTTGGTGGGTCAGCACTTTTATAAGTACTGATGAGTATAAACAACTGAACAGAAGCAAACATTCACCAAAACCAACACTAAGTAATCATGTTACAAAACAATATATTACTAGTGATCTTTCTAGTTTTACCTATGTTCGTTACATGCAGCAGAAGAACGAAGTCATATTACTTTCTTTTAGGAAACATCTTTTAAAACAGAGTTTCATATGCAATATAAACAAGACAAGCCGATTGTTCTGTTATCAGGGTGTCCGCAGTGTGTCTCGTGAGTTATACTCAAAGACTCTAGGGACAAATATACATCTAGACACAAATGCACATCTAGGGGCGGTCCTCTATCCAAGCCAACACAATGAACTATCTTATATGCAGTACGGTCCCCGAGTATCTCAGTATCGGCAGCGGTTGATCCAGCTAACCAATGACTCATTTATCTGATACTATTGGCAGCCGTGACATATGGTTGCTTTCCACTATCTTTGTAGTAGCCGTGACAGATGGTTGCTTTCTACCAATATCCATTGTCCGACCGATGCGAATGCATGAAAACACTATCAAATAAACTTTAGGATGCAGACGAGACGAACCACCAGACCATATATCTTTGTTGCGGGGCAAGCCGTCTTATCTTTGAACACATTTAAGCACACGATATGGTTCTCTCAGAGCATAGGAGATAGTGAACATGTTCATGCAAACACTTAGTCTTAGACAGGCGTTTCATGGTCTCTTAGTTAAGCAGACATGTCTGTTTCAAAGACAAGCTAGGTGAGTTCATTTATTAGTATGCAAGGCAGGTTCTATTATTCTCTTATGAAAACAAGCATTCAAAAAGTTAGATTCATTATTAAGGCGTGCAAGAATCAGAGAATGAAGTTTTGCCCACTCACCTTGATACATAATGCCGACGTGGAGCGGGGCATTACACACCCAATGTAACCTCACATCTCATATCCATAACACGCAAGATTATGACCTCTAACTAATGCAGCGAGTCATAATGATAGATATGCATATGTAAGATCTATGTCACAAATCATGTAAACCTATACTGAATCACCATGAATATATCAGGAAAGATTCTGTTAGATAAATAGTGTCAAGTGTCCTATGGTATGACATACTTGGTAAAGCAAGCACAAAAATATAGGATCGAGATATCAACTCTCTAAGTGACGTTACACGACTCCGCGTACGGCGTCGACACCCGAATATTATTCGACATTAGGCAACATCTCACGGTCCTAGGTTGAACAAATACATCATAAAAATAAATCAAGAGAATAATATGAGAGCAAGTACTACAAGTTTGGCAAGGTACACTTGCCTGGGGTTTGAGTTCCTCTAATTTCTCCGGTAATAGTGAGATCTTCAGGTAGTCCTCCGGATGCTGAAATAAATATTACCATCATTCTCAGAAGATATAAATAGCTAGGATTGCCTATCCATAAGTCCAATTTAGAATAGGGGCAAAATTGACATTTTTTTGGTCAAAGCAGAGTCCATAAGTGGCCCACTTCACACCAAAAAATGTGCTAGAGACAAAGTTTTCCAAATTCGTCAAACTTAGTGTCTACAAGTTCATAACGATGATACGAACCCAACGAAATGTCGAGAACTGGATTTCGATGAGCCGATCACAAAATCGCCCGTCAACTGGAGCCTTGGGGCCCACGATACGGGGTCTCGTCAACGTTCTCAGAATCGAACCTAACTTGGGTCACAGGACCAGCATAACGCTACGAATCCGATGGCGCAAGTTTCGTTGCGAAACGACAAGCACACACGAAGTTACAACGAGTTTTAGAACAGGCCCGATACGAGACAATTTTGACGGATACGCGTTGATTTCGGTGTGCACGCACATCCAAATCAACTTTCTTAAAATTCTACACGTCCACATTGACGATACACGCCTTTCGGTGCAATTTGCACACGACAAAGTCGCCTCATTTAGCGGGACGCACCCAATTTTAAAAATTTTGGGTTTTGAAAACCAAGATTTTGGTCAACTTTACCCGCGAATAAAATATAACTTACAGCACAATAAAATAAACTAATTACAGAGTTTAAAACTTGGTTATATTGTCTAATTTACTATTCAAGTTAATTTTAGAATTATTAAGCAGGTTGGACGTAAAATGGCCGTGAACTTGTGAGTTCAGGATAGTTTCTGAAGTCCAAAATTGGGATATTTTTCTGTTTTTGCGTCGCAGTTTACGATCAACACAGGATATGATACCCCAATCAAATTATACGGGGTTTGAGAGGGTCACACAATGAACATGTCAGAATAGGCCGTTCGAAAATTGACACAGCGAGGAGGAAGAAAAGATCACCGGAACAGGGGGTCAGAATCGACTGAACTACGCGTGCATGGGGTGGCACGTCGGTGCTCGGCCCGTCATCGGCGACGGCGGGTTACTGTGGTGGCGGTGCTCGTCGGTGCTGTTCGGGGAGGCAGCGGGTGGCTCGGCGTGCTGGGGTCGCCGTCGTTGCTGAGGTCGTCGCCGGAGTCGGGTGGCCGGAGAGGCGGTGGCCGTGGTGGATGATGATGGTGGTAGTAGTGTAGAGAAGTTCGGCTGGGGGTTTTATAGTGAGCTCGACGGCGGGTGGGGGAGATGAAGGGTCGGCCGGCGGGGAGGCGGAGAGTTACGACGGTTGAACGACGGCAACGGTCGGGATCGAAACGGCCGGAGGGATCGCGGCGATCGGGGGAAATAAAAAGCTTCGATTACTGTAGGCAGCGGGTCGGGTCGGGTTTGTGGGTACTGGTACAAATCCGACCCGTTACGGTTTGGGTTGGGTTGGTTTATTCTAGGCTTGGTTTGGTTCGGTTCAGGTGGGTTTAATCCGGTTTATTTAAAAATAATATTTTTAGCTATTTAAAAATAGTTTTTTTGAACCCAATAAATTTCATAAAATTATACTATGACTAATTATTTATTTTACACTCAAAAATATAATTTTTATAATATTTTAATATTTAATTTAATACTCAAAAATATTTAATTCCTGAAGAACATTTATAATAATTATTTAAAAATCACCCAAAAATCATAAAAAATTATATTTTAATTTTAGAAAATTTTGGGTGTTTACACTCGAACCTAGAGGGTGGCTCATTTCCCTGTCATGAGAGTACTCATGCGAACCAGGGGGTGAACCATCAGTTGCTCCAATGACTCCAGGATTAGATTAATTTCTTAATAGTTGTTTGTGGTTCTGTGGTTCTGCTAGTTTCTTTGTGCCTATTGCATAAGGGTGCGTTTATGTAAGCCTTCACGCTTCCCGCACAAAGGGGGGAAGAGATAGGAAGCGAAGAAGCGGTAACCTCCGCAGAGACCCCCGGTGCAGCGTAGACCCCAACAAGAGGGGGAAAGGATCCGACCGACAGAGGAAGAGAGGGACGCAGCACCATGGGCGGCGAAGAACGATAGAAAACCAGAGGGTGGGAACGGAGAGGGAAGGAAAAGGATGAGGGGAGCGAGAGCTGTCCACCGGAGGACAACGCCAGAGCGAGGCGGGAAACACAGGGGCTTCCCCCGCAGGGAGACGGGTGGCCGTCAGAGGGAGAAACTAAGGCAGGAAAAATCTTATATATATATATATATATATATATATATATATATATATATATATATATACACACCTTATTGGTCCACATGTGCATGGCTCATTTAGAAAAATGAGCACTATGAGTCATGCATATGTGGACCAATAAGGCATATATATATATATAATTTTATTAGTATTAGGTCTTCTAACAAGTCATATTTCTCGCCTAACACATAACATCAAAGATGTGTTGGGTAAGCATTCCAACTTTATTTGCAGACTAACAGCAGATACACATCTAAGATTATTGATACTTAAATATGTAATCGTTGGCACCTAGACCAAGCCTACCCTTAGCAAAACCTCGCATGCCCCTAGTAAATAACCTGTGAAGTTGCCAATGACGCGAGCAAGCGGTGTTGCACACAATTTTATTTTTTCTAACCTAAAGACAGGTAGACTTTGATACCAAATTTATATCTGAAGATGGGAGTAGCTTGCTAAGTCCAACAAGTATATTTTGACTCCATATTGTGTACTCTAGTGAACTACAAGCCAAATTTCAAAACTCATTTTGGTTTCTTTTGGTCTGCGCCAAATTTTTTTATCACACAGATTTAATTCCTAGCACGATTAGTACCAAAATTAATAGAAAGTAGTCGACCAAATTATCACCCAAATTGATCATACTAAATCAATAAAAATCCTGTATTTCTAACAATCAGGTGTGTCATCATATGTCAGTGCACAATATTTAGTTATTGAATAAGTCTACACAAAATTTTCCAAATTAATGTACAATAGAACAAAGAAAAAATGTGAACAGTGATTGGATTGACTCAAAGGTAGGACATTTTTCATTGATATAGGAACTTTTGTACCAGAAACAATTTGTTAACATATTAGTAAAGTAGATAATTCAACATAAATAATGATTAGAATTATAGGGGACTGAACAATCTGTTAACATATTGACAATTTGTTAACAATGATATTGCAGTAGCAACACCCGAGCAGTCTCACAAGAGCAAAACCTCAAAGCTAGCTATCGCGCTAAGCCTTATATTGGGAATTCTTTTACTTGCCTTGTTTGGTTGCTTTCTATGGAGAAGAAAGAAAATGAGAAGAGGTAAGATGTCACCTTTTAAGGCTCTTATATAACTTGAACTAACGTTCTGTAATGCTAGGGGGCACCGCTTCCTTAAACGATCTATCGAATGTTGGAGCCACAGATAATCACCTGGATCTTCATGTCTTTGATTTTGGCGCCATAGCATCCTCAACTAATCATTTCTCAGAAGAAAATAAACTTGGCGAAGGTGGATTTGGACCCGTCTACAAGGTGAACCAATCTCAAAACTCTGAATATGTATAACTTACGATACAATCAGATAGAGAAAATATTCATACTGAAGCATCAACATATATATATACAGGGAAAGATTGAAGACACTAATCAGGATATAGCTGTAAAGAGACTGGCTAGAACATCATATCAAGGCCTTGAAGAATTCAAGAATGAGGTGGTGCTCATTGCCAAACTCCAGCACAGAAACCTTGTCCGACTTCTCGGTTGCTGCATACAAGGGGATGAAATGATGTTGATATATGAGTACATGCCAAACAAAAGCTTGGATGCATTCTTATTTGGTATGCTCATTCTCATATATTTAGTTCTTCCTGTAGTTGTTCTACTTTATTTTAGCCCAAGAAATGGGCCACACATCTTAATCTAAGTGGACTTCAAGATATACAACAATGTCATATAATCTACGTGCATGAAAGTGGAAGAACCTTCTTCTTCATGGGTATTTGCTTCAAAATGTATCCATCTACAAGATGTCTACTTTTGTAAGGTTTATCTTCAAACTTACTATCGAGTTAACCAACTTGATTTACTACTTTATGTATCACCCGAGTTGTATTGATTTCAGTACTTCAAGGAAGTCAATCCTAATGTTAAAATTGTCTTTACTTAAATACTTATGATTTTGTTATGTTAATTAAAATTTTCATATGATAGAAAGTTTTACCTATTTTGGCAGAACTTGAAAACTTATGACACATTAGAATTGCTTCTAGATAAAGAGAAAGAAGCATTAGTGGATTGGCGGACACGGTACCAGATTATCCTAGGGATTGCTCGTGGACTTCTCTATCTCCATCAAGATTCACGATTAAGAGTTATACATAGAGATCTCAAAGCAAGCAACATTCTCCTTGACAAGGACATGGACCCCAAAATTTTAGATTTTGGTATGGCTAGAATATTCGGTGGAGATGAAACAGATTTTAAAACGAGAAAAGTTGTTGGTACATAGTAAGTTTTGACTCATAATCATAAGATATGTAGTTTCAGAAATCATGCTTTATTTTTATCATGAAATGTGATAGTTTGCCTCTTTCTCTGTGGGAATATGGGAAAACACAGTGGCTACATGTCTCCTGAGTATGCAATGGATGGAGTTTTCTCTGTGAAGTCTGATATATTTAGCTTTGGAGTTCTAGTACTAGAAATAGTAAGTGGAAAGAAGAATAGAGGAGTCTATACAAGTCATCATATGAACCTTTTATCACATGTAAGTAAGAGCTAAACAAGTCATTATTTGTTTACTCTAATCGAAATAGGTACTAATTTCACGTTCAATTATGATTTCAGGCATGGAGCTTATGGAAAGATGGGAAAAGCATGCAACTAGTAGATGAATTGATGAGTTACTCATTTTCAATGGATGAAGTCATTAGATGCATAAAATTAGGCCTATTATGCGTACAAGAATGCCCAGAAGATAGGCCATTGATATCTTCTGTAATCATAATGTTGGGTAGTGACATCGCATCATTGCCACAACCTAAGCAGCCTGGTTTTGCCATGGAAAGAGGTCCTTTTGAAATAGAGTCATCTTCAAGCAAGAAAAATTCAAGGGTAGGGAATGACATAACTATTACTATGTTAGAAGGTAGATAGCTTGTATTTAGATACACAGAATTGAAATGCAGGGTATATGGTTAAAACTTTAGAGGAAGTGAAGGAGATCCGAGAAACACTCTCACATATTGGGCAATTCATTAAGATGTGATACTCAAACCACCTATTATTTAGATGGGTCTATATTTCAAGGATGCTCTTACAGATTGGGCAATTTATTAAACTATGATACTCAAAACTCATATTGTGTAGATGGATCTATGTCGCAAGGATACACCTCCATATTGTATATGTGTTTGTATTTGTATCTGACACAAATGTGACATAAAATATCTTCGGCATTCATATAGGATACCACACTTCCATGTTCTGTTGGAGTTTGTAGCATCTGCTACCAAAATACTATATAATAATATTAGATAAATAAATATATGATACACTAGTGAAAATTTATGGGATTTGTTTTAGGAATATCAAGCATAGTTCTATAGGGATAACAGTATAACAGTAGGCTTCATATCACTCCTAAAGGGTCACAAATAAGGTTATAAACATAATTTGGGTATTTTAGAAATTTAGGAATTTTCTGAGATTTTTAGATAATTAAAAAACTGGGAAAACGTACTTTCCTAGAGCTTCTAGATTTTACTGTATAAATATACAAGCATAAATTTAAGCCCCTGATTTTTCAAAAAATATTAAAATTGGATTTTTCGCAATTTTCTGGAATTTTCTGGGAAATTTCTGTAATTAAATTCAGGATTTTGAATTATTACATGATTTTTAATTAATAATAAATAACATTAAAATATTATAAAAATAATATTTTTGGGTGTAAAATGGAAAACTGGACTTAGGGTAATTTTTCTGGAATTTATTGGACCCCGGACCTATTTTAAAACACCTAAAAACTATTTATTTATTTATTTATTATTATTATTATTATTATTATTATTATTATTATTATTATTATTATATTTTTCTGGCCATTTCTCAGCCCAGCCCGGCCCAATACCGTGGGCCCAAGCTAGCCTAGCCCGCCAACCTGCTAGCGGGTCGGGTCGGGTCGGTCAAACCCGACCCGCCGCCTGCCCGACCCGGCTGGCCAACCGGCTCCCCAACGACCCGATCCCCCCACGTGGCCCTCGTCCTCCGCCGCATCTGGCGGCCAGCCCCCACGTCGTCGCCTCCTCCATTTCCGGCGCCACGTCTCCCCGTCCTCCGCCTTATACGGCTGACCCAGCGCCCCTCCGCCCTATAAAAAGCCCAGACCCCCTCGACTCCGGCCATCCCTCCTCGCCTGAGCCCCGCCTGAACCCTAGCGCCGTAGTTCCCCTCCTCGCCGCTCCGCCGCTCACCACCACCCTCGCCCAGCGCTGCCTCGCCCAGCGCCGCCTCGCCCAAGCCCGTGAAGCAGCCGGCCCTTTCTTCTTCCCCGACTCCAGCACAGCGGCAGCCGCCTCCGGCCGCCCCTCCGCTCCAACGCCTCAGTCACTCCGCCACCACGTCCAGCCGCCTCTTCCCCCTGCGCCGCTGCCGTGCCGTCCCAGCCACCGCCGCGGCCAGCCCCCCCTTCTCCTCCCTCCTCCTCTTCTTCTCCAGCGTCGACGCCGTCGAACACCCTCAGCAACAGCAGCAGCAGCTGCAGCGCGCCTCCGGCCGCCGGCGAGTCCCCAGCCACCGCGCCGCCCGCCGCCGTGCTGCCCCGGCCCCCTCCACCGCAGCCCAGCCGCCCACGCCGCCGCCAGCCGCCTCGCCGCGTCCAGCATCCCAAACCCTAACCCTAGATTCCTTTATCCGACGGACACGAATCGACCCCAATTTTTTGGGTCCCCTTCAGGTACTTGTAACTTTTTGTTTGTAGCTCTGTTTTCGATTTCGCAAATTGCGTTGCGAAGCCTGTATGACCCTCTCGGTGCCCGGATAAATCGCTCGGGGTATCGCGTCCTGTGGTGATCGCACACCGCGATCCAAAAACAGGAAAAACCAGACCCTGTTTCACCCCAGAACTGAGTACGCCCCGCCAAACGGGACGACTTGGTCGCGTGCGGTCTTCACAGATACGTGCGCGCCGTCGATACGGACGTGTGAGATTTCACGGAAGCTGATTCGGGTGTGCGTGCACACCGAAATCAACGCGTATCCGCGGACATCATCCCATATCCGACTTTTCTGCAATTTACCCTAACTTCGTGCACACACGTCGGATCGAAACGAAACTTGCGCCATCGGACTCGTAGCGATACGCTGGTCCTGTGACCCAAGTTTGGTTCAATTCTGAGAACGTTGACGAAATCGCGTGTCGTGGGCCCCACAAGCCCCGCTCGACGGGCAATTTTGTGATCGGCTCATCGGAATCCAATTCTGGGAGTTCCGTTGGATTCGTATCATCGTTCCTGACCTGTTGACACCAATTTTGGTGAATTTGGAGACCTTTGACCCTGACACGTTTTTCGGTGCAAAGCGGGCCCACATGCGGACCCCGTTTTGACCCGAAATTGCCGTTTTTGCCCTTGTCTCTGAATTGGACTCAAGGACAGGCGTTTCTAGCTATTTGATATCTTCTGAGCATGATGGTAATGTTTATTTTAGCATCCGGACTCATCTCTAGAAATTTCCCCGAGACACAAAACTGTAATTGGATCCAAACATCAGGCAAGTACCTGCACTTCAAGTTTATTCTTTATATTGTGATAATTAATTCCTTGCTCTACTAGCACCATTGGATGTTTACACGTAATGTTAGAATACTGGATTTCATGTCTTGAATACTGGAGTTTATGTCTTGCTTTTCGTGTCGGGTGGGAGAATACTAGGAGGCATGTGGTTTACCCTTCCCCCTGTCATGTCGATAGCTGTTGGTACGCGACTGTACCATCAGCCTGATACTCGATTATTCATTGTGTGATAGCCTCCTAGGACGGTCGGATTAGCCTTATAACCCCCTACATGCCAACTATGTATTCTAAATAACACAAGTTCACACACATAGTTTCTTGTCTTGTTGCAGTTCCTGTTGTCTTGTGTAGTTTCCATTTTTCCTGTCTCATTTATTCCTGTTTACTCATATCCCTATTTTACAACATTTAACTCCTAGTTATGGTTATTACTTATTTATGCATATTCTCAACATGATACTTAGTCAGTACTTTTCTACTTGTCATAATTATTTAGTTTAAGCTTTGTTGTGCATTGTGTACTTTGCTCCTTTCCTGACTGGATCCATTGATTTAGGCGATGATGAGGACTATGCCCCCAACTATTATGATCCCTATGAGGTAGCAGGTGATACTCTTGAGGAGCCGATTCCTACTCAGGAGACTACCTTTGAGGAGTAGTCAACCAGTTAGCTAGTATCTTCTTTCAGCTTAGTAATCGGGTTTGTCTCCGATTTATCTTCTGGTTCTGTAATAAACTATGGATCTGTTTGTCACATTTTGTTTATGAAATCTTAACATTTCTATTCCCCTGTCATTATCCTTGTCTATTTATTTACTGTGGATGAGCTAGAGATTACCTGTGAAGATGACCTAGACAGCGTACTACCGCCGACACTGCGGCGTAGGCTGGACGTACCCACGTACTCGTGCCCGAATATCCCGGTGCGGATCGTGAAACATTTTTGTGGTGGCCCATGCAGGTCAACGACTAAATTGTTCGGTTTCAACTTAGGGACCGAACAGGCCTGCAATAAGAATAGGAAAGTTTTAGGATCTCATCCACTTGCTTGAATCGTTCTTGACATCTATCTCGGATCCAAATTAATTTCTTGACTTGCATCCTGCCTTGATTCCTGTGCGCCCCTTATCGTTTATTTTGGATGCAGAGTAATGGACCTATCAGCAAGCGACGAGGTTCCTACAAGATCACCACGAGGTGCTCTACCAGCACCCGAACCGAGACCACCCTTGGTACCACAAGCAGCACTCTTTCCAACAGGCCTAGCAACAGCAGAGGGCACCACCTCAAGGACGCGGACAAGCTTTCCGCAATGACCGTGGGGAACGTGCAGACTCTTGGAGTAGCTAATGCGCGTAAGTGATTCGTAGATACATTTTCTAGTATTGTTTTAGCTCGTGCCTACTGGTTCGTGACCTCAGCCCCAACCTAGTAATTTTGAACTTGCTAAATAACCTGGTATGTTTTTAAATTTGATAACTGTAGAGATTTTAGAGGCTTTTGCTATTATGCTTATTTTGTGTTATTTTGTGAACTTAAAATAATTTGTACCTCCTTCATCATCATCTAGCGCACTTAATTTTGTTGTACTTGACTTATGCTGCTATTCTATAGCCTAGTTTTGCAAGCTTACTCTTTATCAGGCTTGTTCATGACACATGTGTTATTGAGGCCTGATCAACCCCACTAATACAAGTGTCTATTCAGAATCAGTGTATTACGGTCTGATCCACCTTAGTGCATTTTGATTCGCACTTCACACGACTACTTTACGTGGATTGAGATATATAGTTGACTAGTATACTTGCCCCCTAAATATGTTCGAGCATATCGTATCAGTTACATAACTGTACTGATACGAGCATGCGAATAAATGATTACCAGAATAGAATTTTAATCCATAACCGCCTAACAATTCCCATTAGAATTCTTTAAACGCCTTGATCCCTATACCTCTGTTCTACCACCTCGCCCTTAAACTCTTTATTATTGATCCTCGTCTTCCATTATTTCGGAGAGACAAAATCCTGTGCTTGGTATAAGTTTGATTTGTAGATAGTGCTAGATATACCCCTCAGACCGGTCGAAATTGATGATAACCCTTTATGATTAAGGGAATACCATAGGTGGTGTGTTTGGTGTTAAAGACTTAAGGATTCAATACCATGATTAATTAAGTTGGGACCTAGCTTTACTAGTTGTATAGCCTTAAAGGATAGATGGGTAAAATTCTAAGTTGGGTAGAGACTGCAATGTTCACTTGAGAGGAATCCTTTAGACTGTAATCAAGTGAGATTGGATAGAGAGAACCCTACCATATTTTTAATTTCGATGACGAAATTTTTATAAGTTGGGTAGATTGTAAGCCCCTGATTTTTCAAAAAATATTAAAATTGGATTTTTCGCAATTTTCTGGAATTTTTTGGGAATTTTTTGTAATTAAATTCAGGGTTTTGAATTATTACATGATTTTTAATTAATAATAAATAACATTAAAATATTATAAAAATAATATTTTTGGGTGTAAAATGGAAAACTGGACTTAGGATAATTTTTCTGGAATTTATTGGACCCCGGACCTATTTTAAAACACCTAAAAACTATTTATTTATTTATTTATTATTATTATTATTATTATATTTTTCCGGCCCATTTCTCAGCCCAGCCCGGCCCAATACCGTGGGCCCAAGCTAGCCCAGCCCGCCAACCTGCTAGCGGGTCGGGTCGGGTCGGTCAAACCCGACCCGCCGCCTGCCCGACCCGGCTGGCCAACCGGCTCCCTAACGACCCGATCCCCCCACGTGGCCCTCGTCCTCCGCCGCATCCGGCGGCCAGCCCCCACGTCGTCGCCTCCTCCATTTCCGGCGCCATGTCTCCCCGTCCTCCGCCTTATACGGCTGACCCAGCGCCCCTCCGCCCTATAAAAAGCCCAGACCCCCTCGACTCTGGCCATCCCTCCTCGCCTGAGCCCCGCCTGAACCCTAGCGCCGCCGTTCCCCTCCTCGCCGCTCCGCCGCTCACCACCACCCTCGCCCAGCGCTGCCTCGCCCAGCGCCTCCTCGCCCAAGCCCGTGAAGCAGCCGGCCCTTTCTTCTTCCCCGACTCCAGCATAGCGGGCAGCCGCCTCCGGCCGCCCCTCCGCTCCAACGCCTCAGTCACTCCGCCACCACGTCCAGCCGCATCTTCCCACTACGCCATTGCTGTGCCGTCCCAGCCATCGCCGCGGCCAGCCCCCTCCCTTCTCCTCCCTCCTCCTCTTCTTCTCCGGCATCGACGCCGTCGAACACCCTCAGCAACAGCAGCAGCAGCCGCAGCGCGCCTCCGGCCGCCGGCGAGTCCCCAGCCACCGCGCTGCCCGCCGCCGCGCTGCCCCCGACCCCCTCCGCCGCAGCCCAGCCGCCCACGCCGCCGTCTCCGCCGGAGCTCCGCCGTCCAGCATCCCAAACCCTAACCCTAGATTCCTGTATCCGACGGACACGATTCGACCCCGATTTTTTGGGTCCCCTTCAGGTACTTGTAACTTTTTGTTTGTAGCTCTGTTTTCGATTCCGCAAATTGCGTTGCGAAGCCTGTATGACCCTCTCGGTGCCCGGACAAACCGCTCGGGGCATCGCGTCCTGTGGTGATCGCACACCGCGATCCAAAAACAGGAAAAACCAGACCCTATTTCACTCCGGAACTGAGTACGCCCCGCCAAACGGGATGACTTGGTCGTGTGCGGTCTTCACAGATACGTACGTGCCGTCGATACGGACGTGTGAGATTTCGCGGAAGCTGATTCGGGTGTGCGTGCACACCGGAATCAACGCGTATCCGCGGACATCGTCCCGTATCCGACTTTTCTGCAATTTACCTTAACTTCGTGCACACACGTCTGATCGAAACGAAACTTGCGCCATCGGACTCGTAGCGATACGCTGGTCCTGTGACCCAAGTTTGGTATGATTCTGAGAACGTTGACGAAATCGCGTGTCGTGGGCCCCACAGGCCCTGCTCGACGGGCGATTTTGTGATCGGCTCATCGGAATCCAATTCTGGGAGTTCCGTTGGGTTCATATCATTGTTCCTGACCTGTTGACATTAAGTTTGGTGAATTTGGAGACCTTTGACCCTGACAAGTTTTTCGGTGCAAAGCGGGCCCACATGCGGACCCCGTTTTGACCCGAAATTGCCGTTTTTGCCCTTGTCTCCGAATTGGACTCAAGGACAGGCGTTTCTCGCTATTTGATATCTTCTGAGCATGATGGTAATGTTTATTTCAGCATCCGGACTCATCTCTGGAAATTTCCCCGAGACACAAAACTGTAATTGGATCCAAACATCAGGCAAGTACCTGCACTTCAAGTTTATTCTTTATATTGTGATAATTAATTCCTTGCTCTACTAGCACCATTGGATGTTTACACGTAATGTTAGAATACTGGATTTCATGTCTTGAATACTGGAGTTCATGTCTTGCTTTTCGTGTCGGGTAGGAGAATACTAGGAGGCATGTGGTTTACCCTTCCCCCTGTCATGTCGATAGCTGTTGGTACGCGACTGTACCATCAGCCTGATACTCGATTATTCATTATGTGATAGCCACCTAGGACGGCCAGATTAGCCTTATAACCCCCTACATGCCAACTATGTATTCTAAATAACACAAGTTCACACACATAGTTTCTTGTCTTGTTGCAGTTCCTGTTGTCTTGTGTAGTTTCCATTTTTCCTGTCTCATTTATTCCTGTTTACTCATATCCCTGTTTTACAGCATTTAACACCTAGTTATGGTTATTACTTATTTATGCATATTCTCAACATGATACTTAGTCAGTACTTTTCTACTTGTCATAATTATTTAGTTTAAGCTTTGTTGTGCATTGTGTACTTTGCTCCTTTCCTGACTGGATCCGTTGATTTAGGCGATGATGAGGACTATGCCCCCACCTATTATGATCCCTATGAGGTAGCAGGTGATACTCTTGAGGAGCCGGTTCCTACTCAGGAGACTACCTTTGAGGAGTAGTCAACCAGTTAGCTAGTATCTTCTTTCAGCTTAGTAATCGGGTTTGTCCCCGATTTATCTTCTGGTTCTGTAATAAACTATGGATCTGTTTGTCACATTTTGTTTATGAAATCTTAACATTTCTATTCCCCTGTCATTATCCTTGTCTATTTATTTACTGTGGATGAGCTAGAGATTACCTGTGAAGATGACCTAGACAGCGTACTACCGCCGACACTGCGGCGTAGGCTGGACGTACCCACGTACTCGTGCCCGAATATCTGGGTGCGGGTCATGACAATAAAATAGCCCCCAAAGTATTTTTTTTATAGTTTATATTTGTATTCTATATTGTCTATAATTTATTGGCAATTTTTTGGGATTTATTGGGATTTATTTGGAGTTATTTAGATTATAAATGAATTAATAATCAGTTCTGTAAATCAAAACGAAAGTATAATACCCAGTCAGCAAAACCCCCAGTCGGGCATGTCTGCCAGCCACCGTGGCTCAGATAATGGGGCCCGGCTGTCAGCGGGTGCATCCGGTCAATGAGCTGGGACCTTGGACCGAAGCCGACTCAGAGTTGGGCTATGGAGCCGACTCGGAGCCGCGCAGCTCCAGCACCGTCTGATCCCGAACGAGATCATCCCAGATGCTGACGCATGGTAGTTTTAGCTGCAGCTGCCCGCCCAGTTTCCTATATATATAGTATTAAACCGAAAACCCTAGGTTATTTATTTTGGCCTACTTTTAGGAGAGGAAAGAGAGGGAAATTGTTCCTAGAGTTCTTCCACTTCTTGTAGCCATTACTCTTAGCTCTAGACACCAAACGTGCCCCAGTTTCTTGCTTTGGGACAGTAACGAGGTTAAATTTCTGAATCACAAATTTATTTTAAACAATAATGAATATAAAATTCTAAAAAATTCGTGGAATGTCTGTTGTCCAAAATCTGACACATATTGATGTTTTCGAGATTTTGGGAGTTCCCGAATTCGGAATCACTAACCGCTGGAAGTTTTAGAAATCTAACATGATGAAATTCTATAGAATTCTTTTTCCATAATTTGAAATTCAATTTTAATCTACTGTAATTTTGTGCAACCTAGATGTAGTCAGGGAACCGACAAAACTGTCATATGAGCGCCATATTGGCCATAACTTTTTACCAACTTGTGAGCTTGTGAAACCGTAGATTCTAGCATTCAGAATAAGCTAAAATATATAAAAATCTACATAAAAATCTAGATTTTATGTTGTTTAACTTTTTGGCAAACAGGACGTCTCGATTTGCGTGCCACAAGCCTCAAGTTGGCAAATTTAATTTTTATGGACAAAAATTAAGATTTAATCTAAAATGTAGAATAATAGGATTTAAATAAGATTTAAACTAATTAATTTAGAATTAAATAAATTATCCTTTGTTGTGGTAATTCGTACTACATAGGCGATTTGGACTCTGATTTGGGACATGATTGTAACACGGCTAAGGACCACAGGCGAGTACATTTTTGTGATTACTTTCAGTACTTTATAGTCTCTATAATGCATGCTTAGTATTGATCATTTGATCCTTGAAACTCGTTACACGGATTAGTAAATGGTGGATTATTGTATGAGATATGTGACTTTCTGGACTATTATTAATTTCTTCGTGTTTGGTTTGGACTCCATGTTGTACTAGTCGGGAGAAAAAATACTTAGTGGATGTGTAAACTACCCGTTCCATCCGTTGGTCTTACTGGAATAATAGTAGCCATGCACGACACGTGTGGTTTGTCAGATTTTACCCTTAGTCGTTCACATGTCGACAAGGTATTTTAAATCATGTAGATTTGTTATTCCTATTTGTTTCTCCCATACTTGTCATCATTTTCTAAGACCGCTTGTGATTATTGTACACCATTGCCATGACAAGACTTATATATTTAGTTATTCTGGTTGCCTTATTGTGATTTCAGTTTTGTTGCCATCATATATTCTTTACTATTTACTGCCTTGTTGCTTCTACCATGTGTTGGAACTATTTTCAATGTGATGTACTCATTCTAATCCTGAATGGATAACAATATTTAGGTGACTACGATGAGGATGAGATCCCCACAAATTATGGACCGTATGTTGGCGACATATCTGAGCCTGATCTTGCCCTTCAGGAGGATCATGGAGAGCTAACAGCTCAGACACCGGCTACGATTGAGTAGTTTAGTAAAGTAGTTTATTTTAGTTAGCTGGTTTGGATCAGATTTTTCTCTTGGATTTCTAATTATATTTTGGATATTACTATTTGGGATTTTAGGAATATTTGGAAGACTCTTTGAACCGATAATTGAGACTATTATTTATTTATTATCTCCGGCACCATTATTTAATTTAGTACATGTGATTGTATAGTGTGGATATGTATATATGTTGTTAGTTACAGATTATATGTGTGGCTTATTGTACATCGTTCTACCATCGACACTACGGTGTAGGCTGGGCGTGTTTATGTCTAATGTCCAAATTTAGGGTGTGGGTTATGACACATTTTTATGGTAGCCCATGCAAGTCAGATTTTGCATAAGGTTGTGAACTCGTGGTGGTACTTAAGTTAGTTGTACTATTGTGAGCCTGCCATAGGATATAAGATATTAGAAAAAGGAAAATACTCAATCACAACTAGGATTCTGTTATGTTTAATTGCTAACCCTTATTTTTCTCTGAGTTATCGGACGTCCCGTATGATTAATGCCCTTCTTGAATGCTACCTTATCTTGTGTAGTATCAATTGAATCCTTATTGTTTTGAAACTTTCAGAATGCCAACCAAGACTAGAGCGTGCGATTCCAGAACTAATGGTGCTCTTTCCATACCTCCTGCATCTCAAGAGTTCTCATCAGCTGGATCTGGAGGCCTTCCTCCTCCTCCTCACCTCCTCCGCCACTACATGAGCTCTTCAAAAGCATGATGGAGGTGCAGAGAGCTCAGGCAGAGGCCCAAAGGCCGCAGAGAGAAATATTGAGGGCAGGAATAGAAAATGCACAGCAGGTTGCCCTAGCTGCCATGGATAGGGTTGCCCAACAACCGCAACTATAGCCCGCTCAGCCAAGGGCGGGTAACATCCAGGAGATGGAGCCACGTATATTCAAGAGGACCGAGGGAATCTTATACACTAATGAGTGGCTCGAGGATATCGAGCTGATCAAGAGGGTTTCCTGGCTTTCAGAGGATCTGAAGATTAAAGTTGTTGGCTTGCAGCTTCACGATATCGCACGCACTTGGCTCATAAATGAGCCCAGACATACGGATCTAGATCTGACATAGGACCAGTTCAAGGACCTCTTCAAGTGGAAATTCTTTCTTGTAGTGGCCAAAGGAGTTCTGGAGAAGCAATTCCAGAACTTTGAGCAGAACGGGATGGCTATGGATGAGTATACTGCAGAGATTGGCAGGCAAAGCCAATTTGTAGAGTACATGGTAAGGGATCCGTAGAATAGGGCCTAACGTTTCAAAGAGGGCTTGATCCAATAGGTCAAGGTCCACATTCTTTGGCCTATACAACCTTTGCTGACATATTGGCAGAGGCTCAGAGAGTCAAGGTAGATATGGGCCTTCGGACCAAGAGGAACTGGGATACGTACAGCAGTAATGGTAGTCAGGTGCCGACAAAGCGTCCATAGTTTCAACAAAGGACCTTCCCGCAACAACAGCCGTATCGTGCCCCATTCAGTGCCTCAGCTCAGCAGGTGCAGCAACTGCCACAGAGGAAAGTGAAAGAAGTTTTCCTATGCAACTATTGCAAGAAGCTAGGGCAATCATGAGAGGTCTGCAGGAAGAGATTGGGTGTGTATTTATTCTGTGGATCGTCTACGCATCAGGTGTGAAAGTATCCTACCGCACCTCCTATAGGTGGAGCCTCAGCCCAGAGATGACCAGTTGGATCGCCAGTAGCTCCGCAGCCGAAAGGACCACCATTTCCTAAGTAGCAGCAGTATTTTGCCCAGTACCAACAGAGAGAAGCTCCCCAGCAAAGCCGAGATTTTGCAATGACGGTCGAGGAGACAGAACCCATGGGTGATGTGATAGCAGGTTCTATTCTTCTTGACTTATTATTAGCTACTTTTTTATTCGATTCTGGTGCATCGCATAGCTTCATATCTGTATCATTTGTGCTTAAGCATAGTTTAGTAATATAACACTTGGTAAAAGTTGTAAGATCACGACTGGTGGAGGCATTATCCTAATCAGTCACACTTGCAAGGGACGTCATATTACCTTGGGAGAACGTAATTTGGATGCTAGTTTACTTATAATGCCACTTTTGAGTTTTTACTTTGTCCTCGGAATGGATTGGTTGAGTAGGCATCATGCTAGCATATACTTTCATGGAGGACGTCTAATGTTCCGCCCTACATGAGAGCCAGAATTTGAGTTTGTTAGAGGAGCAGTAGAATAGGGTGATGAGATTATTTGTAGAGCCATGGTAAAGGAGAAAGGCTTGCCACATCCTATTATTTTGGAGTTCCTAGATGAGTTTCCCAAGGGGTTGCCAGGATTGCCACTAGATAGAGATCAATAATTCTCTATTGACTTAGTACCGGGAGCAGATCCGGTATCGCAGCAGGTCTACCGGATCAAAAAATAGGGACCTAGCAGAGCTGAAGAAGCAGGTTGATGAATTGCTAGACAAGGAATTTATTAGATAGATTTCCTCACCTTTGGGAGACCCGGTCTTATTTGTACCAAATATTGACAGGTCGGTGTGAATGTGCATCAACTACAAGGCCTGAATAATCTTACCATCAAGAACAAATACCCGCTAATAAGAATAGAAGATCTTTTCGATCAGTTGAACGGCACAAAAGTATTTTCGAAGATCAAATTGAGTATGTCTATCATCAGCTGAAGGTAAAGAAGGAAGATATTTTAAAAACTGTATTTCGGACAAGATACGGCCAGTATGAGTTTATGGTGATGCCGTTTGGGTTGACTAATGTCCCAGCAGTCTTCATAAAGTTGATGAACAAGTTGTTCCATCAATACCATAAAAAATTCATGGTGGTGTTCATAGATAACATTCTCGTCTATTCAAAGATATCAGAGGAGCCAGATGAGCATCTGAGGATTATGCTGGAGACTCTTAGAAAGGAGAAGCTATATGGGAAGCTCTCAAAATATGAGTTTTTCCTGGATAAGGTAGAGTTCCTTTGGAATGTAGTAATTGGAGATGGGATATCAGTGGATCAGAAGAAGATTGCTACTATAGAGTCTTGGACCACTCCGAGTTATGTTACTGAGTTCAGAAGCTTCTTAGGATTGGCCGAATATTACAGAAAATTCGTGAAGGATTTTTCTTGGATCGTAGAAACGCTGACTAGACTCACTCGGAAGGATGTAGAGTTTGTACGGACTAATGAATATCAGGCTGCATTTGATGAGCTAAAGAAGAGGTTAACCACAATACCTATCTTGACAGTGCCGTCAGGAACACGTGGATTTGTTATCTATAGCGACACTTCAGAAAAAAGTTTCGGTGGTTCTAGAGCAGAACAAGAAGGTTGTGGCATATGCTTCTAGATAGTTGCAGCCACATGAGAAGAAATATTCCACTCATGAATTGGAATTAGCAGCGGTGATCTTCGCTCTGAAGCTGTGGAGATATTACATGTACGGAGAGCGTGTGGAAATATTTACTGATAATAAAAGCTAGAAGTGTGTCTTTATGCAGAAATAAATAAAAATAAGGCAGTACAAGTAGCTAGAACTGATGAAAGATTTTGATATTTTACTACAGTATCTTCCAGGGAAGGCTAACGTTGTTGTCGATACCTTGAGCAGGTATCTAGTAGCTATATACCTGACGATGGATCGCCACTTGCTAGAAGACATGGATAGCTTGGGCATCAAGGTTATTATTCCGGGAGTGGAGACGCTAATGATGTGCATACAGATTCAGTCTGTGTTGATAGACAAGATTCGAGATACATAGTATCAGGATGAGAGTCTGCGAAGCATCAGAGCTCAGTTACAGGCAGGATTGTTAGAGGACTTCGCTATTGTAGAGATTGGTTCACTGAGACACGGTACTAGGTTATGTGTGCCTAGTGGTGACCTGCAGGAAGAGATCATGCAAGAGGCTCATCGTTCTCAGTATTCGAGAGCGAACAAGATATACAAGGACATGAGGAAACACGTGTGGTGGTATGGGATTAAGAGAGATGTGGCACTCTTTATCGGCGGATTTCTAGTATGCCAGCATGTCAAAGCCGAGAGACAGAGAACAAGAGGGTTGCTCCAACCACTACCGATTCTCGAGTGGAAATGGGAACATATCACGATGGACTTTATTTCGGACTTCCACGCAGTCCAGGAGGGAAGGACGCGATTTGGGTCATCGTTGACAGGTTGACCAAATCAGCCCACTTTTTGCCTTTCAAAGTTGGATTATCCATGGAGAAGCTCACCGAATTGTATGTGAGACAGATCGTTAGGCTGCATGAAGTTTTGGTAAGCATCATCTCTGAAAGGGATAACGGATTTATATCCCACTTTTGGAGAAGTTTGCAGGCTAGCTTGGGTACCCAACTCAAATTTAGCAATGCTTACCACCCTCAGATGGATGGACAGTCAAAGAGGACTATTCAGATGCTCGAGGATATGCTTCGGACATGTATACTATATTTTGGTGGCTCGTGGGAGAACCATCTTCACCTGGTAGAGTTTGCATACAACAATAGCTATCAGGCATGTATCAAGATGTCTTCTTTCAAGTCTCTGTACGGTAGGAAATTTAGGACTCCATTATCTTGGGACGACGTGGGCGAGAGAGCACTTTTGGGACCATAGATGGTAGTTGATGCTGCAAAAAAGGTGAAGCAGATTAGAGAGAGACTTATCTTAACCCTGGACAGACAGAAGCAGTGGGCCGATAGCCACCGGAGACCGTTAGAGTTTGAGGTTGGTAATTTGGTGTTCATGAGGATTTATCCGACACGTGGTACGATTCATTTCTGAGGAGGTGGGAAGCTTAGTCCAAGGTTCATCGGATCCTACGATATTTTAGAGAAGGTTGGTGTTATAGCCTATTAACTGGACTTTATAAGACCCTAATCCTGAAAATCATATTTCTATATTATTATCAATTATGTAATTTATTATTTATATTTTATAGTAATTATGAGCTAAATAGAGAAAATAGAATTTTCTATTGGATCATAAACCGCAACCCGTTAACTACCCCCGCGTAAAATCGTTCACCCAGCTTATACTTCCCCGCGTATTTCTCTCCGTGCGTAAACAACAGCAGCAGCGTATACTTTTTACCGTGCGTAAACCGCAGCAGCAGCAGTAACAAAACCACTGCTTACCTGTTCACCCCGCGTAAATTCTTTCTTTCACCGCGCGTAAAACCCAAGCACAACCATTGAGAGGAGAAAATATCAACAGCAGAAGCAAAACCCAATTTTACTTTATTTTGCTTTCCTGCACGTATAAGCTTCTCATTCTACCACTTCTTAAGCAGTGATATTACTATACACCCCTCAACCTAAACCAAAACCAATGAAAAGAAAGAAATAGCAGCCGCGGTAGTTTAGTTTTCTTAAACACTAAGTTTTCCCACCGCCTCTTATTCTCTATATATATCCATGCAATACACCCAAAACCCTAAAACCTGACTACTTGAATGTAACACTATTTTTAGACGTGCTATACAGAAACTTTGCTTGGCAAGTATACCTTGCCGTTGAACTGAATTTACATTCCTTATGATGCATGCATATTTATTTCTGTTATTTAGTTCAATTATTGCTGTATAAATTGTGCGTCCAAGGAAACTTGGGTGCAACGACGATGTCGTCGTACCATATATTCATTTCTATAAATTTTGGACCTACTATATGAGACCACCCCATTATTATGAGGCATTCTATGTTTCATTGGCTGTGACACAATTGTTACACGTATTGTGAGTCTCATATAGATCATGGACTGCATGACAGGTCTGGCCTCCTGTACGTATGAGCTGTGCGTTAAGGGATGACTGCTGATAGAAACTTTATATGCTAGTAGGCCTGGCAGTTATTTAGAGGTTTTATCGTATCATGGATATGGCATGCTTAGAGCATGGGATAGGGAGAACAACAAGTAAGACATTTGGGCTACTTTGCACACTCCTTATATATAACCCGTACGCTCCACCGGAGATACGCGAGATAACCCCTATACTACTTGGCGGCCTCTGTCGTTCAAAAGACGACATGCTTTATAGGCCTCTGCTTCTCCGAGAGAACCATGCCAATCCCATTATGGCCAGATAGTTCACATGCTGGAAAGTTGTTCTCAATTTGCATTCACTTAGACGGTTAGGCGACCCCTTGGATGTTTATATTTCAGTACTTATTGGCATATTTATATGTATCTTGTTACGTTCCTCTGAGGACCTGGCCACTTTCCAGATATGGACGAGCAGGAGTACCCACAGGAGTACGGACCTAGACCTGACACTACGTACCTGACTGAGGAGGACTTACCTTCAAAGTATCTGTGATACGTTTCCACTATTTTGAGATTTTGTAGCTATTTCAGTATAGTCGTTTTGTAGTGGATTTGTTTCCACCGACTATCAGACTTGATATACATCTTGATATTTAGTTATATTCCAGCTCTCTTTATTCCTAGAGATTTTTTGTGTTGTGGATGAGATATAGATTGTGTATGACTTGTTGTGACAGTATATTACCACTGGTGGATTGCATAATCATTTACAGCATACGTACATATATGATTTCCATATATTGGAGTTCGTATACATACGACTGGGCATTGTTACGTATTCCTAGTCCTACCTATTTTGGGACTAGGGCGTAACATGTTTTTAGTGGTGGCCCATGCAGGTCCTGAATATATTGTCTCGGTTACGTAACTGTACCGAACAAGCCTGCGTATAGGAGTAGAGTATAAGTATCTCATCCATACTTGACTGAAACCCCACTCTTCCTTAAAAGTTTTACGCCAGGAACCCTTTACGCTGAGACCAAGGACCTCTATTTATGTAGAGTAACCAATTCATTGGCGTAAAAGCCAAACTATGCAGAAGATTATTTACTTTACGCTGCAAATATGACAACTGCTAAATTACGTTTCCTTAGACTTTTAAATCCTGTGTATGACACATCATACAATCCACGTAGATAACTGCCCCTGCGTAAAACTTGATGATTCCTGAATAATAGATAAACCAACGTAGAATAACTGATTAGGCATAAAATATAAGGGTAGGATGTGAGCGTAATTGTCATGATCTTAGTTTACCAGACATAACCAGTTAGAACTGAATCTCGTGCATTAAATACAGAGATATGCCTCGAGCCCTGTGCAGAAACAGCTTTTTGACATAACGTCTGATTTTATCTTATCTTGAGCGTAAAACTCATTCCTGTAGATAGCGTATTCAGAAGCCTCAACTTTTCTTCCCCTTGGAAGCGTAAAAGCGACTTGCATTTAAATATGCCACTAAACGACAACCTGGGTTTCTGTGCAAATCATCATCACAGCCGTCCTTTCGACCATCGTGAAGTACTTTGTCAGATGTCAGGATCACTGATTTGACTAACAAACTTATGAGTTCCTCATACGACTTTACGCTGCAACGTATGCAAGATTTCAAGCAGTATATTTTTTCGCAGCATATCTTTTATGCATCATATCGTCTATGCACAGACTTTACACAAGGAACTTTATGTAGACTCTTACCCAGACAGCTTCAGAACTCTACTTTACGCCAAACTATTTTATCTCTGCTTTACGCAGACAGTCCTGAAACTCTGTTTTACGCCAACTATTTTGAAAACTCTATTTTATGCGGACAAACTTTAAAGCTCTACTTTACGCTTCCATGTTCTATACGGATAGCTTAGTAACCTATTTTACGCCAACGACCTTGAAGCCCTGTTTACGCAGGAAGAGACTTCACATATGTTAAGGGTTTTGACTATAATTACGCGAACAAATTCTCCAGTGTATCTCATGCTTCTATATTCTATACTTGCATCATGTTCGATCCCTGTGCTTCTTCTAAACGTTGTGTACATCACCTGCAGAGAGATGGATATGCAGAAGGGATATACTGTCACCAATGATGACACAACTCCTGGAGTCAATAATCAGACTCAAGGAGGAACCTCAACGAATCCTAGACTTTCAGGACCAGATGGACAGATTCACAATCTAGTTCCATCTGACTTTCATGTTCTACCTAATGGGAACCACCTTCCAGTCTCATCGATACCGCAGGATAGCTAGGCACAATTGTTCCAATTTTTCCAGATAATAATGCAGGAATAGCGACAACAGGCCGCCATACTAGCTGCAGAACAGAGAGAGCAAGTAGCAGAACAGAGACAAGAGTTCCTCGCAGCTCTTGAAAGGATGGCTGAAAAGACTAATGTACTAGCACAAGCACTAGCTCCAGAACCTCGAGCTAGAGTTGGTTCAGTAAAGGACTTTATACAAATGGGTCCGAAGCCATACAAAGGCATTGAGAGCCCAGAGGAAACTACCAACTGGATCACTCACATTCGGAAGCAATTAGAAGCATCACAGCTGCCTACAGAGCTGTGGATGACGGGTGTAAGGACGCTTCTAGATGGTAATGCTCATCACTGGTGGGAATCTATGAAGCGCCATTTGGGTACATACCAGACTTGGGAGCAGTTCCTGGAGTGCTTTGAAAGGAAGTACTTCCCGGACACCGTCAGAGAGGCATTATACGATCAGTTTCTTCACTTGGAGCAGGGGAACAGAATAGTTGACGAGTACGATGCTGAGTTTAGTCGCCTCAGTAAATATGGCACTGCTCTGATACCAGATGACTTGGCCAAGGCTAAGAGATTTCATCGTGGACTGACTCAGGAGCTCCAGTACTACACTAGCTCCCAGTCCCGAATCTCTTATGCCGAGTTACTAACAGAAGCCAGATTGCAAGAAACTATCAGCAGAGGAAAGGGAGGTCAGCTGAGGACACAATAAGGACCGACAAGGACAGAACAAGGAGGACCTATCAGACGTCATTTAGCCCAGCAACAACAGTACCAGCACCGAGCAGGACCATACCAGATCCCAGGGAAGCCCCAATGCATTTATTGTGGGAAACATGGACATATGATGAGGGACTATCGAACTCGCTTGGAACAATGTATGAGATGTGGTTCCGGATAACATATGATAAAAGACTGTCCTATGCAACAAGCATTAGCACTTCCACCACCAGCACCAAGACTAGCGCTTCCAGCACCAAAGCCAGCTCAACAAATGGCTAGACCAGGAGTACCTCGACCTCCAGCAACAGTAGGATTTCAGCAAGGACATCCTCTACCTACACATGAGGAACAGTTCGCGAGGGCCAGACATGGACAGCCACAGAGGAATGGGCAAGCTTTTGCAATGGAAGTGGATGACATGGATCAGGAGATTGATGTCATAGCAGGTATCACTCTTACTTTTACTTTTCCTGCTACGACATTATTTGATACGGGAGCCACCCACTCATTCATATCATCTAGTTTTATTGCCAAACACAACATTACCTCTATACCTTTACCTAGTTGTATTAGAATCCTTACTGGGGGAGGAGTTGTACCTATTAGTAGAATTTGTAGATCATGTCCTATAGATATACGTGGCAGAGAGATGAATGCCCGACTCTTAGTCCTTCCTATGCCAACTTTTGATATTGTGCTTGGAATGGACTGGCTAAGCAAGTACCACACTTTCTTCGATTGTTTTGGAGGAAGCATTCTTTTTAGGGTACCCGGTCAGCCTGAACTTGAGTTTACACGAGGATCCATAGAAATCATTGATGGTATGCAGCTCACGATGGACGATATTGTCTATCAACCTATTATTTTTGAATTCCCAGACGTCTTTCCAGGAGAATTACCAGGACTACCCCCAGATAGAGAAGTAGAATTTTTGATTGAATTGACACCGGGATCAGCACCCATAGCATCCCATGTTTATAGACTAGCAAAGAAGGAGATGGATGAGCTAAAGACACAATTGAAAGAGCTAGAAGAGAAAGGTTTCATCTGACCAAGTGCATCACCCTTGGGAGCACCAGTATTGTTTGTACCAAAGAAGGATGGATCAGTACGTATGTGTATTGACTATAGAGCCTTGAATGCAGTGACAGTGAAGAATAAATATCCACTGCCGCACATTGATGACCTATTTGACCAGCTTAATGGAGCCAAGATGTTCTCAAAGATAGATTTGAGATCGGGATATCACCAAGTGAAAGCACGAAAGGAGGACATTTCGAAGACCGAATTCCAGACAAGATATAGGCACTACGAGTTTTTGGTCATGCCATTTAGATTGACCAATGCTCCAGCTATCTTTATGGACTTAATGCATCGAGTCTTCCACCAGTATTTGGACCAGTTCATGGTCGTCTTCATAGATGATATACTTGTCTATTCAAGGAGCCACGAGGAACACGAGAAGTACCTGCGAATTATTCTCGAAACATTGAGAAAAGAGCAGTTATATGCAAAACTCAGTAAATGCGAATTCTTCTTGGACAGAGTTTCACTTCTTGGACATGTTATTACAGGAGATAGAATTTTTGTTGATCCAGAAAAGATCTCAGCAGTTGAGACATGGCCTGTACCCAAGACAGCAGCAGAAGTGAGAAGTTTCCATAGACTTGTGGGATATTATCGACGTTTCGTGGAGAACTTCTCAAAGATAGCAACACCTATGACTCGGTTGACTTGCAAAGATCAAGAGTTTATATGGACCAACGAGTGTCAGACCGCTTTTGAGGAGTTGAAAAGGCGACTGACTTCAGCACCAGTATTAACTATTCTATCAGGATCCGTAGGTTATGTGATCTACAGTGACGCATCAAGAAAAGACTTGGGATGCGTATTAATGCAGCATGGCAAGGTGATTGCATATGCATATAGACAATTACCAGTACATGAGAAGAATTATCCAACTCATGACTCAGAACTTGCAGCAGTTGTATTTGCTCTAAAATTATGGAGATATTACTTATATGGGGAACGAGTGGAAATATATACCGACCACAAAAGCCTCAAGTATGTCTTCACACAGAAGGAGTTAAATATAAGGCAACGTCGATGGCTCAAGCTGATGAAAGATTTTAAGATAGAGCTATATTATCACCCAGGCAAGGCTAACGTTATAGCAGATGCATTAAGCGGGAAGCCAATAGCTCATTTCTTAACGACACAGAAGGAATTATTGAAGGACTTGCAAGGTCTTGAAATTGAAGTAATATTACCCGGAACAGATGGGACACTAGCCAACTTGCAAATACAATCCTCACTAATAGAGAGAATCAAGGTAGCATTACCTACCGATGCCAGATTCAGAAGATTAAAGGAAAGGACAGAGTTCAAAGAGTAGATAGGACTACACATTCATAATGATGGGACATTACGATGCAGTGATCGTCTATATGTTCCCAATGGAGAAATTCGACAAGAGCTGATGACATAAGCTCATAGTTCGATATATTCTATTCATCCTGGAGGCGCCAAGATGTATCGTGATTTACGAAAACACTTTTGGTGGCATGGAATGAAAAGAGAGATAGCTCGCTTTGTAGCTAAATGTTTAATATGTTAGCAAGTAAAGGCGGAGCACCAGAGAACAACAGGATTATTACAACCACTCCCGATTCCAGAGTGGAAGTGGGAACACATCTCTATGGACTTCGTCACGGGTTTTCCCAAAAGTCCAAACGGTAGAGATGCAGTATGGGTAATAGTGGACCGACTCACCAAGTCAGCCCATTTCTTACCTTTCAGGGTTGGCCAATCTACAGAAGCTTTAGCTAACTTATATATGAGACAGATCGTGAGATTGCACGGTGTACCAGTCAGCATTATATCAGACAGAGACTCGCGCTTTATATCACATTTTTGGAGAAACATGCAAGAAAGCCTTAGAACTCGTCTGAAATTCAGTACCTCTTATCACCCGCAAACAGATGGGCAGTCAGAACGTACTATTCAGACATTAGAGGATATGTTGAGGGCTTGTATGTTAGACTTTGGAGGATCATAGGAGGACCACCTACATCTTGTGGAGTTTTCTTACAACAATAACTATCAAGCAAGCATCCAGATGGCTCCATTTGAAGCCTTGTATGGAAGGAAGTGTAGGTCTCCTGTGTGTTGGAGTGATGTGGGAGAACGTCAGATTCTGGGACCAGAATTAGTGGTCAACACCGTTGAAACAATCAAAAAGATACAAGGACACTTGCGAGCAGCACAAGACAGGCAGAAACAGTGGGCAGACCTACATCGTCGTCCCTTGGAGTTTAAAGAGGGCGATCATGTCTTCTTGAGAATATCACCTACTTGAGGCACTATTCAATTTGGAGGGCGAGGCAAGTTGAGTCCAAGGTATATTGGACCATTTGACGTGCTAGAGAAAGTGGGAGAAGTAGCATATCGACTTGCACTACCACCTTCACTTGAGGGAGTACACGATGTATTCCATGTGTCATAACTCAGGCGATATATGACAGACAGCAGTCATGTTCTTGGTCATTCGGAGATCACCATTGGGCCAAGCTTGTCATATCAAGAGCAACCCATGGGAATCCCCGATCGTCGAGAGAAAGTATTGAGGAACCAGTCTATTCCCTTAGTCAGCGTGGCATGGAAGTATGGAGCACCAGAAGAATCTACTTGGGAGAGCGAGGACGACATGCGACAACGTTTTCCAAACCTATTCATTGACCAAGGTAACAATTTACTTGTTAAATTATATCTCCTACAAATCTTGACTTTCTACCATAGATTAGTTTTAATTTTGAGGACGAAATTTTTATAAGTTGAGTGGAATGTAAGAACCCTAATTCTGAAAACCGTATTTCTATATTATTATCAATTATGTAATTTATTATTTATATTTATAGTAATTATGAGCTAAATAGAGAAAATAGAATTTCCAATTGGATCAAAAACCGCAACCCGTTAACTACCCCCGCGTAAAACCGTTCACCCAGCGTATACTTCCCCGCGTATTTCTCTCCGTACGTAAACAGCAGCAGCAACGTATGCTTTTCACCGTGCGTAAACCGCAGCAGCAGCTGTAACAAAACCACTGCTTACCTGTTCACCCCGCGTAAACTCTTCCTTTCACCGTACGTAAAACCCAAGCACAACCATTGAGAGGAGAAAATATCAACAGCAGAAGCAAAACCCAATTTTACTTTGTTTTGCTTTCCTGCACGTGTAAACTTCTCATTCCACCACTTCTTAAGCACTGATATTACTATACACCCCTCAACCTAAACCAAAACCAATAAAAAAAAGAAACAACAGCCGCAGTAGTTTCAGTTTTCTTAAACACTAAGTTTTCCCACTGCCTCTTATTCTCTATATATATCCATGCAATACACCCAAAATCCTAAAACCTGACTACTTGAACATAACACTATTTTTAGACGTGCTATACAAAAACTTTGCTTGGCAAGTATACCTTGTCGTTGAACTGAATTTACATTCCTTATGATGCATGCATATTTATTTCTGTTATTTAGTTCAATTATTGCTCTATAAATTGTGGGTCCAAGAAAACTTGGGTGCAACGACGATGTCGTCGTACCATATGTTCATTTCTGTAAATTTTAGACCTACTATATAAGACCACCCATTATTATAAGGCATTCTATGTTTCATTGGCTGTGACACAGTTGTTACACGTATTATAAGTCTCATATAGATCATGGACTGCGTGACAGTTCTGGCCTCCTGTACGTATGAGCCGTGCGTTAAGGGATGACTGCTGATAGAAACTTTGTATGATAGTAGACCTAGCAGTTATTTAGAGGTTTTATCGTGTCATGGTCATGGCATGCTTAGAGCATGGGATGGGGAGAACAACAAGTAAGACATTTGGGCTCATTTGCACACTCCTTATATATAACCCGTACGTTCCACCGGAGATACGCGAGATGACCCCTATACTACTTGGCGGCCTCTGTCGTTCAAAAGACGACATGCTTTATAGGCCTCTGCTTCTCCAAGAGCACCATGCCAATCCCATTAAGGCCAGATAGTTCACATGTTGGAAAGTTGTTCTTAATTTGCATTCACTTAGACGGTTAGGCGACCCCTTGGATGTTTATATTTCAATACTTATTGGCATGTTTATATGTATCTTGTTATGTCCCTCTAAGGACCTGGTCCCTTTCCAGATATGGGTGAGCAGTGTTACGCCCCAGTCCCAAAATATCGAGGGACTAGACACGTGGCAATAGCCAGCAGCACACACTGATGGACAAACCCAATTTAATGGATCCATCAGGGCATACTTAAGCTGTAAAATAAGGTCTACTACAACATATCACAACTAATCTCATCCATACAAGATAAAATATGATCCACAGAAATTAAAAAATCTAAATCATCAACCAGTCTCAACAAAGTACTTCGGGGAACAACCCAATAAAAATCTGACACTGGTTCAACATACCAAAATATAAATGACTGAATAAAGTAAATACTGAGCATGAAACACAGATGCTCAGAAAAAGTCTTCAGCTAACACCTTATCCTCGGGTGTCGGTACAGCTCATGTATCTGCTCCTGCTGCTGTCCCGTATACCTCGAGATAGATCTCGTCTGCAAATCCTGGGGACATAATCCGGATCTAGGTCCTCAGGGGACAGAGCAAGGTACAAATAATACAAGCCATAATAAATGCAGTACAAATAGTAAATAAAATAATTAGGGCAAGTATGTAACCATCTATGTGAAATGCAAGTGAGAGCATCACTGGTACTCAGGCTGAGCCACTACAAGCTCTATGTCGGGGAGCCGGTAGTAGTAATAACCGGTAATGTGCCTAGCTCTGCTGGAGAGTCCACGGCCTCACAATATTAGTAGATAGATATATAAAATAGCCTATAGCATGTGTGTCTCTCCCCACCCAATGTAACCACAAGTCTCATGTCCACAACGTCTCATATACATGTCACGCAAGATCATAGCTAATGCAATAAGTCATATAGTATCTATGAATATAATATCTATGTCAAAACCTGTATCCTATACTGAATCACCATGAATATCTCAGGAAGATTCTGTCTCATGAATGGTGTCAAGTGTCCTGGGTTATAATGTACTTGATAAGACAAGTACGAGAATGTAAAGGGTCACGAATGTCCATCTTTAGGTGACGTTACCCAACTCTACGTACAGTATTGGCACCCGACTAATAATCGGACGCAAAGTAAGTCATACGGTCCTAGGTTAAGCATGCACAACAATATAAATAAAGCAAGGAAATATGTAACAAGAACTGCAAGGTTAGCAAGGTACACTTGCCTGGGGTTTGAATACCAATAGCTGTCCCTGTGTCAGTGGATCCTGCAGGTACTCCTACAAAAGCTGTAATAAATATCACCAACAGTCTCAAAAAATATCAAATAGCTAGAAACGCCTGTCCTTAAGTCCAATTTGGACATAGGGGCAAAAATAACATTTTCTGGTCAAAGCGGGGTCCACATGTGGACCACTTTGCACCAAAAAATGTGTCAGGGTCAAAGGTCTCCAAATTTGTCAAACTTACTGTCAACAAGTCCAGAACGATGATACGAACCCAAAGGAACTTCCAGAATTGGATTCAGATGAGCCGATCAAAAAATTGCCCGTCAAGTGGAGCTATTGGGCTCACGATACACGATTTTGTCAACGTTCTCAGAATCGAACCAAACTTGGGTCATAGGACCAGCGTATCACTACGAGTCCGATGGCACAAGTTTTATTTCGATCCGACGTGTGTACACAAAGTTAAGATGTGTTCCAGAACAGGCGGATACGGGACGTTGTCGGCGGATACGGGTTTATTTCGGTGTGCACGCACATCCAAATCAACTTTTGCGAAATCCCGCACGTCCGTATCGACTTCTGTAAAATCCCGCACGTCCGTATCGACTTCTGCGAAATCCCGCAAGTCGTCCCGTTTGGTTTGGTTTATTTCAAAATAAATCGGGTTCAGTCAGGGTTTAATTAGGTTTAAAAATACATTGGATTTTATGGCTTTAAAAATGTTTCCGGAATCCAATAAATTCACAGAAAATTACCCTATGTCCAATTTTTTATTTCACACCCAAAAATATTATCTTCATAATATTTGATTATTAATTAATATCATTAAAAATCATTTAGTCATAAAATACTTTAGTTTTAATTCCCGAAAATTACAGAAAAATTGGAAAAAAATTGTTTTAAATTTTTTTAGAAAAATCAGGGTGTTTACAATCTACCCTCCTTAAGAGGATTGAGTCATCACAATCGAAGAATAAACTACTAAAGGAAAGAACTATGGGAATTATAAGAATGCTTAGGGTATACCTGCATCTGCGAAGAAGAGAGGATAATGCTGGAGCATAATATCCTCTCGTTCCCAGGTCGATTCGCCAGGAGAGTGATATTTCCAAGCTACACAAACCAGTCTAATTGTCTGTCCTCTCAGTGTCTTCTCACTGATGTCGAGTATGCCAACTGGTTGTTCTTCATATCTCAAGCTAGGGCCCACTGCGATCTCAGAATGATCGACTACGTGACTTGGGTCAGACACGTACCTTCTCAGTTGTGAGACATGGAATACATCATGCACTCCCTCTAAGGATGGAGGTAATACAAGACGATAAGCCACCTCACCAATGCGCTCCAGAATATCAAATGGCCCGATGTGCCTTGGGCTCAACTTGCCTCTGCTCCCAAATCTAATAGTACCTCGAGTGGGCAAAATCCTCAAGAATACATGCTCTCCTTTTTTGAACTCTAGGGGACGTCTGTGTGTATCAGCCCAATGCTTCTGTCTATCCTGAGCTGCACGAAGATGATTCTGAATTTGTTTTACCTTCTCCACTGTCTGTATTACCAACTCTGGACCCAGTATTTGACGCTCACCAACGTCACTCCAACATATCGGCGATATGTACTTTCTACCGTATAATGCCTCAAATGGTGCCATCTAGATGCTGGCCTGATAACTGTTGTTGTAAGAGAACTCTACCAAGTGTAAATGATCTTTCCAAGTTCCTCCAAAGTCTAGCATACTCGATCGCAGCATATCCTCCAAGATCTGAATTGTGCGCTCCGATTGACCATCTGTCTGTGGATGGTAAGTTGTGCTGAACTTTAGTCGGGTACCATGACTCTCTTGCATGCTTCGCCAAAAATAAGATGTAAATCTCGAGTCACGATCCGACACAATACTAACCGGCACTCCATGTAATCTTACGATTTGTCGTATATACATGTCGGCTAGTACCTCTATGGACTTTCCAACTCTAAATGGCAAGAAGTGTGCCGATTTAGTGAGTCGATCCACGATAACCCATACCGCATCTCTTCCGCTGGGGCTTCTTGGAAATCCTGTGACAAAATCCATAGTGATATGTTCCCACTTCTATTCTGGTATAGGAAGCGGCTGCAACATACCTGTAGTCCTCTGATGCTCGGTCTTTACTTGCTGGCAGACTAAACATTTTACCATAAACCATGCAATCTCCCTTTTTATTCCATGCCACCAATAATACGGCCTTAAATCTCGGTACATCTTGGTTCCTCCTGGATGAATAGAGTACATAGAGCTATGTGCTTCAGTCATTAACTCCTGTCTCAATTCTCTATTAGGAACATACAGGCGATTTCCATACCTTAACGTCCCGTCCTCATGTATGCGAAGTCCCGTCTGCATGCCTGCTTCTGTCTTCTCTTTAAGTCTTCAAAATCTAGCATCAGTAGGCAATGCCTCTTTGATCCTCTCCACAAGTGACGACTTAACTTCAAGATTAGACAGCAAGCCTCTCTGTCCTGGTAAAACCTCTATCTGGAGCTCCTGTAGATCTTTCAATAGCTCAGGCTGCATCGTCAAGAAATAAGCCGTGGGCTTCCTGCTGAGTGCGTCTGCTACGATATTCGCCTTTCCCAGGTGATACTGCAGATCTATATCAAAGTCTACCATCAATTCAAGCCAACGTCTCTATCTCATATTGAGCTCCTTCTGAGTATATACATACTTTAGACTCTTGTGATCAGTAAAGATTTCCACCTTCTCTCCATAAAGATAGTGCCTCCAAATCTTTAGTGCAAATATAACTGCTGCTAGCTCAAGATCGTGCGTAGGGTAGTTCTTCTCATGGACCTTCAACTGTCTTGATTCGTAAGCTATAACTTTGCCATGTTGCATCAAAACATATCCTAGTCCACTACCTGACGCATCACTGTAAACAACAAAACCTCCTGACCCTAAAGGAAGAGTCAAGACAGGTGTTGTTGTTAATCTCCTCTTCAATTCTTCAAAGGCCTTCTGGCAGTCTTCTGTCCATGCAAACTCCTAGTCCTTATGTGTCAACTTCGTCATAGGCTCCGCAATCCTTGAGAAATTTTCTATAAACCTCCGGTAATATCCAGCAAGTCCGAGGAAACTTCTCACTTCTACAACTGATGTAGGTGTAGGCCAAGTTTCTATTGCAGCAACCTACTCCGGATCAACTGAAAGTCCTTCTCCTGAGATGATATGTCCTAAGAAAGACACCTTATCTATACAAAACTCATACTTACTGAGTTTGGCATACAACTTCTCCTGCCTCAACGTCTCTAGCACAAGTCTGAGGTGCTCCTCGTGCTCTTCGTGGCTCTTGGAATATACTAGAATATCATCAATAAACACAACCACAAATTTATCCAAGTATTGATGAAAAAATCTGTTCATCAAACTCATAAACACAGCTGGCGCGTTGGTTAAACCAAACGGTATTACTAAGAACTCATAATGTCCGTACTTGGTCCTGAAGGCTGTCTTCGGTATATCCTCCTTCCTTACTTTAATCTGGTGATAGCCGGATCTAAGGTCAATCTTCGAGAATACCCTAGCACCACTCAATTGATCGAATAAGTCATCAATGCGTGGTAAAGGATACCTGTTCTTGATGGTCACAGCGTTCAGTGCCCTGTAGTCAATGCACAAACATACTGTCCCATCCTTTTCCAGTACAAATAGTATGGGTGCTCCCCAAGGTGAAACACTGGGCTGAATAAAACCCTTCTCCAGAAGATCATCTACCTGTTCCTTCAATTCCACCAATTCCTTAGGTGCTAGCCGATATACTGATGAAGTGATTGGCTCTGCTCCTGGGGTTAAGTCTATTGTGAATTTTATTTCCCGATCAGGTGGTAAACCTGGAAGATCATCAGGAAATATATCCACAAACTCTGATATGACTCTTGGGTAACCTGTCTCCCCTTCTACAGATAGTACCCTAAGAGTAGGCTGAACTCCTTGCTCCACAGCTCTCCGAAGAAACTTAAATTCTGGACGTCCAGTCGGTCAAAATGTAACCTTTCCAAGTCGGCAATCAAGAGTCGTATGGTACTGACTTAACCAGTCCATACCAAGAACAACATCATAATTCGGCATTGAAAAGATCAAAAATTGAGCTCGCATCTCTCTTCCACAGACTACTACAAAACATGATCTACAGACGTCACTAACTGGGATAATTCTACCTCCCGTAAGAATTCTCTTAATCTTCGGAAGGGGTACGGTAGCTACTCTATGGGTGGCTACAAATCTAGCTGCTATAAATGAATGCGATGCTCTAGAATCGAATAAAGCTACAGCTGGTAATGAAGCTACTAATATAGTACCTGCGATGACCTCTCCTATAGTAGCTTCCTCCTCAACAGCCAATGCAAATGCCTGTCCTCGTCCCTGAGCTGGACCTCTTTGTTGCTGAGCCTGCTGAAATAGAGCTTCCTGTGGTGCCAATGGTGGTCTCTGCTGATATCCTCCTGGATCTGGTGGTCTGACTCCTCCAACTCCCGTCTGCGGTGCTCCCACTGCTAGATAAGCTGGCCTTGGTGCAGGTAAAGCTAGTCCCGGTGCTCCCTCTCTGCGTTCAGAGCAGTCCCTGGATAGATGCTGGTTGGATCCGCAACTCAGACATAGTCCCAACTTGCACCTGCACTCTCTCTCAATGTGTCCTACCTTGCCGCAATGGTGACAAGTAGGAAGAGATATGGCCCTGTGTGCTGCTCTCTCTGATATACTCCTCTGGGATCGTTTTGCAGAATCCCCCTGTGATGTCCTGGATGGTGCTGATATGATTGGCCGCTTCAGATTTGACTCCCTTCTAGTGACATGCTCCATGCGTCGTACTGCTGTAAGGATGTCGGTGTATGATGTAGGTGCAATAGATCCGATCAACCTCTGGAGCTCGAACTTGAGCCCGTCAAAGAACTTCTCTACCTTCTCTTCTTCTGTCTGAATCAAGGTTGGGGCGAAGCGACTCAGACGAATGAATTCTGTGTTGTATTCTTCCACTGACATATTGCCTTGGATAAGGCGGTTGAACTAGTCTCTGAGTTCTGATCGTGCAACAGCTGGGATGTTCATCTCTTGGAAGAGTCTGGAGAACTCTTCCCAAGTGACTCGATCCTGTCCGAGCCTCCTCTCTTCTGATATAAATCTAGCTGATATCCTCCTGGATCTGGTGGTCTAGAATTGAATAAAGCTACAGCTGGTAATGAAGCTACTAATATAGTACCTGCGATGACCTCTCCTATAGTAGCTTCCTCCTCAACAGCCAATGCAAATGCCTGTCCTCGTCCCTGAGCTGGACCTCTTTGCTGCTGAGCCTATTGAAATAGAGCTGCCTGTGGGGCCAATGGTGGTCTCTGCTGATATCCTCCTGGATCTGGTGGTCTAACTCCTCCAACTCCCGTCTGCGGTGCTCCCACTGCTGGATAAGCTGGCCTTGGTGCAGGTAAAGCTAGTCCCGGTGCTCCCTCTCTGCGTTCAGAGCAGTCCCTGGATAGATGCTGGTTGGATCCGCAACTCAGACATAGTCCCAACTTGCGCCTGCACTCTCTCTCAATGTGTCCTACCTTGCCGCAGTGGTGACAAGTAGGAAGAGATATGGCCCTGTGTGCTGCTCTCTCTGATATACTCCTCTGGGATCGTTTTGCAGAATCCTCCTGTGATGTCCTGGATGGTGCTGATATGATTGGCCGCTTCAGATTTGACTCCCTTCTAGTGACATGCTCCATGCGTCGTACTGCTACAAGGACGTCGGTGTACGATGTAGGTGCAATAGATCCGATCAACCTCTGGAGCTCGAACTTGAGCCCGTCAAAGAACTTCTCTGTCTTCTCTTCTTCTGTCTGAATCAAGGTTGGGGCGAAGCGACTCAGACGAATAAATTCTGCGTTGTATTCTTCCACTGACATATTGCCTTGGATAAGGCGGTTGAACTCGTCTCTGAGTTCTGATCGTGCAACAGCTGGGCTGTACATCTCTTGGAAGAGTCTGGAGAACTCTTCCCAAGTGACTCGATCCTGTCCGAGTCTCCTCTCTTCTGATAACCACCAATGATGTACATTTTCAGTCAACTGCATCCTGACAGCAGTCATCCATTTCTCCCTCGAAAGTTTAGCTGTTTTCAACTGGTGTTGTATGTTCGTGAGCCATTCGTGAACTTCAGTTAGCCCCTCCATTCCAGAAAAGGTACGAGGCTTGAGCTGACGAAAATCAGTAATAGATCCTGTCGCTAGTCGCCTAGCTGGTGTGTTTGCCTGCTCCAATGCGGATACCAGGCTGGTTCTCAAATACTCTGCCTCATGACGCTGAGCCTCTTGTTGAACCTGTTGTTGGGCTTGCTTCATGGCATAAATCATCTGAAACATCTGTTGCCCATCCATGGCTTGCCCTGGAGGGAAAACAGGCATCTGTGGAGTGAACTGTGGCGGAGGTGGGATGTCATCACGTCGGAACCTTGAATTAGGCTGGCCAGCTTGATCGCCTTGAGAAGATTGTCCTCCATTCCCTGGTGTCACTCCGTCTACATAGGTAACCACAGTAACGTGTGGCGTATCCAAGGGATTCTTATCTCCGTCTCTTGGATCCATTACTCTGCATCCAAAAAGATAAACTATAAGAACGCACAGAGGAATCAACACAGGATGTAGATCAAGTAATTAGTTTGAGTTCGATATAGAGTTCAAAAATGGTTCAAACAATGGATGAGATCCTATAACTTATCCTATCCTTAGTGCAGGCTTGCTCGGTCCCTAAGTTGAAATCGAACGATTTAGTCGTAGACCTGCATGGGCCACCACAAAAACTATGTCACGCTCCAGTCCCAAAATACCGAGGGACTAGACACGTGGCAATAGCCAGCAGCACACACTGATGGACAAACCCAATTTAATGGATCCATCACGGCGTACTTAAGCTGTAAAATAAGGTCTACTACAACATATCACAACTAATCTCATCCATACAAGATAAAATATGATCCAAAAAAATTAAAAAATCTAAATCATCAACCAGTCTCAACAAAGTACTTCGGGAAACAACCCGATAAAAATCTGATACACTGGTTCAACAGACCAAAATATAAATGACTGAATAAAGTAAATACTGAGCATGAAACACAGATGCTCAGGAAAACTCTTCAGCTAACACCTCGTCCTCGGGTGTTGGTACAGCTCCTGTATCTGCTCCTGCTGCTGTCCCGTATACCTCGGGATAGATCTCGTCTGCAAATCCTGGGGACATAATCCGGATCCAGGTCCTCAGGGGACATAGCAAGATACAAATAATACAAGCCAAAATAAATACAGTGCAAATAGTAAATAAAATAAATAGGGCAAGAATGTAACCATCTATGTGAAATGCAAGTGAGAGCATCACTAGTATTCAGGCTGAGCCACTACAAGCTCTGTGTCGGGGAGCCGGTAGCAGTAATAACCGGTAATGTGCCTAACTCTGCTGGAGAGTCTACGGCCTCACAATAGTAGTAGATAGATATATAAATAGCCTGTAGCCTGTGTGTCTCTCCCCACCCAATGTAACCATACGTCTCATGTCCACAACGTCTCATGTACATCTCACGCAAGATCATAGCTAATGCAACAAGTCATATAGTATCTATGAATATAATGTCTATGTAAAAACCTGTATCCTATACAGAATCACCATGAATATCTTAGGAAGATTCTGTCTCATGAATGGTGTCAAGTGTCCTGGGTTATAATGTACTTGATAAGACAAGTATGAGAATGTAAAGGGTCACGAATGTCCATCTATAGGTGACGTTACCCAACTCTGCGTACAGTGTTGGCACCCGACTAATAATCGAACGCTAAGTAAGTCACACGGTCCTAGGTTAAGTATGCACAACAATATAAATAAAGTAAGGAAATATGTAACAAGAACTGCAAGGTTGGCAAGGTACACTTGCCTGGGGTTTGAATACCAACAGCTGTCCCTGTGTCAGTGGATCCTGCAGGTACTCTTCCAAAATCTGTAATAAATATCACCAACAGTCTCAAAAAATATCAAATAGCTAGAAACACCTGTCCTTAAGTCCAATTTGGACACAGGGGCAAAAATGATATTTTCTGGTAAAAGCGGGGTCCACATGTGGGCCGCTTTGCACCAAAAATGTGTCAGGGTCAAAGGTCTCAAAATTTATCACAAGTCTAGAACGATGATACGAACCCAACGAAACTTCCAGAATTGGATTCCGATGAGCCGATCATAAAATTGCCGGTCAAGTGGAGCCGCTGGGCCCACGATACGCGATTTTGTCAACGTTCTCAGAATCGAATCAAACTTGGGTCACAGGACCAGCGTATCACTACGAGTCCGATGGCATAAGTTTCGTTTCGATCCGATGTGTGTACACAAAGTTACGACATATTCCAGAACAGGCAGATACGGGGCATTGTTGGCGGATACGCGTTGATTTCGGTGTGCACGCACATCCAAATCAACTTCTGCGAAATCTCGCACGTCCGTATCGACGGCGCGCACATTTTGGTGAAGATGGCCCACGACCAAGTAGTCCCGTTTGGCGGGACGTACTCAGTTCCGGGGTGAAACGGGGTATTGTTTTTCCTGTTTTTGGATCGCGGTTCGCGATCGCCACAGGACGCGACGCACCGAGCGGGTTGCACGGGCATCGAGAGGGTTACACAGTCTACGCATCACAACTGACGGAATAGAAAATAGAATAACATCGAGAGGGTTGCACGGGCATCGAGAGAGAATGGGTTACCTGAACAGGGCTTCGTGAAACGAGAATTTCTCGTGTCCGGGATACTATTTTGTGTCCTGGCTCGAGTCTGCCGTATCCGGGTCACCGGGATGCTGCTGTGTCCGGGTCGGCCGTGTCTGGGGCTAGGGCTACGCTGGGCTGAGGCGGCAAGGTTGACGCGCCGTGGGGGTCGAAGAGGTCGGTGCTGGGGCTGCGGAGGTGGTCGAGGCTGAGGAGTTGGGGTGGTGGTGTTCGTCGAGGGTTCGACGTCGGTGGAGTCGGGGGAGGAAGTCGAGGGCTGTTAGGGCGGTAGAGCTCGTCGGGGATGGGTCGAAGGAGATGGTCGATGGTGGTGGCTCGGGTTATGGCGGAGCGGGGAGTTCTGAACGGTGGTCGGGGCTGGGCTAGGGCGGAGCTGTGAGGGGATGGTCGAGGCGGGTTCAGGCGAGGGAGCGGCGCTGCGGGCGAAAGTGGAGGGAGATCTGGAGGAAGAAGGCGGCGGGGATGAGTTAGGGTTTCGGCCGGCTGGGCACAATTTTTGAGGGGTTTTAAGGGGGCCGGAACAGTGTTTCCGGATAGGATTGGGAATTAGGGTTTCGATGAGGGTTTCGGGTCCGGGTCGGGTTCGATTCGGATCTGACCCGACCCGACCCATTAAGGCTGGGTTTGGTTTGGTTCGGTTTAACACGAGTTGGGTCGGTTGGTTTGGTTTATTTCAAAATAAACCGGGTTCAGTCAGGGTTTAATTAGGTTTAAAAATACAAAAGTTTTTAGGGCTTTAAAAATATTTTCGGAGTCCAATAAATTCACAGAAAATTATCCTATGTCCAGTTTTTCATTTCACACCCAAAAATATTATTTTCATAATATTTGATTATTAATTAATATTATTAAAAATCATTTAGTCATAAAATACCTTAGTTTTAATTCCCAAATATTACAAAAAAATTGGAAAAAATTGTTTTAAATTTTTTTAGAAAAATCTGGGTGTTTACAAGCAGGAGTACCCACAGGAGTACGGATCTGGACCTGACACTACGTACCTGACTGAGGAGGACTTACCCTCGAAGTATCTGTGATACGTTTCCACTATTTTAAGATTTTGTAGCTATTTCAGTATAGTCGTTTTGTAGTGTATTTGTTTCCACCGACTATCAGACTTGATATACATCTTGATATTTTGTTATATTCCAGCTCTCTTTATTCCTACCGATTCTTTATGCTGTGGATGGGATATAGATTGTGTATGACTTGTTGTGACAGTATATTACCGCTGATGGATTGCATATTCATTTAAAGCAAACATATGTATATGATTTCCATATATTGGAGTTCGTATACATACGGCTGGGCATTGTTACGTATTCCTAGTCCTACCTATTTTGGGACTGGGGCGTGACAGGCTTACCGCCTATATTAGAAGGAGTACACAACGTGTTTCACGTGTCACAGCTGAGGCGTTATGTGGCAGATCCTAGCCATGTACTAAACCATTCTGAGCTCGAGGTTGGATCAAGTCTTATTTATTCGGAGCAGCCAGTGGAGATCCTAGATCGCAGGGGAAGGTGCTTCGTAACTAAGTGATTCTGTTGGTTCGCATTGCTAGGTGGCATCACTCCCCCGGTGAGTCCACTTGGGAGCGAAAAGATGATATGTGTGAGAGTTACCCCTATCTTTTTGCACCATGAGGTATTTTTTTTCCTTATTGTACTTGTTCTACCTTAAATTTTGAGGACAAAATTTTCTAAGGGTGGTAGGTTGAAGCATCCGCAACCAAAATATTATACAATAATAGATAAATAAATATATGATATACGAGTAAAAATTTATGGAATTTGTTTTGGGAATATCAAACATAGTTCTATAGGGATAACAGTGTAACATTAGGCTTCATATAGCTCCTAAAGGGTAACAAATAATGCTACAAACATATTTTGGGTATTTTAGAATTGTAGGAATTTTCTAAGATTTTTAGATAATTAAAAACTAGGAAAACGTATTTTCCTAGAGCTTCTAGAATTTACTGTATATACGAGCATAAAATAGCCCTAAAGTACTTTTCTACAATTTATATTTGTATTCTATATTGTCTATAATTTATTGGCAATTTTCTAGGATTTATTGGGATTTTTATAGATTTATTTAGATTATAAATGAATTATTAATCAGTTCTGTAAAAAAACTAAAGTATAATACCTATAGCAAAAACCATAGTCGGGCTCGTGTGTCAGCCACCGCGGCTTATATCGCAGGGCCCAGCGATCAGTGCCAGCCAGCGTGGGTGCGGGTGCATCCGGTCAACGAGCCGAGACCTTGAACAGAAGCTGACTCAGAGTCAGGCTCTGGAGCCGACTCGGAGCCGCGCAGCTCCCGCACCGTCTGATCCCGAGCGGGATCAGCGCAGATGATGACACATGGAAGTTTTAGCCGTGGCTGCCAATCCCAGTTTCCAATGTATACAATATTAAACCGGAAACCTTAGGTTATTTATTTTGGCCGACTTTTAGGAGAGGAAAGAGAGGGAGATTGTTCCTAGGTTTCTTCAACTTCGTGTAGCTATTACTCTTAGTTCCGGACTCCAAACGTGCCCCGGTTTCCTGCGTTGGGACCGTAACGAGGTTAGATTTCTGAATTGCAAATTTATTTTCAACAATCATGAACATAAAATTCTAGAAAATTCGTGGAGTGTCGGTTGTCCAAAATCTGACACGTATCAATATTTTTGAGATTTCGGGAGATCCCGAACTCAGAATCATGAACCGCTGAAAGTTTTGGAATGTTGACATGATGAAATTATATAAAATTAATTTTCTAGAATTTTATGTGCAATTTTAGTCTACTGTAAAATTCATACAACCTATATCTAGTTAGGGAGCCGACGAAACTGTCATCTGAGCGCCATATTGGCCATAACTTTTTACCAAATTGTGAGTTTGTGAAACCGTCAATTCTAGCGTTCAAGTAGAACTAAAATCTATAGAAATCTAAATGAAAATCAAGATTTTATGTTGTTTGACATTTTGGTCAATATGACGTCTCAATTTGCGTGTCACGAGTCTCAAGTTGCCAAATTCAGTTTATTTGGACAAAAATTAAAAATTAATCTAAAATTCAGAATAATAGGATTAAAATAAGATATTAGACTAATTAATTCAAAATTAAATAAATTATCTTTTGACGTGGTAATTCGTACTAAAAAGGCAATTTGGACTCTAATTTGGGACCTGATTGTAACACAGCTAAGGACCACAGGCGAGTACATTTATGTGATTACTTTCAGTACTTGATAGTCTTTATAATGCATGCTTAGTATTGTTCATTGGATCCTTGACACTCGTTACACGGATTAGTAAATGGTGGATTCTTGTATGAGATATCTGAATTTTTGGACTATTGTTAATTTCTTCATGTTTGGTTCGGAATCCATGTTGTACTAGTCGAGAGGGAAAATACTTAGGGGATGTGTGAACTACCATTTCCATCCCATGGTCTTACTGGAATAATAGCATCCATGCATGACATGTGTGGTTTGTCGAATTTTATCCTTAGCCGGTCACATATCGAAAAGGTATTTTAAATCTCGTAGATTAGTTATTCCTATTTGTTTCTCCTATACTTGTTATTATTTTCCATGATCATTTGTGATTATTTTACATCATTGCCATGATTGGACTTCAACATTTAGTTATTCTGGTTACCTTATTGTGATTTCAATTTTGTTGCCATCATATATTTTTTATATTTATTGCCTTATAGCTTCTACCATGTATTGGAACTGTTACTATGATGTACTCATTCTAATCCTGACTGGATAACAATATTTTAGGTGAAAACGATGAGGATGAGATCCCCACATATTATGGACCGTATATTGGCGACATAGCTGAGCCTGATCTTGCCCTTCAGGAGGATTATGGAGAGCTTGCAACTCAGACACCGGCTGCGACTGAGTAGTTTAGTAAAGTAGTTTAATCTGCAACTTTTAGTTAGCTGGTCTGGACCGGATTGTTCTTCGGGATTTGTAGTTATATTTTGGATATTACTATTTTGGATTTTAAGAATATTTAGGAGACTGTTTGGACCCACAGTTGAGACTATTATTTCTTTATTATCTTCGGTGCCTTCATTTAATTTAGTACCTGTGATTGAGTATAGTGTGTATATGTATATATGTTATTAGTTGCAGATTATACTTGTGGCTTATTATACAGCGTTCTACCATCGACACTGCTGCGTAGGCTAGGCGTGCTCATGTCTCATGTCCAAATTTGGGGTGCGGGTCGTGACAATGTTGGGTGGGGTCCTAACATATGTGCAGAACACATTGGATTGAGACGAGTGCCATTCGTGTGTCGAAGAAGCTCGGGGAGTTATAGGCACTGAAGACAGTTCTGTCAAGGCCGGACCAAATTAGATTGGACCCAATTTCTGTCCGAACTTTGTTATATCTAAACATAACTTTTTTGCCAAGTTTGGTCCAAGTTCGGTCCTGTTAGGCTAAACTCGAGGATTTTTTACGCATTTTTGGATCGCGTGGACGGTCAATATCTGTTTCTAGAATGAGGGGGCTATATTTAGGAATTTTCAAACTTAATCATACAACGATTATGGCTTTAAAACTCTTAGAAAGAGAGAAAGAGATTGACGACTACATTCAATGAAAGGCAGTTTCGGATAATTTTTCTCGTTGTCTTTGTTCTTCAGAAGTCTGTAATTGATTTTTTGTATTCAAGTAGTTATGGTGATCCAGTTTGGATCGGTAAGAAGTTTGTAAGCAGTGTGAATCTTCTTATTCAATTAGGGAAGGCTTTTTAGGGTTGGATTTTGATCGTCTCATAATTTTTTCACAAGGGTTTCCACGCCAACAAATTTGTGTCTGTATTTTTGGCTCTTACGTGATTTTGGCTATTTCCTTTTAGCAGTTTTCTTCGGTTCTCATGCTGTCTTCTTATTTTAGGGAATAATTTCTGTATTTTGTTACTAACAGAGTGTTATCAGAGCTTGGATGGTTATGTTGATGCTAACAAAATGGTAACATTTGGTTTCAAAGTACATGTGCCAGAGTTGATAGTCAATCCAAGAAACAAATATGGATGTGAAGGCGGTGTGCATGAAAAACCTCAACAATTCTAATTACCACAATTGGCAGAGGAAGATGAAAGATTTATTATTAGTCATGCAGTTGTATCTTTTGAAATTTGCTTTCAAAAATTCCTGTGACAAATTATATTAGAACTAGAATTTTGAGCATAAACGGGTGTGTGTATGTCAAGCTATTTGTGGACGAGAATGTGTAAAATCACATCACTAATATTATGCAAGAATACTTTGGGAGTAGTTGAAATCCTTGAACGTGAAAAAGATCGGGATTAACAAGTTGTTCCTGATCCGATAGATGATGGTTTGAGGTACAAGGATGGGACATCCATGGCGAATTACCTGAGCGAGTTCTAGGGCGTGGCTGACCAGCTACCCATTCTGGGAGTAAAGTTTGGCGATAAAGTTCTGGATCTTTAGTTGTTGTGTAGATTGCCAGACTTTTGGAGACTATAAAGGCGTGGTTAGTATAGAGTTCGCCAAGAATGGGGTGTTAAATGAACAGATGCGGAGAAAATATAATGGCACTTTATTTATATCTCATGCAGAGATGCTAATTCAGATAGACGTGGCAGAAGTAAAAGTAAAGGTCCCAGTGGCGGCGGAGACAAAAGTAAAGACAAGTCCAAGGTCCTGTACGATGACTCTGAGTGCTACTATTGTGAGAAAAAGGGCAACATCAAGCGAAACTATTTTACTTAAAAGAGAGAAAAGAAGGGCGACAAGGAAAAGCAGATTAAGAACACAACAGTAACTCCCTCAACACATAGAGGCGATGTGATTATTATGTGTAATGATATAGTCATGAACCTCACATGCGATGACAATTCTTGGCTAATGGACTCTGGGGCTTCAACCCACGTATATCACAACAGTGTATTGTTTGCTACTTACACAATAGGACACTGTGGAGTATTAAAGATGGACAACAAAGATGTGTCAAAAGCTGTTGCTATTGGAGATGTGCATTTAAGGATAAATATAGGAGCAACTCTCATACTCAAAGATTTTCGTCATATCCCTGATATCGTTTCAAACCTTATATTGGTTCAACCTGGTATTGGTTGGAAGTTTAGATGATAGAAATTCTTCAATCTCTTTAGGAATTACCAGTGGAAGCTTTGCATAATTTCCATGGTGATTACCAAAGGAAGCAAGATGTCTGATCTCTACTATATGGAAGAGAGCGCACAAGAGGACACAAAAAATGAAAACAGTTAGTAATGTATCTACCGAGTTGTGGCACAGGCAGATTATCCATAGCAGCTAAGAGGAAATGAGCTACATGTTGAACAAGAAAGTTATTCTGATACTCAAGTCTACAACATATGAGAGATACACATACTGCATAGCTAGTAAATAAAATATGGTATCTTTCTAAAAATCACCCAAGTTCAAGGGAGCCGGCATTGCTTGAGTTAATTCACTCGGATGTCTATGGTCCAACAAAGGTAAAATCTATTAGTGGTGATTCTTAATTATAACCTTTATTGATGAATGTTTTAAAAAAGTTTATGTTTATATAATAAAGAGCAAGGATCAGGTGATTCCTACTTTCAAAGAGTTTCAGGCATTTATTAAAAGTGAGATGGGCAAAAAGTTGAAGTGTGTTCGGTACGATAATGACGATGAATACATTAGTCACTTTGATGCTTATTGCAAAGAGAAAGAGATTCGACACTGAAAGATACCTCAGCTCAATGGTATAGTGGAGCGTATGAACAAAATATTGATGGAGATGGACGGTATTTGATGTCAGAAGAAAACTTATTGGGCAATTATTCGGGTAAGGCTCTCAATATTGCTGCTTATGTTATTAATTTGTCTCTTACTGCTTCTTTATAGAATGATGTACTTGATAACATATGGTATGGAAAAGAGCTGTCATACAGTCGCTTTTGAATATTTGTTTGTAAGGCCTTCGTGCATGTAACGAAGGATAAGAGATCCAAACATAAGCAGAAGATGAGATAGTGCCTCTTTGTCGGCTATGGTCAGGATGAGTTTGGCTATAGACTTTATGACCTAGTAAGAAAAAATCTCTACAGAAGCATGAACATAGTATTCATCGAGGATCAAACCATAACCAACACTCATGAATTCAAGATACCTTTTGAGGCTGAGGAATTACCTGAGTTAGAGTCATCAAGCTTCGAGCGATTTTCCAAGGAAATTCAGATCCAATTATAGGTGAGCCAGTCTATGAAGATGCTCCCAGCCTTGATCATCAGCCTGCTAATGGTGGTCAGGGTGAACCTTAGGAGGGTGATCATATCAAGGAAGCAATTCCTGAAGGGAATAAAGCTGTCAGTATACAACCAACACCCAAGGATCCATTGAGGAGGAGCACGAGAGAGTGTTAACCATCCACGAGGTACTCACCAGATGAGTATATGCTATTAACTAACGAGGAGAGCCCGAAGGATTCATAGAGGTGATGGAAGACAAATACAGAAAAGAGTAGATGTCGCTCATGCAGAAGGAGATGAGTTTCTTATATCCAAACTATACTTATGAGCTGGTGCGGTTGTGAAAGAGTAAGAACGCTTTAAAGAATCGATGGGTCTTCAGAGTGAAGCAGACATAAACTACTCACCCTTGATACAAAGCGAGACTAGTAATTAAAGGCTATAGTCAGCAAAAGGGTGTGAATTTCGATGGTATCTTTTTGCTTATTATCAAGTTGTCATCTATTCGGGTCGTGCTAACGTTAGAAGCGAGTATTGACTTAAAGGTTGACCATATGGACATGAAGACAACATTCCTCCACGATAATTTAGAGAAGAAATTACACAGACCAGCCAAAAAAATTCTGTGAGCAGGGTAGGTCATATTTAGTTTGCTGGTTTAAGAAGAGTTTGTATGATCTGAAGCAGGTTCCGAGATAGGGGTATAGGAAGTTCAAGTTGTTTATAGGGAAGCATGGTTATGCAAAGATGACATCAGATCATTGTGAATTTGTGAGGTATTTTACCGAAAATGATTTCATCATATATAGCTCTATGTAGATGATTTGCCATTGGTTGGTCAAAATACCACTAGGATACCGGATTTGAAGCATCAAATAGGTGTGTCATTCTATATGAAAGATTTGGATGCAACAAAGACTACTCTTGGGATGGAGATTAGCTGAGAGAGAGTTTAAATTGCTTTATTTTTCCCAAAAGTAGTACATTTACTAGATAGTACATCAGCATTTTGGGATGGACGGGCCAAAAAAGGTGAACAACCCCCTTGCAGCTTATTTTAAGTTTACTGTAGAGCAATGTCCATCTACCAATGATAAAAATAAAGGTATGGAGAGGGTTTCATATGCTTCAACAGTAGGGAGTCTCATATATGTCATGGTGTGCACAAGGCAATATATTGCTTAATCAATTGGCATGGTTAGCAGGTATCTTTCTAATTTAGAATGGGTACATTGGATTACGATCAAGTAGATTATACGGTATCTTCAGGGAACTGCTAATTGAAAGACTTTATTTTATGGTACGAGCCAAAGTTGGTTAGATCGATATACTAATACTGATATGGCAAAAGATGTGAAAACGAGGAGATCGACCTCGGGCTACGTTATGATGTTTGCTTGTAGGACAGTTTTATGGAATTCAAGGTTGCATAAGTGTATTTTCTTGTCTATAACGGAGGCAGAGTTCATTACGGCAACAGAGATTTGCAAGAAGTTATTGTCATGCGCCAATCTCCCGCAAGCTCGATAGTCCCCGCTGAGCGTGAATCACCATGTTGCAGCGCTCCCGCAGGATAATCGTTCTCAAAGGGACGTGATGCCGTACGAGCCTGGAGTTGCGCTCACACAAGGCAATGTTGTCAAACATCAAATTTATCATCGAAATGACCAAGTTACAGCAAAACTAAAATATTATGTACCAAGCACACATCAGAATATACGTAGCGAAGCTCTCGATAGGGTCTAAATAAAAATGCCACAAGGAGAATGCCAAAAAGGCTAATTCAATACTCTTGCTCTTTCTCTAGCCCATAAAGGTACTTACCGTTCATACATTATGTCCCGTATATCCAAGCAGTGTTACTACACCTGCATACCTAAAATAATGCCCACAAACGTGGGTCAGTACACAGCCGTACTGGTGAGCGGGGTAACCCACTCGTCTAAGCCGACACTAAGTAGAATAGTGAATACAAACAGTTATATGGAGATCTTTCTACTTGAATCCTAGATTCTTTTTATGGCAGAGGTATGACATGTTAAGGAAAATTGTAAAGCAGGTTAAACATGCAAGCATTCAACTCAAGCTAATATACAAGCAGATATATATCCAACTCAAAAAGAAACTAGCATGCAAACCGTCCTAATCAAACCCAAGCAAAGCAAAAACCTATCGAACCATAATCCAAGCCTCAATATCCATCCTCAATCCAAGCCTTATTAATCCAATCTTTGATATACACACTCTTGCCGAGGCAAGGTAGCCGTAGCCTACACAAAAAGTATAAACCAAACCAAACCAAAGCAAACCAACTCTTATCTATATGAAGTCACTGGCCAAGCCATAAAGGACTGTTCAACTGCAGTTCTACTCGATCCAGCGCTGAGTAGGTATCCCGCCTGGTCACATCGAACAGACGGCACCGCGCCTAAGGCACATTACCATTTGTCTCCTGCATGGTCGAACGGTCCTGGTGCCCCAGAGCATATCCCGTTCGAGGAGACGAAACCCTGTGTGCAACAGGTTGTCCGTGACCAATACAGACACCAAGTAGGTATGACGAGAGGATCGAACATTTTTGCCCCACCAAATGATCCTAGACTCATCCAACGAACTATCCATAACCATTCTCCAACTATAGCCCAAGGCACCATCTCAAGTTATCCCCATAGGCACTATGTCGCTTCTCGACACAATGTTCCAATCGGTGCAACACCCCTTGCTCAGAAAAAACCCATGGCAAAATGCCCCAACTATGGCACAATGGCCTCACCAATATAGTTATCCAGTTTTGAACCACAACTGCACGCTTTGCATGACAAACTACCCAACTGATACTCGTGCATGGATGCACGCTCGCTCGCCTGCCCGAATTGCCTGACGTTCCAACCAAGATGTATAATTCTAACTGTTTCTCCAACTGCCCCAAATATAATCCAACTCTAGCTCCAACTGCCCCAACGCGAAATCAACTCAAGCCACAAATCTATCCAAGCAAATAACATACACTCAATGCACGCCACAGTATAGTAATTTTCTAGTTTCAGTCCAGGTGTTCAAGCCATTACGTGTGTTCCATATTATTAGGCATGAAGGAGTAGAGGAGAAGGGAAAGAGCCTACTCACCGAGTCTGATTCCGTTAAGCATCCTGCCTTGCCGATACGGCCGATCCCTTGAACCCGTAGTCCGATGCAAAGCATGATCTACTCAATTGGTATGACCATGCGAGCAGGCCGTGCTCTCCAAATCATCCGACTGATTGGACTAAGGAAGACGGCATTATAACTCCAAATCCTGCTATCCCAGTACTGCTCTGAACGAACATCTGTTTCCATCGAACTCTGCTAGCGATCTGCACATGAAACCAACTCAAATCAATACTTGTTCCCAAATCCAACAAATTGAAATATAACCAGCTATTGCCTCATTCGATCTGACTCAGCGTAATGCACTGTACGATTGCGGGACATTACATAATATACCACTTAGAATTAGGTTCGTCCTCAAACCATACTAGTATCCATTCTTTAATAGCATGCTGCTTGTCCAATTCATAACTCTGCTCCACGCAACTCACATTCTCTTGATCCATACTCAGCATCTCGCTTGCGCTGAACGCTCGCACAAATTCTATATTCCCATATCCTTCTTGCAGCTCAATACGAATTCCTCATATCGCTTAGTTTTAGATTGTAGACATATTTAAGGTGCTCCTGAAATACATGTATTTTAGTCGAGCTTTGCAATAGCGAATTTGGAAAAGTTACAAGGGTATCTTTATGTCCGAGGCATTCATTCGCTTCACTCCCAATTGAACAAATTCTGACTTTCACTCCAACATGTTCACACAAGTGCTATCCTCAAGTTTGATGATTTCCCACTGACGATCTCTCCACTTGACCCAATCAGTTCGTATTCCAACTCAATCAATCCCACTATTTCTGAATCCATACTAGCACCGTTCGAACTCAACCAACCAAACTCTAGCATGAATCCAATCGCACAATGTTCTGCATGCACCGTCTCCAAATATTATCTCTTGCTCTGAACGATCATCACAACTAATACTACCCCAGCTAGGCGACTTACCCAAATATCAAACTTTGCTCTTAGATCAGCTCAGCCTAACACCTCTTCGTCAATCTCGATACCTCACTAGGTGAACATCTATATTGAGGTTTATGTGATCCACGAAGATTTTACCGCCACGCCAAAGGGATAGTGTCACCACATTTTCAACGTGGACACACTCGCCACAATTCCTAGGTTGCGCATGGAATAGTTCTTCGCGTTGCTTCCACTACCTCGAAACATAGGATATCACCTTCGTCTTTTGTACGAGTATGCATTCCAGACTAAATTCTGATGCATCTTGTAGATCTAAGGCACATCTATCCTTTCCATTATTGCAATAATTTGATCTGAACGAGCTGCTGCTTTAACTTGACAAGCTAGTTTCACAGTCGTTAATTCATATGAATGTTATTCCCTTCCGGTATACGACGGGTCAAAGGAGATGCCATCTTCAAAAATATGTGACTCCGAATCTCATCAGTTGACTTAGGCCATTCCACCATCGCTTCAATCTTCCGGCTGCATCTTCAGCTGAAGCCTATCCCAAGGGTCTATCAAAGCCAACACTCAGTCACTTAGGCCAATCTTCCACACATACCACTCACATCCATCATCGACGCATTACCAAATGCGCCGTCGCAAGGGTCGTTCTATGGGTCTACAATATTTATCTCTAATTTGGCGGTCAAGTCGCTAGTGTCAGCTGTCCCGAAACTACGCTCGATAATTTTAAGTCACCACGATGGACAGTTACTACGAACCATGCTATATCTCCTCTGCAAATCTGAGCCATAATTCAACCATTATATCCGAACGAACTTCTGAATCTGAGCACTTCATGCACTACCTCTGATGATTTGTCAACCAAATGCCGCTTAACCACCTAGAGTCTTACTATCTATCCAAGCCACAATTTGAGAACTGCGCTCGTTGAAACCATATTCCATCATTCCACCGTTCTGTCCTGAATCCATCAAATTTTCCGAACTGCCAAGTTAGACTTCTCACACGATCACTTGCAATGATTCCCGAAACCATAGACTTACTCCAAATTCTTATATATATGTCAGCTTCACAGTGCACGTCCAACTTGCATCGAACGGCACGGTGTTTTGCACCAACGTTGCTCTCTTGTTTAGCTATCTTCAAAGGTCCATCCGCCATAATTCTGGTTCTCGTTTTATTCCTTAGCCCGTCTTGATTCTCTCTATGTTCCGATTAGTCCACACACTCTCAATGACTCGTGCATCAGTTCCAACATAAATCTCAAATCCATATTGCCTTTAGTTGTTGCCTCAATCCGTCTCAGTACTATACGTGTTAACTTCCAATCTGACTTAACATCAACTAGACTTGCCTCATGCTTGTTTATGTCTTCCGAAGAATCCGTCTACCATCGTTGCACCATTTTACCAAATTTCACTTTCGCTAAACCATGAGTCCAACTTCTCGAGTGCCAATATCCAAAATCCTTTAAATCAGTACGAATCTATCGCGTTGCCCCTCCAAACCAGATCGTGTTTCATTGCTCAACCAACAGCTCCAATACGTTTCCAAAATTTGTAGTTCGTGCTTGCTATCCTTTGATTCACCCATCGCTCGCTCAAGCATATCCCAACTATTTGTTCGTCATGCTCAACTCTCACTTTGCATTCATGAATGCTCTACCGAACTTCTAATTCATGCAAGCGAACTCTGATATTCGGCTTTCCATCTGATCAATCTCAACTTATTTCCAATACTTGGTCTGCCTCAATCCTTCAAATTTCTAAACACTCTTTTCATTGCTTGTTCTGATCTCGTCCATCACTCAAGTCCAACGATACTTCCATTTGCACAAGTTCGTTCTCGATTGGTCAACTCAACATTCGCTTTCTCTATTTTTTATTCTTCCTAACTCAGCAGATATGCACCTACCAACTTATATTCCTATTACCCGTGTTCGTTGTGACAATTACATTCATGTCCATCCAAAATATTCAAATGCTTTTTACTCACTATGTGGTATATCATATACCACTCCGAATCAAGTTACTACTCGCATCAATATTCCTAGCACTGATCCAAGATCCGTTCGAACCATCCCTTATGTATGATCCTACCATTCCTAACTCAAGTCTAACACGAAACTTAGCCAACGCATGAACCATCTAACTCTTCTGTCAATCTCACTATGCAACTTGTGCCATATTCCATTCTTAATACTTTCAGCTATTTCTCAAACCGTCCGATACTTTTGCTACACAAGCAACCCGTGCAACGATCTCTTCCAAGTAATCCAAGCCAATACCCAATTGTTCCTCATATTTATTGTACGAGCAATTCATGCAACGCTATCCTGATATCCCTAAGCCAACTCAAATATGCTCAACAAATGCTTTATGTGATATACCCAGCCAAAAATCAAACTCCATCCAACACATTCGCTACACGAGCAACTCTTGCAACGATTTATTCTTATCCGATGCTTCTACTCACAACATGCCACATAGCCAATCTATTCTGCCAACCAACTGATCCACTGATGCAATCAGAAACTCCCCGAACGATAAGCCAAGCCAACGCAACGACACCTCTCTCAACTTGCTGCACAAAAGCAACAATGCCACACAACTTGCTGCATGAATGCAACAACGCCCAACGACGCTAAGTGACCCATCGAAAACCAACAAAAGCAACACAAAAAAAACAACATACACCCACAACCATCAAATATGTAGACTTATTGCATGAAACGACCAATGCGGAACCGAATAGAGCCAAGAGTTAAACGATACGCGGAAGCTATTTAGAGTTGATGAAGCGAATGACCAAGTCTGAGGAAATGAATCGGGTGCTTTAATACCAATATGTCATGCCCCAATCTCCCGCAAACTCAATCGTCCCTGCTGAACGTGAATTACCATGTTGCAGCGCTCCTGCAGGACAATCGTTCTCATCGGGACGTGATGCCGAATGAGCCTGGAGTTGCGCTCGCACAAGGCGATTTTGTCAAACATCAAAGTTATCATCGAAACGACCAAGTTGTAGCAAAATTCAAGTATTGTGTATCAAGCACACATCAGAGTATACGCAGCGAAGCTCTCGATAAGGTACAAATAAAAATGCCAAAAGGAGAATGCCACAAAGGCTAATGCAATACTCTTGCTCTTTCTCTAGCCCACAAAGGTTTTTACCGTTCATACATTATGTCCCGTATATCCAAGCAGCGCCACTACACCTACGTACCTGAAATAATGCCTACAAACGTGGGTCAGTACACAGTCGTACTGGTGAGCAGGGTAACCTACTCGTCTAAGCTGACACTAAGTAGAATAGTGAATACAAACAGTTATATGGTGATCTTTTTACTTGAATCCTAGATTCTTTTCATGTCAGAGGTATGACATGTTAAGGAAAACTGTAAAGCAGGTTAAACATGCAAGCATTCAACTCTAGCAAATATACAAGCAAATATATATCCAACTCAAAAGAAAACTAGCATGCAAACCGTCCTACACAAACCCAAGCAACGAAGAAACCTATCGAACCATAATCCAAGCCTCAATATCCATCCTCAATCCAAGCCATATTAATCCAATCTTTGATATGCACACTTTTGTCAAGGCAAGGTGGCCGCCGCCTACACAAAAATTCCAAACCAAACCAAAGTAAAGCAAACCAACTCTTTTCTATATGAAGTCATTGGCCAAGCCATAAAGGACTGTTCAACTTCAGTTCTACTCGATCCAGCGCTGAGTAGCTAGCCCGAATGGTCGCATCGAACTACCGGCACAGCGTCTAAGGCACGTTACCATTTGTCTTCTCCATGGCCGAACGGTCCCGGTACCCCGGAGCATATCCCGTTCGAGGAGACGAAACCCTGTGTGCAACAGGTTATCCGTGACCAATGCAGACACCAAGTAGGTATGACGAGAGGATCGAATATTCTTGCCCCACCAAACGATCCTAGACTCATCCAACCAGTTATCCATAACCATTCTCTAAATATAGCCCAAGGCACCATCTCAAGTTATCCCCATAGGCACTATGCCGCTTCTCGACACAATGTTCCAATTGGTGCAACACCCCTCGCTCAGAACAAATACGTGGCAAAATGCCCCAACTGTGGCACAATGGCCTCACCGATGCAGTTATCCGGTTTTGAACCACAATTGCACGCTTTGTATGACAAAGCGCCCAACTGATACTTGTGCATGGATGCACGCTCGCTCGCCTGCCCGAATTGTCCGATGTTCCAACCAAGATGTATAATTCCAACTTTTTTCTCCAACTGCCCCAAATATAATCCAACTCTAGCTCCATTTGCCCCAACGCGAAACCAACTCAAGCCACAAATCTATCCAAGCAAATAACGTACACTCTATGCACACCACAGTATAGTAATTTTCAAGTTTCAGTCCAAGTGTTCAAGCCATTACGTGTGTTCCATATTATTAGGCATGAAGGAGTAGAGGAGAAGGGACAGAGCCCACACAAAGAGTCTGATTCCGTTAAGCACCCTGCCTTGCCGATACGGCCGATCCCTTGAACCCATGGTCCGATACAAAGTACGATCTACTCAATTGTTAGGACCGTGCGAGTAGGCCGTGCTCTCCAAATTATCGGACTAAGGAAGACGACATTATTGCTCCAAATCCTGCTATCCCAATACTGCTCTGAACGAACATATATTTCCATCGAACTCCACTAGCGATCTGCACATGAAACCAACTCAAATCAATACTTGTTTCCAAATCCAATAAATTAAAATGTAACTAGCTATTGCCTCATTCGATCCGACTCAGCGTAATACACCGTGCGGTTGCGGGGCATTACAGTTACTATGGATGAAGAAGTTTCTGTAGAAAATAGGACATAAGCAAGAGCAGTATGTTTTGTTTTATGGTAGCCGGAGTGCAGTTCATCTTAGATTTAGGAAGAACCCAACGTTTCTTAGTTGGTCCAAGAATATTGCAACTCGGAATCAATATTGTATACAAGATGTGCTTTGGGTGAAGGACGCAACGCTTGAGAAGGTTCACACAGAGAACAATGGAGAAGATATGCTCATAAAAGTTTTACCAAAAGAAAAGTTTGAGTATAACAGGTGGATCATCATTATTACGAGCTCCTTCACCAATAGTAGGGAAATAGAAGAATTGACCGAGTTGGGTGGGATTCCCAACCTATATAGATAACACCCCGGAATGCTACGAGCGTCATCCGTGTGTCAGGCAAGATCGGGAGTTGAAGTAATTGAAGACATTTTTGCCAAACATCTTATGAAAGTATTAAAAAGGTATGAAAAGGTGTAGGGCCAATCCATTAACAAGAGCAAAAGTAGTGTCATTGTCCCCCCAACAGGCAATGTTCGCATTGCAAAATCATTACTAGGATCATAGGTTTTATTGTAAGAAATGACACTATCATGTATCTAGGTTATCCTTTATCCCCATCAAGATGAAGCGCTCCTATGTTTGAGCATCTCATTAAAAAAAATCAGAGACAAATTAGCTTGTTGGCACAACCATATTCTCTCCCTGAGATACAAGTTAATTATGATCAAGCACGCTCTATCTCATATTTCTATGTACTCTCTTGCACTGTGTGCTCCTCCAAAGAAAATTAATAAAATCATAAACAAGATAATTATTGTTAGTCCCGAGCCTTAATCAAAATATGGTAGAACTAGGCCAGGAACAGAGGTGCAAACAAATTTTACAGCTTATCATCTGTTTGATCATGAAGTTATAGTCGAGACTCAGAAGTTCGTGCAAGCAAGTTTGTCCCCTGAATCCTCAATTCCAACAAATGTGTTCAAAAAACTATTCTGAATGTAGGATGTAAACGCTAGCTCATCATATATGGCACTTTGTTGGAATTGTGGTAGGCCAACTACCTAGGAGAACAGTAAACCCCCAGATTTTTTAGGATTTAAAAATAATTTTTTGGAATTTTTAACTAATTAAAATCAAGGTATTATGGTATTAAATAATTTTAAATGTTTTTAATAAATATCAAAATATTATGAAAATAATATTTTTGGGTGTAAAATAAAATATTAGACATAGGGTAATTTTTCTGGATTTTATTTGACCCCGGAACCATTTTTAAAAACCTAAAAACTAAGTTTTTAAAACAAACCAAAATAAACCCGGTTTATTATTAAACCGAACCGAACCAAAGCTGAACCAAACCCAACTAAACCTAAACCAACCTTAGTGGGTCGGGTCGGACCCATACCCGAACCAGACCCGAAATTCGAAAATCGAAATCCTAAATTTTCTAACTGCCCGAATCCCGACCGCCGCCCCGCCCGACTTCCGCTGGCCGTTTCCCCCCCGCCGACTGCTCGCCTCCTCGCTGCCGCTCAACCGTCGACCCGTTGCCTCCCCAACGACCGCCCTTTGCCCTCCCTCTCCTCCTATATAAACCCCCACGGCCACCCCTTCATCGCCATCACCACCAACGCCTCCACCGCCCCTCTCTGCCAGATCCGGCCGCCTCCGACCCCGACGAACCCCGGCGACCTCTCCTTCATCTCCGCCGCTTTACTCCGTGACGTCTCGCCTCTGACCCAGCAACTAAGTAGCCCTACAGCGCCGCCAGCACCAAGCATAGCACCTGCCGGTCGAGCACCGCCGCGCCGCGCCACGTGAACACGATATATAGTCGATTCCGGCGTCATGTTCCTGTAAGCATTTCTCTCTCCTCGCCGCCTCATTTTTTGTTCTGTCCGTTGCTACACGTAGCCTATGTGACCCTCTCGAACCCCGTACAACTCGTTCGGGGTATCGCGTCCTATGGCGATAGCAAACCGCGACGCAAAATCAGGAAAAATTACCATATTTCTGAAAATTCAGAAACCTGGTCCGAACTCCCCAGTTCGTGACCGTTTTGCGACCAACCTGTGAAACATTTTCAAAATTCACCTGAACAATTATTTAGACCACCTGACCAATTTGTTAACCCTATTTTTAGTATAATTTATCGTGCTGTTAGTTGTATTTAATTTGAGGGTGAAAATGACCAAAATATTGGTTATTTAAATACCCTATTTTTTCCGGAAGTGGGTGCGCCCCGCTAAATGGGACAACTTGGTCGTGTGTGGACTTCATCGAAAGGTGCGCGCCGTCAATACGGACGTGTGAGATTTCTCGAAAGTTGATTTGGATGTGCGTGCACACCGAAATCAATGCGTATCCGTCGATAATACCCCGTATCGGCCATGTTCTGAAACTTATTGTAACTTCATGTATGCTCGTCGTATCGAAACAAAACTTGTGCCATGAGACTCGTAGCAATACGCTGGTCCTGTGACCCAAGTTTGGTTCGATTCTGAGAACGTTGACAAAATCCCGTATCATGGGCCCTACGGCTCCACTTGACGGACAATTTTGTGATCGGCTCATCGAAATCCAGTTCTGGATATTCCGTTGGATTTGTATCGACGTTCTGGACTTGTAGACACCGAGTTTGACGAATTTGGAGAACATTGTCTCTTACACGTTTTTCGGTGGGAAGCGGGCCATATGTGTACCCCGCTTTGACCAAAAACTGTCACTTTTGCCCCTGTATCCAAATTGGACTTATGGACAGGCAATTCTAGCTATTTGATATCTTCTGAACTTGATGGTAACATTTATTTCAGCAACCAAAGGAGTACCTGCAGATCCCGTTGATACCAAAGCAGCAGTTGAAGCCCGAATCCCAGGCAAGTGTACCTTGCCATACTTGCAGCACTTGTTTATACTATAATATCTCTGTTCAACATAGGACCGTATGATATTGCTTTGCGTCCAAATAACATTCAGATGTCAACCCCGTACGCGGAGTTGTGTAACGTCACCTAGAGATGGTTATCGAAACCCTATACATTCTCATGGTTGCATCATCAAGTACGTCATACCATAGGACACCTGACACTATTCATGAGATAGAATCTTTCTGAGACATTTACGGTGATTCTGTATAGGTTACATGATTTATGACATAGATATTGCATGTGCTTAGCTATCATTATGCCTTGCTGCATTAGATATGATCTTACGTGACATGGATATGAGACATCGTGGACATGAGATGTGTGATTACATTGGGTGGGGAGAGACACACATGCTATAGGCTAATTTTATATATAAATTTATTATGGTGCCATAGGCCCACTACATAGTAAATTATATAGTAAATTACATAGTATATCTGCTATAGGTTCCCTGACACAGAACTTGTAGTAGTCTCAGCCTAAGTCTAGTGATGCTCTCACTTGCATTTTACATAGCTGGTTACCTAGTTTACCCTATTGATTCATTTATTATTGCACTGCATTTATTATGGCTTGAGTTATTTTTGTACCTTGCTATGTCCCCTGAGGACCTGGATCTGGATTATGTCCCCAGGAATAGTAGAGGAGATCTATCCCGAGGTATAAGGGACAGGAGCATTAGCAGGAGCAGAAGCAGGAACAAGAGCATACATAGGAGCAGTACCAGAACCCGAGGATGAGGTGATCGCTGAGGATTTTTTTTGAGTATTTGCTTCATCTATACTCAGTATTTGTTATTGTCAGACTCTTTCATTTCTGGTCGGTTGAACCATTGTATCAGACTTATTATCGGGTTGTTCCCCGATATATATTTTATGGAGACATTGATGTTGATTATATTTTATATTGATGTATTCATTTCTGTGGATGAGATTAGTATATTAGACCCTTACTGTTGTTTTACAGCTTAAGTACACCCTGATAAGTCCATTAAATTGGGTTTGCCCATTGGTGTGTGCTGCTGGCTATTGCCACGTGTCTAGTCCCTCGATATTTTGGGACTGGGATGTCACTACCATATTCCAAAAACAGGGGTATTTTTGACTTTTCATACATAATTAATATTGTGTGTATTTAATTTAAATAATTGTATGAGATATGTATTTAAATTATATTATTATATACTGTGTTCTTAATGGTTGAGCTGGTAGACTTGACCTAGTAGCCCACCAAACGAACACCTGACCAAATTATGGGATTAGGTATTTAATTGTTTTATTTAGAATTTAATTGTTGGAGATAGTAATTAATTACCGTAATTTATTTAATTATTGTGCATTGCCGTTGCTTCAATATTTGGAGCGATACCCTAGCTTTGGCCTTCCAATAGATTTTACAACCTTGCCCTAGACGTGCCCGCCTTCATTCAGACCTTTTTGTAATTCATAATTATGCTCTCTTGTGCTTCATTTTAGCCGCACAATATTCGTCGCGGACGTTTATTTTAAATTCTAAACAAATTCCAATTTTGTATCGTTGTGCGTTCCAATCAAAATTGGAGGCAATCCTGACCCATTTTTCGTGTGACCCAAATTAGGGTAATATTCTATTCTGAGTCTTCTTCATTAATGATATTGATGACCCGACCTTATTTTGGCCCCATGTACTCCTAATTAATTTTAGAACGTCAATCGTATCTAATTTTAATTAATTAAATCCAGAAATCCACTTCTGTGTAATTCTCCAATTGTTGGGGACTTAATTGCAAAATTGTGATGATGTGTCACCATCCTATTGGTTTAACCCAAATGAAGAAACCAACCCCTTATCTTTGACTAGTCAACCCAACACCCTCTCTCCTCCTTTCTTTTGTTTGCATTTTCCCCATGTTGAATCTAAGCCTTCCATTTGAAATGGAGCCATCCCACCACACAACCCCTTATATGTTCCCTCAACCCCTTTCCCAAAGCAACCCCATCCTAGGTTTGGCCGGCCCTAATTTCTAGGGAGTCACCTCACTCCTCCCTCATACAAAAACCTAACCTCTCCATTTATATTTCTTCACAAAATAAACCACCATCACCAACACCTAAACCCAGACCCTATACCCAGCCAACCCGACCGGCCATTAAGCTCCGACGAGCTACTGTATCATCCTCGGCGCTCCGGTCAAACTCCAACCGACTGCCTCCCCCGCACGATCATCCCCCCGGCGGCAGTGCACCCCGCACCGAAGCCTCAACTCTACCTCGAGCATTCCGGCAGACCGGTCGAACTCACCTGAACCGACTCCGGCCGACCGGTGACCGCCTGCAGCGACTAACCACCGCTGTGCATCGATCCCCCCGATACTGCAACGTCTTTCTCGACCAGTCCTCTTCTCCGACTTTCCCGAGCTGTCACCACCCCCATATCGAGTCGTCGTCCACCATCATCAGAAGCTCGTCGTCCACCATCATCAGCAGCTCATCGTCGACCATCATCAGCAGCTCGACCATCATCAACAGCTCGTCGTCGACCATCATCAGCGGTTCGTCCACCATCATCAGCAGCTCATCGTCGACCATCATCAGCGGCTCCACCACCATTAATCCCGTCGACTTCGACCGGAGCCCAGCACCCCATTGTCACTGCACCCTGAGCCGACTTCCCCGCTGTTTCCACCCAGCTGCACCGGCAAACCACCCTCCGTCGAGCTCTCCCCCTCAGTCCCGAGCACCACCACCTCGTCGTCGACGTCTTCGCCATCGTCGTGCGCAGGTACGACCCCCTCGTGTACGTATGTAGGTATATATGTATGTATGTATTAGTTTACATGTATTCATATATATATAGTATATGTAATGTATATGGGTATCTATTAGTATATACGTATTCATAATATGTATTAGTGTATATATTTTAATATAATACAAATATATATATATATATATATATGATATATTTCTCTATTAGTATATTAATGTATTCAAATATATAAATATGTATGTATTTTGGGTATATATAAATAAATAAATAAATATATATATATATATATATATATATATATATATATATATATATATATATATATATATATATATATATATATATATATATATATATATATATATATATAGTATATAGTATATAGTATATGTTATATATATATATATATATATATATATATATAGTATATAGTATATGTTTGGTATAATATATTTTGGTATATATATATATATATATATATGTACACATATACGTAATTGGTATATGTATTAGATTGGTACATGTATATATATATAAATATAGTATACGTATATTTTACTGAAATATGTATATATATATATATATTTAGTATATATATATATTCTTTTATATATATATATAAACATTGGTTGTTGTATATACATAAATATATATGTGGTATGTATATTTTTTAAATGTATATATATAAATTATATAATTCTATCAGTGTATATACATATTTTATGTACGTAATTAATTGGCGTATATATTATGAGTATAATATGTATATTCATATATGTATCTCTACTAGATGACCCGAGTGTAAATACGGACACCCCGTAACTACACCTGACCTATGACCTTGTGAATTGTTAGTAGACTGCTTTATGTACACCAACGTACTGGCAAGACCCGTATTACCGACTGTCAGATTGTACAGCAATCACAGACGAGATGCCCGTGCAACTTGACGCACTTGACCCTAGTTGACTAGTGCCCTACCTGGCATAGCCCCTGAGTTGATGTATTTTTTGATTATGTATTAGTGTAGCATCTGATGCAGTATTATATTTTTTTATGATATGTCTATAGGACGGTTGGATCATTCAGACGATATTTGGGAACAGGACATTGGTGTTACCAGCTAAGGACCCAAGGCGAGTACATTCTCTGACAGTTTCTCTTATATTGATTATTTCTATAACTCTTGTTGTATAGCATACATGACTCTGAAATTGTACTTTACACGAGTTGGTATCATTGAGACCTGTCACGGGGAGTCATGATCGGGAATCCATCGTGCTATTTGGAGGAAAAATGGGAAAATATTAGTAGCTTATGTGATCATACCCAACTTTACATGCATCATAGCTCACCCACGCCTCACGTCGGTGCAGTCTTACCATTACATGCCTCATCATTGTTACATGTGGTTAGCCTGACTATTACTCGCATCATAGCTATTCGGATGGATTAGCCTGACCTCAAGGAAGATCGCTAACCAATATAATGAGTTTACCAGTCCCAAACCGATCACATGATATGCTGATATTTCACACACTTAGTTAGATGATTCTTGACATGTATCTCTAGTGTATTGATCTAGCATCCCCACATGTTCTAGTTTTGTTCTTGTACACCATTACATACCAGTTCATTATTCTAGCGTGTACTTGGATTTCTATTTTATTTCTAGATGTATATTATATGCTCCGGTATTCCTTATTCCAGTATTTCTGTTTCCAGTATATCCATGCTCGTTAGTATTCCTTTTTGCCAGTTTTTATATCTGTCTGTATTTTTTTACACTGTATTATAGATTTATCAATATATGTGGAACTGATGTTAGAGGTGTATTTCGTTCCAATCCTGACTGGATATATTTTTCCAGACCGTGACATAGTGGACTTGTTTCTGACACACATGGGGATTGGATGTTATTGATTGCAGGTATGGTTATTTTGTCGTTAGACTTGCCTTATATTTTATTGCTTGCTTCGATATCTCATCGTGCTTTAGCTTATGTGATTGAGTATTTTCAGTATTATATTGTGATATCCATGTCTCCTTATGGAGTTGGATATTCATGTGAGATTGATTAGATAGTTACATGACCTAGACAGCGTTCTACCGTCGATGCTGCGGGGTAGGCTGGACGTACCCACGCTCTCGTACCCCTATACCGGGTGCGGGTCGTGACACATATTTAGTGGTGGCCCATGCAGGTCTGACTTCGCAAGTTGTGCGATGTCGTGGTAGTGTGACATATTAGTTGTACTACCGCGTGCCTGCGATAAGATACAGGACATAGGATACTCGGCTGAGAGAGAATACTCAATCACAAATTCTTGAGAGATTCCTGGGACGACCCCTTGAGAATCTTATTACAATTTCCAATTTAAATCTTTTTCTTGTTTTATTGAACTTGATTCTTGTTGAGCAGTTATTAAATTAAAATCTTGGTATCATTGTAGAGTTTGATTCTTGTTTACCAGTTGTTAAATTTAAAATCTTAGTGTCGTTATTGAGTTTAATTTTTTATCGAGATGAATTTTACGGACTAGAATTTACGGTATCATCTGATGACATATGTTGATGAGAACAGTGAGAAAGGTAAAAACGTCTACTTGGTTATAGAGCTTAGAGTTTATCGCAGCCATATTAGTCGTGACGAGAACGTAGGAACCTGACTTGGATGTACATACTGTAGTTATGAAACTTAGAGTCTCTCGCAGCCATACCGGTTGGCGTGGCGAAGATTCTAGATGACGTGATTATAGGGTTGCATACTTTAGTTACGGAACCTGTCGTTTATCGCACCTATGCTTACTGGCGTAGCGAGAATTCTGAGTGTCATGATTTCAGACAGACGTGTATGATTATCAGGTTGTATCTTAAATTGGTTCTTAAAGTATCATCTCAACACTTATCTATTTTTGTTATTACAGGGCTTTATTCCATCGTCCTTTTGTTTGCTAGCAGTAGGAATACCTTTAGTCCTCAATCCAGTTCCTTTTTGAGCTTCTTTTCCTTGAGGATTTCTTGTTAGTATGATAATTAGTGACTTACAATTTTGTCTGTGCCTTGTGTTAGTGTTGACTAAGTGTGACTTGTTAGTTGTAAGTGCTTCTTAGTTAGACATGTGAGCAAAAGGAATCAATCTAGAGTTAACCCATAGCATAGTACCTCGTAGCAATAGTTCTATAATATGTGTTATTATGGTTAGTATTGGTACTATTAGTAGAAGAAGGAGAAAAGAGTATCAGTGATGGTTCCAAGAGTTTGTATCAGAGTCAGCATGCCAGTTCCGGATAGTCATGAATTCATGTAGTTGGTGGTTATATGTAACAATTAAGCATCAAAGAATTGTGTTGAAGATTAATGGAGCATGATATTCAATTTAATGGGTGATACTTGGGTGTGTCAAGAGTAAAGAAGTGCATATGCATAAAGGAAATTAATGAGTGTGCCATAGTAGGAGGATACCCATAAGTGTATAAGAAAGTGTGAGAGAATAAGAATGCATTATGCTAAGTATGAGTATTAGAAAATCCCAATAGTGTGCCATGGGTAGAAAAATATATCAAGATGGATCATGCAAGGTATAAAGTGTATCACAGACTAGTGTAACAGGCTGTAAAAGATTAAGAGAAGATACATATACATAAATCGAGATGTGAAACCATATGCCTGCCTTTGAGAGTGAAGTAAAACATATAAATTATAGAAAGTGCAAGTGATCATAAGTTCTAGTCAATGTGACGAGGTGATCTAATGATGGAACTAGTGTTACCATAAAAATAGTGCTAGTGATTCTATATCAAGGATTTATTGAGAATAGTGCTAATAACATTAAGTACTTCGGGTGATGATAATTAGATTGGTGTGTCAATTTATATAGATAGAAAATCATTGGAGGAAATACGTGTGATGATAACTTAAATCATTGGGAGTAATAGTGCAAGTAATTCGGGCAGTACAAAATTCCGTACACAGTTGAGGTTGTAGATAATTAGTGTATTTGTATGCACCTTGAGTATTAGAGACTGTGAGTATTTATATGTGTACTTGTGAATTTAATTTTATCGTTTCAAGAGTGGAAATGAATTGAAATTTTTGAGAATTTTAAGGAGTTGAGACTTTATGTTGTTAAAATATTGAGGATTCAAATTTGATTCAATAAATATGGTTAAGGCCATAAAGATTTTAGAAGTGATTAAAATTTGATTTCAATATTGAATAATTGACCCTTGAGGAAAGTATACACTTTTTTAATTTTTTAAGTTGTTCAAAAATTTAAATTTTGATGATTTTATTATGAGGATAAAATTTTATGATGGATGAGAAATATACATATTAGTATATGAGTAGATGATATACATGTGTAAGGATCTGTTGACTTGAGCATGATTGAGATGGCACCGCAGACTGACTTAGGTGTCCATCTAGAGTTGTATTGGAGAGAGCAGTACTTAGTATGGTGTTGCACTTGATGTGCATTTGAGTGATAAGAACAACTAGTATGAACAATTGTCGTAGGTAAGAGAGCTAGCAGTGAGTGTGCTTGTAGTAGAAACTATGGTACTAAAGGGATACAGGTATCAAACTTTTGATGCATTATTAAACCATGGATATATTAAAGATTATTGGTACCAGATTTAGGTATCAATAGGTAGGTGTATGAAATGAGGATGTAATCATAGATGTCTTGTGGATTAATGATTAGTTGATATGGATATCAGTGTACAGGAATAGGAATTAGTTAGTGAATGTGCCAGAGTTAAGTGTATGTTAGAAACAGAAGATACTGCAAGAAATGTGTTAGCAGGTTCCTTCTTTTCTTCCCTCATGTTTCTTTTCGTCTTTTGATTGATTGATTTCCTAGTACCGTAGCTTGTATTCATGATTTTGTTAGAATATAGCTAGTAGTACACCCCGACAGAGACCATAATACCATGACAAGGGAGACTATGACCATGCGTGTTTCTATATTACGTGGTATATGACTATAAGGTAGGTTTCTCTTAGGCCTTGAGTGTTGAGAGTTGACCTTAGTAAAGGAATTAATGAAAGGAGTTTGATTCGACAAAGAGAGACAAGATACTTAAAATTCAAGGATAAACATTGATTTAAATAAAGAGTTAAGGATTTAATATGGCAGAATTGATGAATCATTGATTTTATCAAAATTGAGTATGATTAAATTATTATTAAAATTTGAGGATAAACAATAATTTAAACAAAGAGTTGAGAACTTAATACGACAGGATTGGCGATCTTGTTAAAACGTTGATTTTATGAAGATTATGAAATGACTGAAATTATCATTAAATTTTGAGGAAATCTAGAAGATTACTATTATAATTATTTGACTGTAAGATATAGATTTACTTAAAAATTTCAATTGAGGATTTTGCGAGTATTATATTTGAGTATTGTGTGGAAAAAGAAATCGAGGATTTAGATCACTAATGGATTAGTGTTGGATTCGAATTTTGGGATAAGTTTTTAAATTTTTATAAACATGTAAGGACTGGATTTTCGATCAAAGGACCGGATAGTAAAATTTGTATATAGTGATTTGCTCAAAATTAAGGAGTAAGATGATAAATGGGTTAGTGTTTAAACACAAACTTTTTGGACGAGAATTTAAAATTTTGTTGGATTCATGGATTAGTGTTTTTAGATGGAAATTTCTTGATTTATAAAAATGTGCATTGTTTGGATTAAATTAGAGGATTACATAACAATTTTGGGTTTTTAATTACTAACATCAGATTCTGAGGAGATTATGATACGAATGGAATTCAACGAGTAAATTTGAGGATTTTCAGAAATCCAATAATTTCAGAACTTTGAAAAAATTGTGAAATGACGATGTGGATTACTTCCCGATTTTTGTGGACTGATGAATTTAATTTTGATGGAAAATAATAATGTGTATGAGTAAATACTACTATTGAGGATTTTAAATTTTGAGGACAAAATTCTTTTAAGGAGTGTAGACTTGTCACTACCACATTCCAAAAATAGGGATATTTTTGACTTTTTATACATAATTAATATTGCGTGTATTTAATTTAAATAATTGCATGAGATGTGTATTTAAATTATATTATTATATACTATGTTCATTAAAGGTTGAGCTGGTAGACTTGACCTAGTAGCCCACCAGACGAACACCTGACCGAATTATAGGATTAGGTATTTAATTGTTTTATTTAGAATTTAATTGTTGGAGATAGTAATTAATTACCATAATTTATTTAATTATTGCGCATTGCCGTTGCTTCAATATTTGGAGCGATACCCTAGCTTTGGCCTTCCAACAGATTTTACAACCTTGCCCTAGACGTGCCCGCATTCCATTCGGACCTTTTTGTAATTCATAATTATGCTCTCATGTGCTTCATTTTAGCCGCACAATATTCGTCGAGGACGTTTATTTTAAATTCTTAAAAAATTCTAATTTTTTATCGTTGTGCGTTCCAATCGAAATTGGAGGCAATCCTGACCCATTTTTCGTGCGACCCAAATTAGGGTAATATTCTGTTCTGAGTCTTCTTCATTAATGATATTGATGATCCGGCCTAGTTTTGGCCCCATGTATTTCTAATTAATTTTAGAACGCCAATCGTATCTAATTTTAATTAATTAAATCCAGAAACTCACTTCTGTGCAATTCTCCAATTATTGGGGACTTAATTACAAAATTGCAATGATGTGTCACCATCCTATTGGTTTAACCCAAATGAAGAAACCAACCCCTTATCTTTGAATAGTCAACCCAACACCTTCTCTCCTCCTTTTTTTTGTTTGCATTTTCCCCATGTTGAATCTAAGCCTTTCATTTCAAATGGAGCCATCCCCACCACACAACCCCTTATATGTTCCCTCAACCCCTTTCCCAAAGCAACCCCATCCTAGGTTTGGCCGGCCCTAATTTCTAGGGAGTCACCTCACTCCTCCCTCTTACAAAAACCCAACCTCTCCATTTATATTTCTTCACAAAATTAACCACCATCACCAACACCTAAACCCAGACCCTATACCCAGCAAACCCGACCAGCCATTAAGCTCCAGCAAGCTACTGTATCATCCCCGGCGCTCCGGTCGAACTCCAACCGACTGCCCCCCCCCGCACGATTATCCCCCCGGCGGCTGTGCATCCCGCACCGAAGCCTCAACTCCACCTCGAGCACTCCGGCAGACCGATCGAACTCACCTGAACCGACTCCGGCCGATCGGTGACCGCCTGCAGCGACTAACCACCGCTGTGCATCGATCCCCCCGATACTGCAATGTCTTTCTCGACCAGTCCTCTTCTCCGACTTCCCCGAGCCGTCACCACCCCCATATCGAGTCGTCATCCACCATCATCAGCAGCTCGTCGTCCACCATCATCAGCAGCTCGACCATCATCAGCAGCTCATCGTCGACCATCATCAGTGGCTCGTCCACCATCATCAGCAGCTCGTCGTCGACCATCATCAGTGGCTCGTCCACCATCATCAGCAGCTCATCGTCGACCATCATCAGTGGCTCCACCACCATTAATCCCGTCGACTTCGACCGGAGCCCAGCACCCTATCGTTACTGCACCCTGAGCCAACTTCCCCGTTGTTTCCACCCAGCTGCACCAGCGAACCACCCTCCGTCGAGCTCTCCCCCTCAGTCCCGAGCACCACCACCTCGTCGTCGACGTCTTCGCCATCGTCGTGCGCAGGTACGACCCCCTCGTGTACGTATGTAGGTATATATGTATGTATTAGTTTACATGTATTCATATATATATAGTATATGTAATATATATGGGTATCTATTAGTATATACGTATTCATAATATGTATTAGTGTATATATTTTAATATAATATAAATATATATATATATGATATATTTCTCTATTAGTATATTAATGTATTCAAATATATAAATATGTATGTATTTTGGGTATATATAAATATATATATATATATAGTATATGTTTGGTATAATATATTTTGGTATATATATATATATATATATGTACACATATACATAATTGGTATATGTATTAGATTGGTACATGTATATATATATAAATATAGTATACGTATATTTTACTGAAATATGTATATATATATATATTTAGTATATATATATATATTCTTTTATATATATATATAAACATTGGTTGTTGTATATACATAAATATATATGTGGTATGTATATTTTTAAATGTATATATATAAATTATATAATTCTATCAGTGTATATACATATTTTATGTACGTAATTAATTGGTGTATACATTATGAGTATAATATGTATATTCATATATGTATCTCTACTAGATGACCCGAGTGTAAATACGGACACCTCGTAACTACACCTGACCTAAGACCCTGTGAACTATTAGCAAACTGCTTTATGTACACCAACGTACTGGCAAGACCCGTATCATCGACTGTCGGATTGTACAGCAATCACAGACGAGACGCCCGTGCAACTTGACGCACTTGACCCTAGTTGACTAGTGCCCTACCTGGCATAGCCCCTGAGTTGATGTATTTTTGATTATGTGTTAGTGTAGCATTTGATGCAGTATTGTATTATTTTATGATATGTCTATAGGACGGTTGGATCATCCAAACGATATTCGGGAACAGGATATTGGTGTTACCAGCTAAGGACCCAAGGCGAGTACATTTTCTGACAGTTTTCCTTATGTTGATTATTTCTATAACTCTTGTTGTATAGCATATATGACTCTGACACTGTTCTTTACACGAGTTGGTATCATTGAGACCTGTCACGAGGAGTCGTGATCGAGAATCCATCGTGCTAGCTGGGGGGAAAATGGGGAAATATTAGTAGCTTATGTGATCATACCCAACTTTATATGCATCATAGCTCACCCACGCCTCACGTCGGTGCAGCCTTACCATTACATGCCTCATTACTGTTACATATGGTTAGCCTGACTATTACTCGCATCATAGCTATCCGGATGGATTAGCCTGACCTCAAGGATGATCGCTAACCAATGTAATGACTTTACCAGTCCCAAGCCGATCACATGATATGTTGATATTTCACACACTTAGTTAGATGATTCTTGACATGTATCTCTAGTGTATTGATCTAGCATCACCACATGTTCTAGTTTTGTTCTTGTACACCTTTACATACCAGTTCATTATTCTAGTGTGTACTTGGATTTCTATTTCATTTCTAGATGTACATTATATGCTCCAGTATTCCAGTATTTCTGTTTCCAGTATATCCATGCTCGTCAGTATTCCTTCTTGCCAGTTTTTACATCTGTCTATATTTTTTTACACTGTATTATAGATTTATCAATATATGTGAAACTGCTTTTAGAGGTGTATTTTGTTCCAATCCTGACTGGATATTTTTTTCCAGACCGTGACATAGTGGACTTGTTTCCGACACACATAGGGATTAGATGTTATTGATTGCAGGTATGGTTATTTTGTCGTTAGACTTGCCTTGTATTTCATTGCTTGCTTCGATATCTCATCGTGCTTTAGCTTATGTGATTGAGTATTTTCAGCATTATATTGTGATATCCATGTCTCCTTATGGAGTTGGATATTCATGTGTGATTGATTAGATAGTTACATGACCTAGACAGCGTTCTACCGTCGATGCTGCGGTGTAGGCTAAACGTACCCACGCTCTCGTACCCCTATACCGAGTGCGGGTCGTGACACGGGGCGTGACATAGTTTTTGTGGTGGCCCATGCAGGTCAACGACTAAATTGTTCGGTTTTAACTTAGGAATTGAGCAAGCCTACAATAAAGATTGGATAAGTTATAGGATCTCATCCACTTGATTGAATCGTTCTTGATCTCTATCGGATTCAAATTTCTTGACTTTTATCCTGCCTTGATTTTTGTGTGCCTCTTATAGTTTATTTTGGATACAGAGTAATAGATCCACTAGCAAGGGATGAGACTCCTACAGGATCACCACGAGATGCTGTGGTAACCAACGAAGATGAAGTAACACTATTGGATGGAGGTAAATTAGCACATCAAAGCAGTCAAGCCAATCAGCATACCTCAAGGTTTCGGCGTGATGATATCCCACCTCCGTCGTAGTTTTCTCCACCACTGCCCGTATTCCCACAAGGGCAGGCTATGGATGGACAGTAGATGTTTCAAATAATCTATGCAATAATGCAAGCTCAACAGCAGATTCAATAAGAGGTTCTGCGAAACAGTTTTATGGCCGCACTAGAGCAGACGAATCTACCAGCACGACGGCCAACGACGGGCTCTATCACCGATTTTCGTCAACTGAAGCCTTGTACCTTTTCAGGCAAGGAGGCACCCACTGAAGTTCATGAGTGGATCACAAACACTCAACATCAATTAGAAGCAGCTGAGCTTCCAATGGAACGCTGGATGACTGCCGTCCGGATGCAGTTGACGGCCAATACACATCACTGGTGGCTATCTGAGGAGACACGGGTCGGACCAGACCGAGTCACTTGGGAAGAGTTCTACAGACTCTTTCAGGAGATGTACATTCCAGCTATTGCTCGATCGGAACTTCGGGACAAGTTCAATCGCCTCACTTAAAACAATATGACAGTGGAAGAATACAATGCGGAGTTCATTCGTCTGAATTGCTTCGCCCCTACCTTGATTCCGACAGAAGAAGAGAAGGCTGAGAAGTTCTTCGATGGACTTAACTTTGAGCTACAGAGACAGATTGGCTCTGTTGTATCTACTTCTTACTCGGACGTCCGTGCTGCAGCACGACACATGGAGCACATCACCAGAAGAGAGTCCAGCCTGAAGCGACCTTTCACATCAGCACCAGCCAGAGCACCACAGGAAGAACCTGTAAAGAGATCTCACATGCACCAACCACCCAGAGCATCTTGCAGATATTACATACATGTCAATATTGTGGCAAGGTAGGCCATATTGAGAGGGAATGCAGACGCAAGTTGGGATTATGCTTGATTTACGGATCCAACCAATATTTAGCCAAGGATTGTCCTGAGCATCAAGAGGGAGCACTAATGTTAAACCAACAAGCTTTACCAGCAGCAAGGCCAGTTTATCTAGCATTGGGAGCACCACAGACGAGAGTTGGAGGAGTCAGACCACCAGCCCCAGGAGGGTATCAACAGAGGCCACCCTTGGCACCACAAGCAGCACTCTTCCAGCAGGCCCAGCCGTAGCAGAGGGCACAACCACAAGGACGCGAACAAGCTTTTGCAATGACCTTGGAGGACGCGCAGACTCATAGAGTAGAAAATGTGCGTAAGTTATTCATAGCTACCTATTCCTAGCATTGCTTTAGCACGTGCCTCTTAGTTCATGACCTTAGCCTTAAACCTAGTATTTTGAACTTATTAGTAATTGATAATCTAGTTTTTTAAAACTGTAGTTTTCTTTCCTCTAACCAGATTTCCTTCACTCTTGAATTACCAAACTTTTATTTTTCTAGGAAAATACTTTATTCCTTCCCTAGGTGTTTTGCTTAACCCTCATCCTTTGATTCTCCTTGATCATGATTCTTGATTGTGACGTACTTCGAACCTGTTTTGCAAACTGTGTCATCTCTTCTGACCGGTTATGTTTCATTATTCTTTGATTGTGAGAATGCAATCCTCTTAAGAGGGGTAGATTATAAACCCCCAGATTTTTCAGGATTTAAAAACAAATTTTTAGAATTTTTCTGGAATTTTTGACTAATTAAAATTAAGGTATTCTGATATTAAATAATTTTAAATATTTTTAATAAATATAAAAATATTATGAAAATAATATTTTTTGGTGTAAAATAAAATATAAGACATAGGGTAATTTTTTTGGAATTTATTGGACCCCGGAACCATTTTTAAAGACCTAAAAACTAAGTTTTTAAAATAAACCAAAATAAACCCGGTTTATTATCAAACCGAACCGAACCATAGCTAAACCAATCCCAACTAAACCTAAACCAACCTTAGCGGGTCGGGTCGGACCCATACCCGAACCCGACCCGAAACCCGAAAACCGAAATCCCAAATTTCCTAACTGCCCGAATCCCGACCGCCGCCCCGCTCGACTTCCGCCGGCCGTTTTTCCCTCCGCCGACCGCTCGCCTTCTCGCTGCCGCTCAACCGTCGTCCCGTCGCCTCCCCAACGGCCGCCCTTCGCCCTCCCTCTCCTCCTATAGAAACACCCACGGCCACTCCTTCACCGCCATCACCACCAGCGCCTCCACCGCCCCTCTCCGCCAGATCCGCCGCCTCCGACCCCGACGAACCCAGCGACCTCTCCTTCAGCTCCGCCGCTTCACTACGACGATGTCTCCCCTCCGATCCCGCAGCTGAGTAGCCCCACAGCACCTCCAGCACCAAGCACAGCACCCGTCGGTCGAGTACCGCCGCGCCGCACCGCACCGCGTGAACACGACATATAGTCGATTTCGGCATCCTGTTCCCGTAAGTATTTCTCTCTCCTCGCCGCCTCATTTTTCGTTCTGTCTGTTGCTACGCGTACCCTACGTGACCCTCTCGAACCCTGTGCAACTCGTTCGGGGTATCGCGTCCTGTGGCGATCGCAAACCGCGACACAAAATCAGGAAAAATCACCCTATTTCTGAAAATTCAGAAACCTGGTCCGAACTCCCCAGTTCGCGACCGTTTTGCGACCAACCTGTGAAATGTTTTTAAAATCGACCTGAACAATTATTTAGACCTCCTGACCAAGTTTTAACCCTATTTTTAGTATAATTTATCGTGCTGTTAGTTGTATTTAATTTGAGGGTAAAAATGACCGAAATATTGGTTATTTAAAAACCCTATTTTTCCCGAAACTGGGTGTGTCCCGCTAAACGGGACGACTTGGTCGTGTGCGGACTTCACCGAAAGGTGCACGCCGTTAATACGGACGTGTAGGATTTCGCAGAGGTTGATTTGGATGTGTGTGCACACCGGAATCAACGCATATCGTTCGATAACATCCCGTATCGGCCATGTTCTAAAACTTATTGTAACTTTGTGTATGCTCGTCGTATCGAAACAAAACTTGCGCCATTGGACTCTTAGCAATACGCTGGTCCCGTGACCCAAGTTTGGTTCGATTCTGAGAACGTTGACAAAATCTCGTATCGTGGGCCCTATGGCTCCACTTGACGGGCGATTTTGTGATCGACTCATCGGAATTCAATTTTGGACATTTCGTTGGGTTTGTATCGACATTCTGGAATTGTAGACACTAAGTTTGATGAATTTGGAGAACATTATCTCTGACACATTTTTTGGTGCAAAGCGGGCCACATGTGGACCCCGCTTTGACCAAAAACTGTCACTTTTGCCCCTGTGTCCAAATTGGACTTATGGACAGGCAATTTTAGCTATTTGATATCTTCTGAACCTGATAGTAACGTTTATTTCAGTAACCGGAGGAGTACCTGCAGATCCCGTTGATACCAGAGCAGTAGTTGAAGCCCGAATCCCAGGCAAATGTACCTTGCCATACTTGCAGCACTTGTTTATACTATTCTCTTGATTTATTACTATAATATCTCTATTCAACCTAGGACCGTATGACATTGCTTACCGTCCGAATAACATTCGGGTGTCAACACCGTACGTAGAGTTGTGTAACGTCACCTATAGATGGTTATCGAAACCCTATACATTCTCGTGCTTGCATCATCAAGTACGTCATACCACAGGACACCTGACACTATTCATGAGAAAGAATCTTGATGAGACATTCACGGTGATTCTGTATAGGTTACATGATTTGTGACATAGATATTGCATGTGCTTAGCTATCATTATGACTTGCTGCATTAGATATGATCTTGCGTGACATGGACATGAGATATCGTAGACATGAGACATTTGATTACATTGGATGGGGAGAGACACACAGGCTACAGGCTGATTTTATATATAAATTTATTATGGTGCCATAGGCCCACTACATAGTAAATTATATAGTAAATTACATAGTATATCTGCTATAGGTTCCTTGACACAGAACTTGTAGTAGTCTCAGCCTAAGTCTAGTGATGCTCTCACTTGCATTTCACATAGCTGGTTACCTAGTTTACCCTATTGATTCATTTATTATTGCACTGCATTTATTATGGCTTGAGTTATTTTTGTACCTTGCTATGTCCCATGAGGACCTGGATCCGGATTATGTCCCCAGGAATAGCAGAGGAGATCTATCCCGAGGTATAAGGGATAGAAGCATTAACAGGAGCAGAAGCAGGAACAAGAGCATACATAGGAGCAGTACCAGAACCCGAGGACGAGGTGATCGCTGAGGATTTTTCTTGAGAATTTGCTTCATGTATACTTAGTATTTGTTATTGTCAGACTCTTTCATTTCTGGTCTGTTGAACCATTGTATCAGACTTATTATTGGGTTGTTCCCCGAGATATATTTTATTGAGACATTGATGTTGATTATATTTCATATTGATGTATTCATTTTTGTGGATGAGATTAGTATATTAGACCCTTACTGTTGTTTTACAGCTTACCACGTGTCTAGTCCCTCGATATTTTGGGACTGGGGCGTGACAAGAACTAAATTGGAGAGTGAAAAATATAGAGAGAAGAATTAGGTGGACGAGAAGAGTGGGAAGAAATAAACTTTCTAAGAGTAATAGGACTCTTGGAAGAGTCTAAACACTCACTAAAATAGCTTTGGATCTTTCTAGACTCTTTTATAATTATAATATTAAGACATCTCTAGAACATAGATATTTTAAAAGGCCAAGAACATTCTAGACATAGAACATCCTAGAATATGGACTAAACTAAAAGGGGCCATATGAACAAGGCCCAATAGTAGTTTTTCCTTCTCTTCTACGGCCTCTACCACGATTACGACCATGAGCTCTTTGATTGGTAAATATTTCTTCTTTCCCCTTGAAGGTGAGCTTCGTTTGAAGGACTTGCTCCAATGCCTCCTCCTCCTTCTTTTTACTTTCTTTATAGGCTTGTTATGAGCCCTTAAGTTGCTCAATAGTCATGGACTCCAAGTCTTTTGTTTCTTTAATAGTTACTACAATATACTCAATTGTGGAAGTAGAGAGCGAAGAATTTTCTCCATTAATCGAGTATTGGTTATGCTTTCACCATTTCTTTTCAATTGATTAACAATGTCTAAAACTCTAGAAAAGTAGTCCGGAATAGTTTTCAACTCTTTCATATGTAAAGTTTCAAATTCACCTATTAAAGTTTGGAGGAGTACCTTCATCACCTTCTCCTCTCCTTTGCTAGAAATTTGAAGTTTCTTCCATGCTTCTTTGGAGATTGTTGCACTTGAAATCATCTCAAATGCATCATCATCTACGGCTTAGTAGATGAGAAAGAGAGCTTTCTTGTCCCTCTTCATTGAAGCTTTCAATATCTCCCTTTGAGCTTGAGATAATAAAATCTCATCTTTTGGCTCACCCTAGCCTTTTTTGACGATCTCCCATGCATCTTGTGCTCCTAACAAAGCCTTCATCTTGATGCTCCAATTGGCATAGTTGCTCTTATTGAGGACAAAAACTTGGAAGGGAATCATCTCGCTTGTCATCTTCGACCTCGAACCGCCTCGCTCTGATACTACTTTGTTGGAATTGTGGTAGGCCAACTAACTAGGAGAACTAAATTGGAGAGTGAGAAATATAGAGAGAAGAATTAGGTGGAAGAGAAGAGTGGGAAGAAATGAACTTTATAAGAGCACTAAACTTCTAATTTTTGTTGTTGTACAAAATAAGGGGAGAGCACCCATATTTATAGGACTCTTGGAAGAGTCTAAACACTCACTAAAATATAGCTTTGGATCTTTCTAGACTCTTTTACAATTACAATATTAAGATGTCTCTAGAACATAGAAATTTTAAATGGCCAAGAACATTCTAGGCATAGAACATCCTCGAATATGGACTAAACTAAAAGGGGCCATATGAACAAGGCCCAATAGTAGTGGACCATTAGATTTGTTGGGCTCAAAACAAAATCAAGTTTAATTTCAACATGTATTAGATTTCAAATGTATTCTTAGTGAAGGATGCATCAATAATGTTGCAAAAGCCATTGCGGCTGACGGCCATTTGCAAGATTCTAGCTGCGCTCGTTCTATTTATATGGTCAACTGCCCTCCATTTCTAAGGTATTTTTCTTCTTGATTTAAAGGGAATGGGGCACTTGCATGTGCAGCATTCTCCCACCAGTGTAGTTTATTTAAAGGGAACCCGTGTAGCTGGTATGAATGATCATTCGTCCATATGTATCAGATTCATTGAGTTGCTTCTACCCAAAGCTCGGCCATTTAGTGGACTTTAGTGGACACAGAGCGGGAGCTCCAAGAGATACAATCTTGACTTCAAGATGATGTGGTTAATGAAAATCTAACAGTGTTGGAGAGGAAGCTGATTCAGGAGGTCGCCTGGCTACGTATGCTTGAGGAGAGATCCAGATGGCGTAGAAAGACATATGTGCTTGGCTCAAGGGAGGTGACAGATGTTTAAAGTTCTTCTATGATATGATCCGGATGAGAGAACAATATCGCAATGCATCAACAAACTTATTAGTATGGACGGGAAAGAAGTATTGTCACAATGTAGCATCCAGGAGGAGGTGGTCAGATACTACTCTAAACTGTATAATCAATATGATCATGTATCAGTGTTCCCTGACCTGGTGTGTAAGCGATTGGCTACTCAGAATGGTAATTATTTTCTATTGGCATGTATTGTGGCTGAGGCGGTGCACGCTATAGTAATGAATGCTAATCCAAATAAGGTCCCTGATCTGGATGGATTTAGAAGTAAATTCTAAAATCCCTAGGTCGATGTTGCGTGAACCAGTGGTAGAGATTATTAGGGATTTCTTTTGCACAAGCAGGTTATTGTGAGAGATCAATCATACGTTTATCACACATCCCGAAAAAGAAGGGCACTACTGATTTAGCTGATTTATGTCCTATTGCTTGTTGTAACTTTATTTATTAGTTGATTACTCATTTGACGTGTTGTCGGCGTTTGGAAAGAATTATGCAGGATTTGGTTTCACATAACCAGGCTGCCTTATTAAATGAAGGATCATTGCGGAGCATAGTCGGTTGGTGTATGAGATGATTCAGAATTTCAACAAATTAGGCAAAAACAAATATTGTATCAAGATGGACTTGCGAAAGAAATATGACATAGTGAATAGGGATTTCGTCTGCCATATTATGCTGGTTATAGGGTTTAACCACGTTTGGGTTTACAGGATTATGGAAAGCATTTTGATAGTATCTTTCTCAGTTCTGATTAAAGGATAGCCGCATGGTTTTATCAGGAGCAATCGCGGCTTGAAATAGGGTCACCTGCTCTACGTTTATTCTTCATAGTAATGTAGTACTTATTATGTATGATGGATATACGTCCATACATAGGCAACTCATCAAGCCGCTAATCAAGAGAGTGCAACCACATGCGTCGCACTTTTCATATGTAGAAAATCTGCTAGTATTTTTGGAGCCTACGATGGAGGTTATAAGGGTAGTCTCGAGTATAATGGAGGATTTTGGGTCGAGGCTCTCAAGCTTGCTACTAAATCGAGATAAGAGAGTAAATTCTATTTCAGCTGACGGTATCCTAAAAAAGAGGAGCATGCTGCTGCTCTTGGAGTTGCTAAAGGCAATCTTCCAGTGAAATAATTGGAGATACCATTATCGATCAATTATGCTTGGGAGATAGAGTGCCAGAGCTTGGTGGAATTCATGCAGAGTTGAGTAAAGGGATGGCAAGCCCAATGTCTATCATTTGGATGCCATATTGAGTTGGTTATATCGGGCATATCAGCTTTTGTTATGTTCTTGCTACAATATATACTTGTCACGTCCCAGAACCAAAATACTGGAGAGCGAGGGCAGACAAAGTCAGCTATGTACACCAGAGTACTCTATAACCCGAGATACAGTCACGGCTGTCTAGACATGTGAGGTTTTATTCTACAATCCAACAGGCATTCCTGGGTCAAGAGTCCTAGTTGTCTGAATCTCAAGCAAGCAACAAGTTACATGAAGCATAATCACCAAACATATAATAGTAAGGCGTCCTAAACTATACATACATAGATGATCATGAAGCTAGTTACCCAAAATAAATAACTAGCAGAGTACAATATTACATGATCATCTCTAGCTATAGTCGAGAATATGCTTTATATGTAGGCCAGCAGGCCAGAATGTCAAATACCAAAACACGAGCAAAACACGTGCTCGGTGGCTAAATGCCTAGGTACAAGATCAGGTGGGAGATGAAGAAGAAACCCACTCAAGTCCTCGGGTGCTCCTGATGTTCATCATCCGAAGACAGAATATACGGGAGATCCTGCGGTGTTGCTCCAAAATCTGGCCATACAAATCCAGTGGGGTCAGACCCCAAAAACGATAAATTACCATAAGGGAGCCAAATTAGGAACTAAAACAAGCATGTAAATATCCAATAACATCAGGAAATATAAATAAGAGCAATATATAAGTAAGCAGTTTAAGCAGTTTCAGGAATCAGTAACGGGTAGAGTTCAGGATTAGTAGCTGGATGATCCAAGATAAGATAAGACTAGAAAATATGCAATCACGGCCAATGACTACCTATGGCTTACTACTATTAACTAACTAGGGTTATCACAATCCTGGTTACTAATAAATGCAGTTGAGATTTCATATAACCACATGCCCTGTAGACTATCCGAGTTATCCAGACGTAAGAATACATAGCATAGATTAATTTAAGTATAGAATTTTACTGGTAGATTATAACACTCAACGGTGTGCTGGAAGTATATCCCTCTCGACGGAAAGCTCCAAATCCATTAGGTGTCGCTGGGATACCGGGATTACATGTAGCCAAAAAATCTCTCTAGATGCTTCTAGATAATTATTCTAGTATGTAGGCAAGTTAACAAGGATTCATGGCCGTGGTGCTCAGGAATCTGTCTTAGACATGATGCAAGACTGGACAATAGCTTGACAAGTATAATCAGGACAGGGACAAGTAATCAACCACGAAAATAATCTTATCAGTACGAGCATATCACTTCTGGAGATTCTAGCATGTCCGGAGTAAGCTACGCTGAGCTACTATCTGAATTTTTAGTACATGTCAGGCATCTGGAGTCACGGATCAGGTTCATTTAGTACAAGTCAGGTGCCAGGAGTTCTCAATTTAATAGTGGCATTACATTCCATGTTCTGGTAAGAGTATCATCCATGTTATAAGCAATTTAGAAATAATATGCATCATATGAATTTAACTAATTGGGCCAAGCACATGGAGTAAATAATCCATAAGAGAACATATAACAAAGAAATTTTTTTAACTATAAGTGCTAGAAGTGCATGAGATGAGATGGCCGGAGGCAAAAAACTAGCTGCATGCAGAAGCTGGTCGCATGCAAGAAGCTGGACGCATGTAAGAAACTGGCCGCATGGGTCATAACAAGGTCAACTTCTTGGGACAAGGGTTGAGTGACTAAATAAACACAAGGTCAAAAAAGTGACTTATGTGACTGGCAAATAAAGCGTGTCAGAAAAGTGACTGACTAATAAAGCGTATCGGGAAGTGACCGATATGACTGGTGAATAAAGCGTATCGGGGAAGTGACCGATGTGACTGGCCAATAAACTGTGTTAGGGAAGAAAAATAAAAAATTAGTAAAAACTGATCCAAGGCGGCGCTGAGTCATGCATTGGAAAAAGGGACGCATAGCTCGGGGCCGCATGGATGACTCGGCCCATGCTTCTCTGGGCAGCATGGAATCAGGATCTTAGAGAATTTTCTTTCGTTCAAGTTTCATGCATTTAGGCAAGGGACGCATCTTCATATTCAGTCATGCGTCCAACAAGATGGCCGCATGCTGAGTTTGGAGCGAGGAGTCCAGACCGCATGCCAAGCAGGCCGCATAGAGCTCCTTTATCCCAGAACAGTAAGTTTCAGCCATAAAAAAGCTCCAAATCTGAAATCTACTTCCTCCATGAAATCCTCATTTCCAGCCCAAATCCAGAGAAGTAAAGTTCTAAACCACTTGAAATCATATGCTCTCTCACATAAAATAGTTAGTTTTGGAAAACAACAAGTTTTAAGAGATCAAAACCATAAAAATTCAAGAATGTTGATCATGCTATCAAAACCGAAAATACTAACAAGTAAACATGTAGAGGAGTTCATAGAGCACAATAAAGACTAATAAAATACAAGAGATTCACAATAATATAAAAGTGTAAGTTCTTCGTCACTGGCAAGCTGTACTTGCCTAAAACCACCACTAACTACTACTACTACTACTACCGAGGGAAAGGGGAGGAGGACCGACCTGGGCTGCTCTCGGTTAGGGAAGAGGGGAGAGGAAAGGAAAAGAAAATAAAAAGAGGGAAAAAGTAAAAGAATGGAGAAATGAGAAAAAGAGAGGGATTATATATCAAGAGTGGTTAACACTATTCACAAATCTAGAAATTATATGAGAGCAGTTAGAGAAATCCAAAAAAATATACGGGAAACAATATACAATAATAGCACACATATACAAGATATGAATCATAAAAAATAAGCAATAGTAAGATGAGTCTCACAACTCTCACATTTTTGAAAAAAATTTGTCCTCAAAATTTCAATATGGCACAGGAAGGAGACTACAGGAATCAGGCAATATAATAAGCGTTATGGTACGGGTGTCAATCACAAGCTATAAACAATCTAGAATAAGGCAAGCATGAACAAGACATAATCATGGTACGATATATACAAACAAGTATACCTCCTGAGTCAAACATATACGGGTATCAAGCTTGGATATCATCATTGCGCTCCCAAGTTGACTCGCCCGATGAGTGATGCCCCCAAGCAACTCGGACTAAACGAATGGTCCGGTTCTTGAGAATTTTCTCACTCCGGTCCAAAATGGATACAGGCCTCTCCTTATACGTAAGGTCGGTACCAAAAATTAATTTTGAATGATCTAGGACATGGCTTGCATCCGATATATACCGTCGTAGATGGGATACATGGAAAATATTATGTATCTCACGAAGCGAGGCGGAAGACCATGACGATAGGAAACGTCTCCTACTCGGTCAAGAATATCGAACGAGCTTATATATCGTGGACTAAGATTTCCCTGTACACCAAACCTGATGATTCTGCGGGTAGGCAAAATTCGAAGGAATACATGGTCGTCGACAAAAAACTCAAGAGGTCGCCGATGCGAATTGGCCCAATGACATTATCGATCTTGTGCTACTTGAAGATTCTTCGGGACTTGCTTGAATAATTCAACTGTATGGGCTATCATCTCGGGACCAAGCAATTGCCTTTCTCCAATATTATCCCAAGCTATAGGGATCAGCACTTTCTGCCATATAGTACCTCGAAGGGTGCCATCTGGATACTGGCCTGGAAACTATTATTGTAGGAGAATTCGACCAAGTACAGATGATTCTCCTACGAACCACCAAAGTCAAGGGTACATGATCAAAGAATATACTCTAGAGTCTGGATGGTTCACTCTGACTTACCATCTGCCTGGGGGTGATAAGCCGTACTGAACTTCAGGCGGGTGCCCAGGCTCTTTTGAAGACTCTACCAAAAGTGAGAACTAAATCTGGAATCTCTATCTGAAACTATACTAACTGGTACCCCATGTAGTCTAACAATATATCTCATGTATATCTCGGCTAACTGTTCTATAGACTGACCAACCCTAAAATGAAGAAAGCATAAAACTTTCGTGAGTCGATCTACTATTACCCAAATAGCATCCCTGCCAGCTGGGGATGTCATGCCCCAGTCCCAAAATACGTAGGACTAGGACACGTAAGCATGCCAAACGCATGGATATGGCAACTCCAATATATGGAAACCATAACCCATACGTACGCTGTAATATGAATATCAAATCCACAAGTGGTATAAAATGTATCACAAGTCACAGGGTATAATCTAAATCTCATCCACAGAAAATTAATATAAATAAATAACCAACATCTATATAACTAGATCTCAATAAGAAGTATCTAAAGGTGACAGTCGGATGGAAACAAATCCACTACCAAATCGAATAGAAAAGTACAATACAAAAAATACAATATAAGAATACCAGCTAACGACCACGGGGCTCGAAGAGAAGACATCCTCGAAACATATGTAACCATCCAAATCTGCGCTCCTGCGAATACTCAAGAACAGATACACCTGGAAAGGGACCAGGTCCTCAGAGGGACGTAACAAGATACATAGAAGTAAGCCAATTTGAATATAGTAAACATGCATAATGTTTGAAAATATATAAGTATGTTGTACAAGAAAATCTATATGAATGCAAATGAGGACAACTTTTCGACGTATGGGCAAGGGTAGGCTACTCGATCTGCCTCACAACTAACACACTCGTCAGTGGACATCAGAAATTGACATACCGCGGAGGTAGCGACCAGCGAGACTCCAGAAATTGACATATCGCGGGGGTAGCGACCAGTGCGACACACGCCCGTAGTGCGAGCTATATACTATGGTTTATCAGAGTGGTTAAAAGCCCATACGCCTAATGATTGTCCTCTCATGATACTAGGTGTCAAGTGTGTGTCAACATATCTAATATATATAGTAATGACTGAACGAACTACACATGCAATAAATAAACAGAAATATAATAAATATACAAAATATACTAAGCATACAAAATACTGTAAGCAATTTGGCAAGGTATCTTGCCTGGTAAGAAAGCTGCAAGGTGTAACGTCCATATGTCACGCGCACAGGATCAGAAGCTATGGTCTCAGAACAAATATCTCCGGATGCTGAAATAGATATCATCAACATTTCCGGAATAAGCAAAATAACTAGAAAGTACTTTTATTTTGTCCAATTTGGACTCAGGGGCAAAACGGTATTTTTGGGTGAAAGCGGGGTCCACACGTGGCCTACTTTGCACCGAAAAGCGTGCCAAGGGTAACAGTCTCTAAATGAGACAAATTATAGGTCAAACAAACTCTAAATGTCAATACAAACTCAACGGTATGTCCAAATGTGGAATCCGATGAGCCGAACACAAATTCGCCCAAAAAGTCAATCGTGGGGCCCGCTAATTGGCGACTTGGTCAACTATCTCAGAATTGCGTAAAAATTGGATCACAAGACCAGCGCGTTACCATGAGTCCAGTGGCAAAAGTTTTGTCGTAATCTGACGAGCGTGCACAAAATGCGCACAGCTTTCACAAAAGTTGTTACATGGAGATTGTATGTGGATACGGGCTGATTTCGACGTGCACACGCGTCCGAATTAGTTTTTGCGAACTCTCACATGTCCGGATACCCTGCACGCACCGTTTGGTACACTTTGTACACGGCGGGGCTGTCCCGTTTGGCAGAGCGCGCTCCGTTTCACAACTTTTGGAAATCTGGAAAAAGTGGGTTTTTGAAGTTTTCCAACGAATTTAATTCTACATACAGCAGTTAATAATTTAATGTTAATTAACAAAAAGTAAACTAGGTCAAGTGGTCTCCGCATACCAAAAATAAAAATCGGATTCGGATCTCTGTGGTGGAAGATAAGAACCCGGGAACATAGGTTGTCACCCCAGTTTTCTGCGATACCCAAAGAGTGGTATTTTTCCGTCAACTTGGATGCTGTTTTTGCCTAGGGTTATGCGTTGTTCGAGGTCAACTAACATACAAATATGCAAGGGAGATAGGTGAGGATCATACCGGAGAAAACGGGGTCGAGTTTGGTCGAGCGGTGGCGCGGGAACATAGCTTCGCTGCAGTCAAATTCTGCAGTGTTCTCGCGCGATCTCGCGCTATCGTGGAGGCCACGACCGGCCGGCTGGCACGGCGGGAGGTGCGGCGTCGAGGGCAGCGCGGCGGTCAGATGGGAAGAATGAGAGAAGAATTAGGGTTAGGATTTTGTGTTGAATGATGAAGATATATATATATATATATATATATATATATATATATATATATATATATAGGAGAGAGAGTCGGGGGGGACTTTAACGTTGACGGCTGCAATTTGGAGGGGCTGTTGCTACTGCTTTTTATTCTTAATGGGTTCGGGTCATAATGGGTTGTGGGTAGGATATTTAGGATTTAGATTCATTTGTTTTTATTTCTTTTTCTTTTTCTTTTTCTTTTTTTCTTTTTCATTTCTTTTTCTTTCTTTTTCCTATAATATATATATATATATATATATATATATATATACACGTAGAAAAATCTAGAATTTGTATTAATGCATACCATTAAGCTAGCAACTGTCCACGGGGTCACCTACATGGAATAAATTAGAAAAAAAATTATACCGGCTCCATAAATCTCCTAAATTCACAAACACCTAAATAAAAATTAAGTAAAATCTATTTCTCCTAATTAGCCACTAATTAATATATTTAAATTAATAATTAATAAAAAATAGCTTAATATGGTTTTTAGGATTAGGGGTTTTATAGGGGACCTAGGTAGACCTGTCACAAATTCTATTGTAATATGCTCCCACTTCTACTCCGGAATTGCTAAAGGTTGAAGAAGTCATGCTGGTCTCTGAAGCTCAGCTTTAACTTATTGACATACCAAACATCGAGAAACAAATTGAGTTATCTCGCGTTTTATTCCATTCCACCAGAAATGCTGACGAATGTCCATGTACATCTTGGTTCCTCCGAGATGAACTGAATATTGTGAACAATGGGCCTCCGACATAATCTCATGACTAAGGTCTCCTTTAGAAACACAAAGATGATTCCCAAAAAGGAGAGTTTCGTAACAAGAAATGCTAAGTTCGGGTCTACCCCCTGGCTCACACTCTGCTCTGAGTCGCTGAAGCTTGGCATCTGCTTACTATGCTACCTTGATTCTTTCCACTATACTAGACTGAACTAATAGACCTTCCATCAATGCTGTGTTGCCAGACAATACTACTTCTACGCCCATCTCTTGAAGATCTTCTAAAATCTCTTACGGTATTGTGAGAAAATAAACGCCTGCTCTTCGGCTCAAGGCATCTGCTACCACATTGGCCTTCCCATGATGATACTGAAGGCCAAGATGATAGTTTGTCATCAGCTCCAGCCATCTTCTTTTCCTCATATTGAGATCCTTCTGGGTAAAGACATACTTTAAACTCTTGTGATCAGTATAAATCTCTACTCGATCTCCATATAGGTAATGTTTCCAAAGTTTGAGTGCAAAAACAACTGCTGCTAACTCCAAGTCGTACGTTGAATAATTTCTTTTATAATCCCGAAGCTGTCAGGACGCATAAGTTATAACCTTGCCATGTTGTATTAGAACTCACCCCAGTCCCTTGCCGGATGCATCACAAAAAACTGGAATCCACTTGTCCCGTCTGAAAGCGTCAAAATAGGTGTTGTGATTAATTTATGCTTAAGCTTCTCGAAATAGGTCTGACATGCATCTGTCCAATCAAAGTACACACCCTTCCGTATTAGCTGCGTCAAGGGTGAAGAAATTCTATCAAAGTCCGCAACAAATTATCGGTAATATCTTGCTAATCCCAGAAAACTACGAATTTTTACAACTTTCCTTGGTACTGGCCATGTTTTAACGGCTTATATCTTCTTGGGATCTACCTCCACTCTACCTCTGGTAATGATGTGGCCCAAGTAAAAAATACGATCAAGCAAGAACTCATATTTGCTGAACTTTGCATATAACTTATGCTCTCTGAGAATTTAAAGAATTGCTCGAAGATGCTGCTCGTGCTCTACTTCACTCTGACTATACACCAAGATATCGTCAATGAACATTATCACGAATTTGTCCAGGTAAGGCATAAAAATACAATTCTTAAGATCCATAAATACTGCTTGTGCATTGGTTGCTCCAAAAAGCATCACCAGAAACTCCTAATGGCCATATCTTGATCTGATCGCCATCTTGGGTATATCTTGCTCTCTGACTCTGATATAATGATATCTAGACCGTAAATCAATCTTTGAAAATATGGTCACTCCACTAAACTGGTCGAACAAGTCATATTTCTGAGGCAATGGGTACTTATTCTTGATGGTTACCGTATTGAGGGTACGATAATTAACATATAATCGTAACGTGTCGTCCTTCTTCTTTATAAGTAACATCAGAGCTCCCTAAGGTGATCCACTAGCAAGAATAAATACCTTGGTTCTCAATTCTTCAATCATTCGGTACAAGACTTCTAACTCTGAAAGCACCATCCTGTAGACTCTATCTGATACTTGGGCTATTCCAGAAAGTAGATCGATGATAAACTCAATCTCTCTTTCTAGTGGCATACCTGGAAGTTCTTCTTGAAGTACACTAGGAATTCACTAACAACTATGGGGAATCATACTTCTTCTGCTACTGCCATTCTCAAGGTTGTTGGTGATGACTCTGCCTCGCCTCTAGAAAATAAGAATTCTTCTTCTCGAAAAGTATGAAAGATAACCTTGCCAGCATGGCAATCTATCATTGCGTATCGAGCACTTAACCAATCCATGCCTAAGACGACGTCATAATCTCCCATATAAAATTTTATCAATTTAGCGAGAAATTATCGCCTTCACACTATGACTCGACATGATACATAAACTCTATCGACTGCCACGATACTGTTACCAGTAAGTATATTGAGTCTTATTGATAAGGATTCGAGTTCCAAACCAATTTGTATCGTAAATCATTCAGACATAAAAGAATGTGATGTACCTGAATCAAAAAATATTAAAGCTACATGAGAGTTGATGAGAATGGTACCTGCCACTACTTCACCTGAAGTTAACTGCTTTTCCACAGTGAGTGCCATTGCCTGACCTCGTCCTCTCGGTGTTGGTCCTCTCTGCTGCCGACCTCCTTGTCTGGCATGTACTTGACCTTAGGCCTGCGCATACTGTTGTGGCCTTTGTTGCTGGTATACTTGAGATTGGGTTGGCAAAGGCCTCTGACCCTAGTTCTGCAGAGCCGACACTGGAGCCCTATATTATGGTCCTGCCGGGGAAGACGATGATGAACTGGCTCTGTGTGGGCAATATTCCACTTTGTGTCCTAGAGCTCCATAGGCTAAACACAATCCTTGTGCTCTGCGGCACTCAGAAAATATATGCCCATATTTTCCACAATAAGAACACACTACTAAAGAAGATGTCCTCTGCTTCTGGGGTCGAGTTTGCATCGTTTGTTGGACCGAGGCTGTTGATACGGGCCTCCTCGGAGATCCAATGGTTAAGGCCCTAACTGTCGGGACTGGTGCTGTAGACTGGAAGTAAGAACCTCCTGAGGTGTGGGTCTTCTTCCTTCCTCTAATTATATCCATAATTCTTTGGGATGTATAATCATGCCTCCTTGTTGCTTGTACTACGACATCGAAAGTCTGGAACTCATGCTTTTCTACTGTCAATATGATCTCCAGGTGAAGTCCATGCTGGAACCTTCTAGATCTATCCAATTCGTTCGCTACCAAGGTGGGAGCAAACCGACTTAATCTGCAGAACTTTGCCGCATAGCCGTCGACAGCCCTGCCCATCTGCTTCAAGTTGTTAAACCTTTGCTGAAGATCATAATACGATACTGTGTCAAAGTACCTTGTCTGGAACCTCTTGCTGAAGATGGCCCAAGGGACGGGTACTGCCAAAGAAATTATTTGTTCTTCCCACCAGTCTCGAGCCAAGTCTAGCAACTACAGTTGAACTACTGATACTTGCTCTCTGTCAGGCACTCCTACAGCCTCTAGGGTAGCTTCAGTGTTCTGAAGCCACGCATCTGATACAATCGCATCTTCAGTACCCAAAAAATACAAGGGTTGGAGTTGCATAAAGTTGTTTGCTGAGATTGGGGCACGATGTCCGCCTCTCTCTAAGGTCTCCTGCAGTGACTAGGTGAGAGCATCACCTCGTCGCTCTTGATATGCTAATAAGTGCCTGATGATCCCCATCAGGGCCTATGTATCACTTTCTGCATTAGGTGGTACTAGCAGGACGGCCACTATGGGTACAAATGGTGGTTCTGGCTAGACCTGTTGTTCCACATCTTGAGCCATCCTGGACTCTGCTTCATAATGTTACGGCTGAACCGCAAAGAGATGCTGACCGGCCGGTGGTTGTCTTGCTACCAGCAAAACTCTAGCTGGTTGATCGGAATGACCAGAAATAGTGTCCCTGAAAGATAAAGAACACTAGGATCAAATCAGAAGGACAGAATAGATCGAGGATCAAATCAGATGTTGAATCAAGATTTCTGCGATACAAATTCGATTTTGGAGGAGGTCATAGAGTAGCATAATTGAGATATCTAAATAATGATAAATCCCCACACTTCTGAATTTTTAAACCTGCATGGGCCACCACTTAAACTATGTCATACCCCAGAACCAGAATACTGGAGGGAGGGGGCGGACAAAGCCAGCTACGTAAACCAAAGTACTCTATACCCTGAGATACGGTCACGGTTGTTTAGACATATGAGGGTTTACTCTACAATCCAACAGGCATTCCTAGGTCAAGAGTCCTAGTTGTCTAAATCTCAAGCAAGCAACAAGTTACAAGAAGCATAATCACCAAACATATAATAGTAAGGCATCCCAAACTATACATACATAGATGATCATGAAGCTAGTTACCCAAAATAAAGAACTAGAAGAGTACAATATTACATGATCAGCTCTAGCTATAGTCTAGAATATGCTTTACATGTAGGCCCACAGGCTAGAATATCAAATACCGAAATATGAGCTAAACACGTGCTCGGTGGCTAAATCCCTCAAAAGTATAAGTACAAGATCAGGTGGGAGATGAAGAAGAAACCCACTCAAGTCCTCGAGTCCTCCTGGTGTTCACCATCTGGAGGCATGATGTATGGGAGATCCTGCTGTGTTGCTCCAAAATCTGGCCATACAAAACCAGTAGGGTCAGACCCCAAAAACAGCAGAGTACCACAAGGGAGCCAACTTAGAAACTAAAACCAACATGCAAACATTCAATAACATCAGAAAATATAAATAAGAGCAATATGTAAGTAAGCAGTTTCAGGAATCAGTAACGGGCAAAGTTCAGGATTAGTAGCTGGATGATCCAAGATAAGACAAGACAAAAAATAAGCAAACACGGCCAATCATGACCTGCGGCTTACTACTATTAACTAAATAGGGTTATCACAATCCTATTTACTAACAAATACAATTAAAATTTCGTACAGCTACATGTCCTGTAGACTATCAGGGTTATCCAGACATAAGCATACATAGCATAAATTAATTTAAGTATAGTATTTTACAGGTAGATTGCAACACTCGGCGGTATGCTAGAAGTGTGTCCCTCTCGACAGAGAGCTCCAAATTCATCAGGTGTCGCTAGGATACCGAGATTGCATGTAGCAAGAAAATCTCTTTAGATGCTTCTAGATAATTATTCTAGTTATTAAAATAGGTAAGTTATCAAGGATACCTGACCATGGTGCTCAGGAATCTGCCTTAGACCTGATACAAGATTGGACAATAGCTTGACAAGTACAATTAGGACAAGGACAAGCAATCAACCACGAAAATTATCTTATCAGTATGAGCATATCAGTTCTGGAGATTCTAACATGTCCGAAGTAAGTTACGCCGAGCCACTATCCAATTTCTCAGTACATGTCACGTATCTGGAGTCAGGGATCAGGTTTATTTAGTACAAGACAGGTGTCGGGAGTTCTCAGTTTAACAGTGCAATTATATTCAATGTTCTTGTAAGTGTAGCATCCAAGTTATAAGCAATATAGAAATAATATGCATCATATGAATTTAACTAATTGGGCCAAGCACAAGGAGTAAATAATCTATAAGAGAACATATAACAAAGAAAAACTTTCTACTATAAGTGCAAGAAGTGCATGAGATGAGCTGGCCCCAGGCAAAAAATTGGCCGCATGCATGAAGCTGGCCGCATACAAGAAGCTGGTCGCAATACAAGAAACTGGCAGCATGTGTCATAAAAAGGTCTACTCCTCGGGACAAGGGTTGAGTGACAGAATAAACACAAGGTCAGAAAAGTGACTGGTGTGACTGACAAATAAAATGTGTCAGAGAAGTGACAGATGTGATTGGCCAATAAAGCGTGTCGAGGAAGTGACCGATGTGACTAGCTAATAAAGCGTGTTAGGGGAGGAAAAGAAAAATATTAGTAGAAACAGAGCCAAGGCGGCATTGAGTCATGCAATGGAAAAAGGGACACATAGCTCGGGGTGTCACGCCCTAGTCCCAAAATACGAAGGACTAGGAATACGTAAGCATGCCAGCCGTATGTATATGGCAACTCCAATATATGGATACCATAATACATATGTACGTTATAATATGAATATTAACTCACATATGGTATATATATAGTCATCAGTCACAGAAATACTAATCTCATCCACACAACGAGTCACAGAAAAGAAATAACTAAACTAGAATAATGAGTCTGAATCATCCAAAAATAATAGTCGGGTGGAGACAAATCCACTACCAATGACCATATCAATACTAAAATAAGAGAGGAGGGGAAATCTCCAATATAAGATAAGATAATGATATAAAGGTATCAGCGAAGCGATCCATCGCTAGAGATAATCAATTATGCTCAGAAGGTAAGCCTCCTCGGCTGAAAATAATGCGTCAGGTCCTGGCCAGTACTCCTGCAAATAGTCAAGATCGTCTACACCTGGAAATGGACCAGGTCCTCGGAGGGACGTAACAAGATACATAGAAGCATGCCAATTTGAATACAGTAAACATGCATAATAGGTAGAAAATATGTAAGTACGCTGTACAAGATAATTTATATGAATGCATAATGAGGACAACTTTTCGACGTATGGACATGGGTAGGCTACTCGATCTAAATCTCATAACTCACACACACGTCAGGGACATCAGAAATCGATATACCAAGAGGGTAGCGACCAGCGAGACTCCAGAAATCGACAAACCGCGGTGGTAGCGACCAGCGCGATACACTACCGTAGTGTGTGCTAGATACTATGGTTTACCAGCGTGGTTATAGCCCATACGCCTACTAATTGTCCTCCCCTCCCATGATACTATATGTCAAGTGTGTGTCAATATATATATATATATATATATATATATATATATAGCATATACTTATGACTGAAAAAAATACATATGCAATGAATATACAAAAATATAATAAGCATGCAAAGTACTGTAAGCAATTTGGCAATGTATCTTGCCTGGTCTAAAAAATAATGAAGTCCCAACTCAAGGCGTCGTCCGATCTGCTGGTCACATAAATTAAACAAGTTAGGTTACAAAAGTGGGTGAATAGGTTCCTCCATTTTAATCTATTTTAATTCTGAATAAAATAACCTAAAATAGTATTTTAATCTTATTATAATTTTATTTTATTATTAAACCCTTATTTTGGTCCAAAGAAAATTAACTTTACGGTTTTGTGATCCGTGACACGCAAATCGAGACAATCCGTTGACCAAAAAGTCAACCGACTCAAATCCTGGATTTGTGTGTAAAATCCTATAGATTTTAGCGCTACATGAATGTCATAATCGACAATTTTATAAAATCACAAGTCGGTAAAGAGTTATGGCCACAAGAGCGAATAGATGATAGGTTTCGGTGGTTTCCTATTTACGTCTATGTTGCACAAATTTTACAGTAGAATAAACTTGCATGTTAAATTCTGGAAAAGTAATTTTATGTAAGTTCATCATGTCAACTTTTTGAAACTTCAAACGGTTCGAAATTCCGAGTTCAGAATCTCCAGTAATCTCAAAAATACCAAAATACGTCTGATTTCGGACAACTGACACTTTTAGAATTTTCTGAAAAAATAGGTTCATAAATTATTAAAATAATTTATATATTCAGAAAACTAACCTTTATATAGTTCTAACAAAAAAAATTAGAGCACGTTTGGAGTCCGGAGCTAGAAGATATCATTTTTTTAAGTCATCATAACTACTAGAAAATGAGGCTAAATTTATGACAAATTTTGACTATTTTTGGACGAAAAAGAGGGGAATTTGGGAAAAAAATATGAAGGATGAGGTATTTATAATGGTGGACACTACTTAATTGAATACGACTAGGATTGGCTAATTTGGATATGATTAGGATCAGTTTAAATAATGATAGGATATGCATGAAGTTGCTTTCCTAGTAGGCTCAAGATTTGAATTAATTAAAAATAGAGTTTGAGTTTATCTCAATAATTTATAATCTTAAATAAAATTAAAGATAATACAAATAATTTATATATTATCTTATTAATATCTATTAACACTAAATTAACATCTATCTAATATTAAGGCTATATATATCCAAATAAATCTTAAATAATTTTAAAAATCTAAATAAATTTCTTAAAATTATAAATAAATTGAAAAAAAATATAATTAAATATTTTAACCTAAAATAAATATTTGGTACAAATAATATGCAAGTATAGACTCATAGTAAATCATGAAAATCCTAGAAATTTAGGTTCCCTATGTTTTAATTACCTAAAAATTCTAGAAAAATCTCCAAAAATCTAAAATAGCCTAAAAATAGTTCTAAATAAATATTTACATAAGTAAATATACTAAAAAAATTATTTTCTAATTAACTAAGAGAATACTCTAAAGTAATTCAATATTTAAAATAATCTATAATAAATATAATAATATAAAATATACACAAAATACCTATTTTGGGTGAGGGGGTTTACAATCTACCCAACTTACATAAATTTTATCCTCGAAATTAAAAATAAGTAATAATTTGTTAAATCTTTCATATTTATATTTAAGGCAAGTCAACCGCAATCTTCTTCTTTTTTAAAAAATTTAAATGACAAAATCTATTCAAATCCATCATAATCTCTTCAAAATTAAAACAACCACTATTTAAATCAAAATTTAACCTATCATAATCTCTTCTAGATTTTTAAATAATCAACATCCAAATTTAATTCAAATCTATATGGCATCTTGAAGATTTAAATAACCCACATCAAATTTTACATCACGATTTTCAACTATCATAATCTCCTATAAATTTTAAACAATTCTAATCAAATCTTATTCCTATATTTCAACTTAAGAATTTTGTACTTTTTAAATTTTAAATTCAATTTCTATTATCAATATTTCAAATAGGTGATCCAACAATCAAAATTTAACTTTTAATTAAAATTATCAAATTATAAAATTTTGAATTCAATTCATCAATGTTCATGTTTAGAGTTCTATATTTTTCTTTTCAAGATTTAAATCGTTAATTCAATCTCCAATATTCAAATTTTAAATCATGTGCTCAAATTATAAATATTAGGTCTGCAATATCAAAGTTTTAAAATTTATTCTATAAGGCATTCTTATCTTTAAAGTTAAATCATCATAATCTAAATCATTCTTCTAAAAATTCTCAAAATTAAAATGACTTAAATCTCTCAATCTAATCTTACTTTATCACAATCTAAAAAATTTTTACCTCAAGTTGACAATGCAACTTCTACCCAACTTAGAATTTACTGATCTATCACATAGGCTATACATTTAAGAAAAATGTCCTCAAATTATTTAATCGTGTTATTCAATCCATAAAATATCTCACATGTTTTATGCCCTTAATTACAAAAGATAGTCACCAAGTAATGTGATTGGCCTATGGGGTATATCTAGTACTCTTTGTGTGTCAAACTTATAACAAGCACGAACGTTCGTCTTTCCGAAATAGGGGAAAACGGAGAACAATAATAAAGAATTCAAAAAGGAGGTGATAGAATACAAGTACGAGGTTCAAGGCGATTTTAAGAATTCAAAAGAGAGTTGTCAAGGCAGCTAGGGATTGAAATCTTTTTTTTTGGTAAATTCCTATTCACATGTTCATATCAGAACAGTTATGTACCTGATATGATATGCTCTGACTTGTCTAGGGGGCAAGTATATTCATATAACAAGTTGAGTCAACTATATATCTCAATCCACGTAAGATAGTCATGCGAAGAGTGAACCAAGCGTACTAAGGTTGATCAGACCATAATACACTGATTCTAAATAGACAATTATATTAGTGTGTGCACCCAATAATACATATGTTATGAACAAGCTCGATAAATTAATAAGCTTGCAAAACTAGGCTATAATAGCAGCATAAGTCGAGGTAGTTCAGAAAATATAAGAACGCTAGATTATGATAAAAGAAGGTACAAAAATAATTCAAGTTCACAAAAATAACTTCTTATCTAAGTCTCTGGTTGACCAAATGGGGTATGGCCTCTAAGTTCTACAGTCTAGATAAACACTATTGTCTTATGCTAGCATATAGTTGGTGTCATTCAATTACACTTTATTAATGGATCAAAAGGACTATGTGATACTAGGTTATGAGGCATACTACCAAACTTACAAGAATTTAACCAATAGTGTTATCGAACAATAGAGTGTATATACTTAGTACAAGTTACCTTCCTAACCCTTATCAAGCACGAAAGAAAAGATAAGATTGACTGTGAAAGGATCAAGCAAGATGCAATGCTAGCAATCAAATGAGAAATAAAATCAAGGGAGATGATTAAATCAGTGGATGAGATCCTATATTCTAATCCTATGCGCAGGCTTGCTTGGTACAGTAACATAACTGAGACAATATGCTCTCGACCTGTATGGGCCACCACAAAAACATGTCACGCCCCAGTCCTAAAATACGTAGGACTAGGAATACGTAAGCATGCCAGCCGTATGTATATGGCAACTCCAATATATGGATACCATAATACATACGTACGCTGTAATATGAATATTAACTCACATGTGGTATATATATAGTCACCAGTCACAGAAATACTAATCTCATCCATACAACGAGTCACAAAAAAGAAATAACTAAACTAGAATAATGAGTCTGAATCATCCAAAAATAATAGTCGGGTGGAGACAAATCCACTACCAATGACCATATCAATACTAAAATGAGAGAGGAGGGTAAATCTCCAATATAAAATAAGATGATGATATAAAGGTATCAGCAAAGTGATCCATCTCAGAAGGTAAGACCTCCTCGGCTGAAAATAATGTGTCAGGTCCTGGCTAGTACTCCTGTAAATAGTCAAGATTGTCTACACCAGGAAAGGGACCAAGTCCTCAGAGGGACGTAACAAGATACATAGAAGTATGCCAATTTGAATATAACAAACATGCATAATAGGTAGAAAATATGTAAGTACGCTGTACAAGATAATCTATATGAATGCATAATGAGGACAACTTTTTGACGTATGGCCATGGGTAGGCTACTCGATCTAAATCTCATAACTCACATACACGTCAGGGACATCAGAAATCGACATACAGCGGAGGTAGCGACCAGCGAGACTCCAGAAATTGACATACCGCGGAGGTAGCGACCAGCGCGACACACTACCGTAGTACGTGCTAGATACTATAGTTTACCTGAGTAGTTATAGCCCATACGTCTACTAATTGTTCTTCCTCCCATGATACTATGTGTCAAGTGTGTGTCAACATATATATATATATATATATATATATATATATATATATATATATATATATATATATATATATATATATATAGCATATACTTATGACTGAAAGAAAATACATATACAATGAATATACAGAAATATAGTTAGGTTACAAAAGAATGAAAGAATGAAGTCCCAACTCATGGCATCGTAATTTGGCAAGGTATCTTGCCTGGTCTAAAAAATAATGAAGTCCCAACTCAAGGCGTCGTCCGATCTACTGGTCACATAAATTAAACAAGTTAGGTTACAAAAGTGGGTGAATAGGTTCCTCCATTTTAATCTATTTTAATTCTGAATAAAATAACCTAAAATAGTATTTTAATCTTATTATAATCTGATTTTATTACTAAACCCTAATTTTGATCCAAAGAAAATTAACTTTACGGTTTTGTGATCCGTGACACACAAATCGAGGCAATCCGTTGACCAAAAAGTCAACCGACTCAAATCCTGGATTTGTGTGTAAAATCCTATAGATTTTAGCGCTATATGAATACCATAATCACCAATTTTATAAAATCACAAGTCGGTAAAGAGTTATGGCCACAAGGGCGAATAGATGATAGTTTTCGGTGGTTTCCTATTTACGTCTATGTTGCACAAATTTTACAGTAGATTAAACTTATATGTTAAATTCTGAAAAAGTAATTTTATTTAAGTTCATCATGTCAACTTTTTGAAACTTCAAACGGTTCATAATTCCGAGTTTGGGATCTCCCGTAATCTCAAAAATACCAAAATGCGTCTGATTTCGGACAACTGACACTTTTAGAATTTTCTAGAAAAATAGGTTCATAAATTATTAAAATAATTTATATATTCAGAAAACTAACCTTTATATTGTTCTAACAAAAAAATTAGAGCACGTTTGGAGTCCGGAGCTAGGAGATATCGTCTTTTTAAGTCGTCATAACTACTAGAAAATGAGGCTAAATTTATGACGAATTTTGACTGTTTTTGGACGAAAAAGAGGAGAATTTGGGAAAAAAATATGAAGGATGAGGTATTTATAATGGTGGACACTACTTAATTGAATACGACTAGGATTGGCTAATTTGGATAAGATTAATATTAGTTTAAATAATGATAGGATATGCATGAAGTTGCTTTCCTAGTAGGCTCAGGATTTGAATTAATTTAAAATAGAGTTTGAGTTTATCTCAATAATTTATAATCTTAAATAAAATTAAAGATAATACAAATAATTTATATATAATCTTATTAATATCTATTAACACTAAATTAACATCTATCTAATATTAAGGCTATATATATCCAAATAAATTCTAAATAATTTTAAAAATCTAAATAAATTTCTTACAATTATAAATAAATTAAAAAAAATATAATTAAATATTTTAACCTAAAATAAATATTTGGCAGAAATAATATGCAAGTATGGACTCATAGTAAATCATGAAAGTCCTTGAAATTTAGGTTCCCTAGGTTTTAATTACCTAAAAATTCTAGAAAAATCTTCAAAAATCTAAAATAGCCTAAAAATAATTCTAAATAAATATTTACATAAGTAAATATACTAAGAAATTTATTTTCTAATTAACTAAAAGAATACTCTATGGTAATTTAATATTTAAAATAATCTATAATAAATATAATAATATAAAATACACACAAAATACCTATTTTGGGTGAGGGGGTTTACACGGGGCCTCATGGACGACTCAGCTACATGCTCCTCTGGGCCGCCTGTTCCTCTGGGCTGAATGGAATCAGGAACTTAGAGAGAAAAAAGATGTTCAAGTTTTATGTGTTTGGCCAAGGGGCACATGTCCAGATTTAGTCATACGTCCAACAAGATGGCCGCATGATAAGTTTGGAGCGAGGAGTCCAGGCCGCATGCCAAGCAGGCCGCATAGAGCTCCTTCGTCCCAGAAAAACAAGTTTCAACCTTGGAAAAGCTTCAAGTCTGAAATCTAGTTCCTTCATGAAAGTCTCATTTCCAGTCCAAATCCAGAGAAATAAAGTTCTTAACAACTTGAAATCAGATGCTCTCTCACATAAAACAACTAGTTTTAGAAAATAACAAGTTTTAAGAGATCAAAGCCATAAAAACTCAAGAATGTACATCTATTCCAACCAAGCTATCAAAATCAAAAATACCAAGAAGTAACCATGTAAAGGAGTTCAAAGAGCACAATAAAGACTAATAAAATGCAAGAGATTCATAATAATATAAAAATACAAGTTCTTCATCACTGGCAAGCTGTACTTGCCTAAAACCACCAATAACTACTACCATTACTACCAAGGGAATGGGGAGGAGGACTGGCTTGGGCTGCTCTCGGCTAGGAGGAGGGGAGAGAAAAGAAAAACGAAATAAAAAGAGAGGAAAAGGGAAAGAAAGGGGAAGAGAGAGAAAGAGAGGGATTATATATCAAGAGTGGTTAATACTATTCACAAATCTAGAAATTATATGAGAGCAGCTAGAGTAATCCAAAAAAATATACGGGAAGCAATATACAGCAATAACACACATATACAAGATATGAATCATGAAAAATATGCAATAATGAGACGAGTCTCATAATACTGCTCCCATTGATAATTGTTCGGAGAGTGGAGAAGATATGTATTGATCTTATATGGCTAGGTGGTATCTATGCCATATCTTAGGAGGTGATGTGCAGGCCACAAGATGAGGGGGTATGGGGCTTCGATCGGTACAGTCAATAAGTTAGGTGGCAAGTATGAAGCTTGTACGGATATTCCTTCAGGGGGAATCATTGTGTGCAAGGTAGATGAAGAATTGTTACTTAAATAGGCCAACTTTTGGGCATATCGCCCTAACAATAAAGAATCTATAAAATTCAAACGAAAGCTCGGTCATATGCGAGAGTTGCAGAGGTTCATTACACGACATATCCATGACGGGGCGACCATCGATCTCCTGCATAAATCCCTGGATCTAGCACAATAGTCTATTAGGACTAGTCGGCGTGCACATGTATATTGTAGCCTATGGGCGGGTACAATGAACTTGCTGGTCCATGATGGAGGATGGCGGGTAGAGCACCACCCATAAGCACAACTACAGACAATATAGATAGAGATGGTCCCAATAAATGCCAGCATACCAAACGATATTTGGGTCTGGGATAATAAAAAAGATGGTCATTTGGAGTCCAAGGTGGATTATGATCAAGCAAGGGATGTACATAAGAATATGGCCAATGTTGATATCATTAAATAAGGGGCAAGCTAGGAAAATGCAATATTGTCTGTACAAATTGATGCTTGGGCGACTACTTATAAAAGTTAGAATTACGAGATTTGGAATGTTAACATACTGGTGACCGGTCATGTTTCTTGTGAGGGCAAGAAATTAAGGATATGTGTCGCGTCCCAACTCCATAGAGTCATAGTCGTCCCCCGGACGTGATATCGTGTGTACCTAGATTGTGCACCGCACAAGGCAAGAAAATATATTTGAAAATTCATTTGAACACAGAGTTAAAATCATAATTGTAGTAGAGAGTTGAACACAGAGTATAGAAAGAAACGACTTTTCATTCATAATTAAAACATAATTTATATTGATATGAATACATTACTTTGCCGTATCGGCTATATTTGATTGAAATAACAAAAAGATAAATAAGCTACCATCAATATAATACTTGTCCTATACAATACACCATTGTATAGCTTATAACCAAAATGCCTTCAAAATGGACCGACTTCTTTATACTTCAAAATTGGAAGAGCATTCAGTCGCTTCTCCTTAATACAGCTAGCACCGTGCGCACCCTCAAGGTTCTCGACACCTGAAGAGTTGGGGATCAGTACACCTAGAAATGCTCTAGTGAGCGGGATGAACCCACTCGCCTAAATCGACACTAATTATTAAGGTAAAGCATGCATTCAAGTTACCTTGCTATTAGAACTATAGAAAATTGAAGTTCAAATTGACAGCATATAAGGTAGCAATAACATTGAAACATATCACTCGATGTGATAACTTACCCAACCGATTTGTATGTCCCTGCATAGAAACATAGATAATACTTACCGCCCCTCCATAAGATAATACGTTAGCATGTGCCCTATCTATATGCATTCATTTGTGATATTGACACCATTGAGGGCTATTACATGGCATTACAATGTACCCTATCAGCCCGAGTGGTAATCCTTGCTGGTAGTCTCATAATGCCCCATGCCGAAGCACGTTCCACATAATTCCCGCCTAGGTTAATTTGATTCCAGTACCCCAGATACCGTTTTAAGAAAATGCTAAACCTTGTGCACAAGTTGTCCATGACCATGCGAATGTGTGAATAGTTTAGCTATCAAATATATGCATGACATGAAGCATAAATAAGCAGTAAATAATCTACTCATGCAACGATTTTATATTCCCTCAAAAATGTATGTTTCGATTTAGCAACCCATAGGCACCAAATGTTACCGAGGCACCATTCCACTAATGTTTTGGATACCGGATCCCTTCCGACAGTTCTATGGTTTTGATTTAGTCACGTATGTTGCCGACTTATGGCACAGATGCTTAGGTCATATTTTAGACCCTCATCTAAAGACTTTATTCCATAGTGGAGCTCTTGGACGTGATTCTTTCTCTTCTTTATCCACATGTACGGGCTATAATTTGGCAAAACACATAGTCCTACCTTTTCTTAAGAGTTTATCTAAATCTAGTAGTATTTTTAAATTATTTTATTCTGACATATGAGGACCTACTAATATCCCATCTATGATTTATTTTCTCTACTACGTGAGATTTATTGATGATTACACTCGTTATACTTGGGTCTATCATATGCGTCACCGTTCTAAAATTTCTAATATTTTTATGATATTTACTACTATGATTCATACTCAATTCAATGCTTGGAAGAAGACTTTTCGTTTTGATTGTGCTCGTGAGTATCTCTTCACTACGATGAGATCTATTTTGCAATCTCACGACACTCTTTTTTAGCAGACCTGTCCTTACAATCATGAACAAAATGGGGTAGCCGAGCACAAACATCATTATATTCTTGAGACTGCTCATGCTCTCTTGTTATCCTCTTCTATTCCTCAAATATTTTGAGTAGAGGCCATTAATACGTCTGTTAATCCTATAAATATCACTCATTCTTCTGTTTTGTCTGGTATGACACCTCATGAGAGTTTTTTTTTGTGTCCTCCTGATTACAGTATGCTTTACACTTTTGAGTGCAGTTGCTTTGTTCTTCTTCCTGTGATTGAATGTATGAAACTGGCAGCCCGATCAGTCAAATGTGTCTTACTCGGTTTTAGTTTCGAGCATAAGGGATATCGTTATTATGATCCCTTGTTCCGTCCTCTTCGTCTATCGCGCTATGTCACCTTTCGAGAGGACTCTCCTTATTTCATGGTACCACCTTCGGATGTTCATTTTTTATTCCCTAGCTCCAACGTCTAGTGTTTCCATTGATCCTATTCCATTGCTTTCCTCTCCTAGTACAACTCCTACGATACCTCCGTCGCTGACTCATGATGATCCTCCATATATTCTACCAGCCTCCGCTACACTATCTTCTCTATCATCTCCAGCTCTACTACAACCTCTCCAAATCGACCAAGTTCTCATTCATTTTAAAACTTCCCTATGTATTAAGGAAATTAGCCCCAACTACTCGACCAAGTTCTCATTCCTTTGGTCGATCATATATTCCTATCCATATCGACTTTGACTGTTGAATACATCATATATATTGCTCGAAAGGATTCTTCATATTGAAGGTAGATTTCTTATTTAATCTTAATCCATGCATATTTTTTGTAATAATGCATTTGTTATGCGAATGGGTAAAACTTAGTAGGTTTACAAATTACGATAAAAACTATATATAGCTCTTGCCTAAAAAAATATCATGTTAATTTCCATTATTATAACACGGTAATAAAGTGTAAAAAGTCATATTCATAGCTCCATGAGAAATTCAAAATAATAGAACAAACACAAACATGCCCCTCGGCGAGAAACTTCAACAGTTGTAACACAATCAAGATAATTGTGACTGCTGTAAATATATGATCCATGAAGTCTTTGGTCTGCCATAATTACTTCTTATTTTCTTTTGGTTTGATCCAAGTAGAAAAAAATTAAGAAAAAAAATTATGGGATCGTTTTATTCTCTTTTGGTTTAATTCTTGTTAGAAAAATTATCGTTTTCTTATTGAAAACTTTGTGAATCAAAAGAAAAAAAATTAGATTGATGTTACCGGCCTCTGGGGAAGTCGTGCACGAAAAACTGCCCTAAGAGTTGATTCAGGATCTGTGTGCAGACGTTTTCCGAAGCTCCTAGTGGTAAAACCCCCGCACTACCGGTATCTCATCGTCGCATACGACTCGGAGAGAATGACCAGGAATTAGCTCTGCCAAGAGCTTGGAGACGAGTGAAACGACGAAGAATGGACAGAATAATATTTTGGCAGCAAGTTTTTGGAGAAAAATATTTCTGATTCCGTTTTCAAAGAAAAATCATTCATATATAAGAATCCATCCAATATATAACGGTCTGAATTAATTTGCTATTAATTCAGCCATTACACAGACACATGGAGAATGAATCTGGACACGTAATGTATTAACGGTTCAAAATTAAATAGTAACGGACAAATTTATTCTCCAACGTTCAAAATATTAAATAGAAAAATTGAAGAGGAGCAAAAAGAATTTTAAGGTCTCAGCCCGAACCCGAAGAGGAAATTGAATCGGCATTCGGCGCCCGCAGATGTGGGCGCGTACTCGCACCAGTTACGTGTGCTGAACCAAACCGAACCAAACCGAGCCGGGCCGGGCGACAGCGGTACCGCATGCGTGGCCCAAAGGTCCAACACCCACAAGCATTCAAGCAAGTAAATGAGACAAACTAATATATACACACATAGAGCAAACACCCCAACCGATATGGGACTAAAAGTGAAGTTAGTTTTTTGAGCAATGGTTCTAACAATCCTCCCCCCCCCAAAAAAAAAACTAAGGTCCGAAACAGAGATAAGTGTGAAGTAAATAGAGAGAGAGAGAGCGAGAGAGAGAGAGAGAGAGAGAGAGAGAGAGAGCATCTGGGCAGTAAAATACTATGCATAGATGAGATGGACTACAGCCTTGAATCTCACGTAGTACCTATTGCCTTAATCTGAAGAAGTGATTGATGGACTATGCCTTGAATCAGACTTCTTGAACCAGATTTAGAAAAATAGCACACATAGTACGCTAGAGGTCATTGGTCTATCGTGTGGCGCTTTTAAATGGCCATTGCGCACTTTTACATATTCATGAGAGTTGTCTGGGATCGCCCTGTCCCATAGTCGCGGCCTTCACGACCTCTCATATAGGTAAGTCCTTAATGGTTGGTGATATGAATCAACCCAGCATTATAGCTTGGACCTATTAAGAGTTTAACCTCATCCTAACCATATCACACAGGAACACTGTCACCATAGGGATGGGGAGTCATTGTACACATGTACAGCCGCTTGGGCTTTATTTTTAATACGACTTTAATCTCGAGTCAGTGTTCCATAAAGTCACCTAAGTTCAGCTTGTTTCTACCCATTGAACCAGCTTCTTGGGATCTCCAGTCAGACTCGGTTGGGTTGCCACTGTTGGTGACTAACTTATGGGCTTAACCCCATCCCGCTCGATGATTCTAGGATCAAAGTCCTAGACAGACCCTTCGTCAAGTGATCTGCAAGGTTCTTTTCTGACTTTATATAGTCAAGAACCACATATTTGCCTAGTAGGCTTTTTATTGACTTGAAGCGCAGCTGCAGGTGCCTGTTCATCTTAGCATTCACAGAATCATGCTTTAGTAGTTCAATAACAGATTTATTATCATATTTTATAGAAATTAAAGGAACAGGACTAAGAGAAACAGGTATATGCATAATAAGATTTTTAAGCCATTCAGCTTCTGTGCAAGTTGTATCTAAAGCTATCATTTTGGAGTCCATTGTACTCCTAGCTATGATAGTTTGCTTACAAAAGCCCCAGGAGATTACAACTCCTCCTTGTAACCTCCGTATCCTAAAATTCGTGCTTAAATGTTGTTATTAGGTTAATTTGGGGCTATTGAGATTTTTCCATAATTTTTAGTTAATTAAAAACTAGTAACCCTAATTTTTTTAGGACTTGTAAGAATTTATTTTAGAGTTAAACATAATTAAAAATATCCCAAACTTTTATTATCGGTTCTAAATAATAAAATATATTTTGTAGAATTTTTTAGGAATTTTCTGATTATTTTTAGCATTTATTTTGAGTTAATTATGAAAAACTGAATTAAAAACTAATTTCTGAAAAAGAAAACCCAAAAAGTAATTAATTCTACCCAGTCAGCAAACAGGGGGCCCACCTGTCAGCCTCCAGCGGCGAACAGTGCCGGGCCCGCCTGTCAGTGACCGCGGGGTGAAGCCGAGCCGACCTCGAGCCGAGCCGAGTCAGAGTTTGACTCGGACTCAGCTGAGCCAAGCCGCGTCAGCTTCGAACAGTCCGATTTGGGCGCGGCAGCGCGGATAGCTTCCACGTGTCAACTCCGAGCCGCGGCTTCTCTCTCTACTCTATATATATATAATAGTTTAAGTTATTTTCTAGGGTTTTTCTTGAGCCGATTTTTGGAGAATTGCCATCTAGGGTTCCTTCATCTTCCAGAAGCCATTGTGCATAGCTCCGGACTCCAAACGAGGCCTAGTTTCTTGCGTTAGAAAGATATTGAGGTTAGATTTCTTATTATATAAATTATTTTCCAAAATTATGAGTATTAAATTCTAAAAAATTCGTAGAGTACATCATGTCCGAAAGTAGATGTGTTTTGATGTTTTCGCGATTCCGGGAGAACCAGAAATCCGAATCATGAACCGTTTGAAGTTTCGGAAAGCTAATGTCGAGATCATTGACATATGTTTTTACCAAAATTTATTTCGAAGTATTTTTATATTTTTAATTCTGTAGAACTTCTAGGTTAGAATTTAACCATAGGTGCACGATACGAAACTTGTATGTGCCATAATTCCCAAACGAATTTGAATTTTGCGAGCCGTAAATTCCAGCATATTTTTGATACTAAAATCTATAGGAAATCATGCATGAAAGTCGAGTTTGTGTCGGTTGACTTTTCGGTCAACAGATCGCCTCGATTTGCGTGCCATGAGTCTCGAGTTGATAAAATTCAGTTCCTTTGGACAAAATTTAGGAATTAACCTAAAAATAAGAATAATAAGATTAAAATAGGATTTTAGAGTAATTATTCCAGAATTAAATAAATTAAATTAAATTATCTTTTGACATGATAAAATTATAATATATAGGCTATTTGGACTGTGACTTGGACTATGATTCATACCAGCTAAGGACCCCAGACGAGTACATTCTCTGACAGTTCCATTATGTTGATTATCTCTATAACTCTTGTTGTATAGCGTACATGACTCTGACACGGTTATTTATACGAGTTGGCATCATTGAGACCTGTCACGAGGAGTCGTGATTGGAATCCATCATGCTAGCTGGGGAAAAAAGAGAAATATTAGTAGCTTATGTGATCATACCCAACCTTACATGCATCATAGCTCACCCATACCTCACGTCGGTGCAGCCTGACCCTTACATGCCTCATCGCTGTTACATATGGTTAGTCGGACTTGTTGGGGATGATCGTTAATCAATGTAATGAGTCATATAGTCCCAAGCCGATCACATGATATGCTGATATTTCACACACTTAGTTAGATGATTCTTGACATGTATTTAGTATATTGATCTAGCATCTCCACATATTCTAGTTATTGTTCTTGTACACACTTATATACCAGTTCATTGTTCTTGCGTGTACTTGGATTTCTATTTCACTGCTAGATGTATATTGATGACGATGTTCCAGTATCCCATTTATTCCAGTATTTCTTTATTCCAGCATTCCCTTATTCTAGTATTTCTCATTGCCAGTTTTCATATCTGTCTTGTATTTCTTTACACTGTGTTATAGTTTTTGTCAATATATGTAGAACTGCTATTAGAGGTGTATTTCATTACAATCTTGACTGGATATTTTTTCCAGACTGTGACATAGAGGACTTGTTTCTGACATACTTGGAGACTGGATGTTATTGATTGCAGGTTAGACTATTTATTGTTGTTTAGACTTGTCTTGTACTTCATTTGTTCTCTTTGATATCTCATCGTGCTTTAGCTTATGTGATTGAGTATATTCCGTATTATATTATGATATCTGTGTCTCCTTATGGAGTTGGATATTCATGTGAGATTGATTAGATAGTATCATGACCCAGACAGCGTTCTACCACCGATGCTGCGGCGTAGGCTGGACGTACCCACGCTCTCGTGCCCCTATACTGGGTGCGGGTCGTGACATATTTTTAGTGGTGGCCAATGCAGGTCAGACTTCGCAAGTTGTACGATATTGTGGTAGTGCAACATCTTAGTTGTACTACTGCGTGCCTGCTATAGAATATAGGACGTAGGATACTAGGATGAGAGAGGATACTCAATTATAAAAAATTCTTGAGAGATTCCTGGGATGATCCTTGAGAATCTTATTATAATTTCTAATTTAAATCTTTTCCCTTGTCCCGTCCGTTCTCGCTTGTTGTTATTGAACTTGATTCTTGTTGGTCAATTATTAAATTAAAATCTTGGTATCATTGTTGAGTTTGATTCTTGTTGACCAGTTGTTAAATTTAATTCTTGGTATCGTTGTTGAGTTGATTTCATATCGAGATAAATTTTATGGGCTAAAATTTATGGTATCATCTGATGACATATATTGATGAGGACAGTGAGAAGGGTAAAACGTCTACTTTGGTTATGGAACCTAGAGTTTATCGCAGCCACATTAGCTGTCGTGACGAGAACGTAGGACCCTGACTTGGATGTACATACTTTAGTTATGAAATTTAGAGTTTTTCGCAGCCATACCGGTTGGCGTGGTGAAGATTCTAGATGACATGATTATAGAGTTGCATACCTTAGTCATGGAACCTGTCGTTTATCGCATCTATGCTTACTGGCGTGGCGAGGATTTTGAGTGTCATTATTTCGGACAGACGTGTATGATTATCAGGTTGTATCTTAAAATGGTTCTTAAAGTCTCATCTCAATAGTTATCTAATTTCGTTATTACATGACCTTGTTCCATCGCTTCTTTTCTTTACTAGCAGTAAAGATACCTTCAGTCCTTAATCCCGTTCCTTTTTGAGCTTCTTTGAGGATTCCTTATTAGTATGATAATTAGTGACTTGCAATTTTGGTTGTGTCTTGTATTAGTTTGACTGAGTGTGACTTATTAGTTTGTAAGTATTTCTTAGTTGGACATATGAGCAGTAGGCATTAATGTAGAGATACCCATAGCATAGTACCATATAGCAATAGTTCTATGATAGGTGTTATTAATATTAGTATTGGTACTATAGAAAGAGGAGTAAGAGTATCAGTAATGGTTCCAAGAGTTAGTATCAGAGTCAGCATACCCGTCCTGGATAGTCATGAAATTATGTAATTTGATGATCTATGTAAACAATTAAGTATTAAGGAATTGTGTTAAAGATTAATGGAGCATGATGTTCAATTTGTTGATTGACACTGGGTATATCAAGAGTAAAGAAATGTATATGCATAAAGGGTTTTAATAAGATGCCATGAGTAGAGAGATACCAAGATTGGTAATGAAAGTTGTGAAATATATCACAGATTAGTTTAACAGGCTGTAAAAGGTTTAAGAGATATGCTTATACATCAATCGAGATATGGAACCATATGCCTGCCCTTGAGATTGAAGTAAATCATAGGTATTATAGAAAGTGCAAGTGATCGTGAGTTGTAATAAGTTTGATGAGATAATCTAATGATGGAACTAGTGTTACCATACCAATAGTGCTAGTGATTCTATATCAAGAATTTATTGAGAATGGTGCTAATAACATTAAGTTCTTCGTGTGATGATAATTAGATTGGTGTATCAATTAATATAGATAGAAAATCATGGGAGAAAATATGTGTGATAATAACTTTAATTATTGGGAGTAATAGTGCAAGTAATCCGGGTAGTGCAAATTTTAGTACACAGTTGAGGTTGTAGATAATTTGTGTATTTGTGTGCACCTTGAGGATTAGAGACTGTGAGTATTTATATGTATACTTGTGGATTTAAATTTATAATTTGAAGAGTGGAAATGAATTTCAATTTTTAAGAATTATTGAGGAGTTGAGATTTATGTCATTAAATTTTGAGGATTCGAATTCAATTCAATAAACATAGTCAAGCTATAAAGATTTTTTGAAAGTGATTAAAATTTTATTTCGATATTTGACCATTTGACTTTTGAGGAAAGTATATGCATTTTATTTTAAATTGTTCGAGAAGTTAAATTTTGATAATTTTATTTTAAGGATAAAATTTTATGGTAGGTAAGAAATGTATAACAGTATATGAGTGGTTGATGTGCATGTGTAAGGATCTATTGGCTTGAGAATGCTTGAGATGGCACTACAAACAGACTTGGGTGTCCATTTAGAGTTGTATTAGAAGGAGCAATACTTAGTGTGATGTGTTGCACTTGGCGTGCACTTGGGTGATAAGAACAACTAGTATGAACAATTGTAGTAGGTAAGAGAGCTAGCAGTGGATGTGCTTGTAGTAGAAACAGTGGTACCTAAAGGGATAGAGGTACCAAACTTTGGATGCATCATTAAACTATGGTTGTGTTAGTAGGTTCTGTTCTGTTCTTTCCTTTTGTTCTTTTTCGTCTATTTTATGGATTGATTGATTTCTTAGTACCGTAGCTTGCATCAGTGATTTTTTTGGAATGCAGTTAGTAGTACACCCTAACAGAGACTACTATACCATGACAAAAGTGACCATAACCATGTATGTTTTTTCTAGATTGCGTATTGTATGACGGTAGGTAGGATTTTCTTAGACCTTTATTATTGGGGGTTTGACCATAGTGAAGAGTTAATTAAGAGGTTATGATTTGACAAAGAGAGACAATGTGCCTTAAATTTCGAGGATAAACATTAATTTAAACAAAGAGTTGAGAACTTAATATGACAGGATTGGCGATCTTGTTAAAACGTTGATTTTATGAAGATTATGAAATGATTGAATTTGTCATTAAATTTTGAGAAAATTAAGAAGATTATCATTGTATTTATTTGACTGCAAGATATAGATTTATTTTGAATATTGCAATTGAAGATTTTTACGAGTATTATATTTTTTGAGTATTGTGTGGAAAAATAATTGAGGAGTAAGATCATTAATGGATTAGTGTTTGAATTCAAATTTTTGGGATGAGAATTTAAATTTTATAAATATGCATTGATTGGATTTAAATTAGAGGAGTAAAATGATTAATGGATTAGTGTGTGAAATTCAAACCTTTCGGATGAGATTTCTTAAATTTATAAATATACATTGAGTGGATTTAAAATTAGAGGATTGGATATTAAGTTTTGTATTTAGCAATTAGCATAAAGTTTTTGAGGAGATTATGATACGATGGAATTCAATTTTAAATTTGAAGATTTTAGGAATATGATACTTATAGAATTTGGAAATTTTTTTTTGTGAAATAGCAATATGGATTCACTTCATGATTATGTGATTCGATGAATTTAAAATTTTGAGGGAGAAATAATATAAATGAATACATATAACTATTGAGGATCTTAAATTTTGAGGACGAAATTTTTTTAAGGTGGGTAGACTTGTAACCTCCGTATCCTGAAATTCCTGCTTAAATGTTGTTATTAGGTTAATTTGGGGCTATTGAAATTTTTTCATAATTTTTAATTAATAAAAAACTAGTAACCCTAATTTTCTAGGACTTGTAAGAATTTATTTTAGAGTTAAACATAATTAAAAATATCTCAAACTTTTATTATAGGTTCTAAATAATAAAATATATTTTGTAGAATTTTTTAAGAATTTTCTGATTATTTTTAGCATTTATTTTGAGTTAATTATGAAAAACTGAATTAAAAACTAATTTCTGAAAAAGAAAACCCAAAAAGTAATTAATTCTGCCCAGTCAGCAAAAATGGGGCCCACCTGTCAGCCTCCCGCAGTGAACAGTGCCAGGCCCGCCTGTCAGTGACTGCGGGGTGAAGCCGAGCCGACCTCGAGCCGAGCCGAGTCAGAGTTCGACTCGGACTCAGCTGAGCCGAACCGCGTCAGCTTCGAACCGTCCGATTTGGGCGCGGCAGTGCGGATGGCTGCCATGTGTCAACTCTGAGTCGCGGCTTCTCTCTCTCTCCTCTATATATATATAATAGTTTAAGTTATTTTCTAGGGTTTTTCTTGAGCCGATTTTTGGAGAATTACCATCTAGGGTTCCTTCATCTTCCAAAAGCTATTGCGGATAGCTCCGGACTCCAAACGAGGCCTAATTTCTTGCGTTAGAAATATATTGAGGTTAGATTTCTGATTATATAAAAAAATTTCGAAATTATGAGTATTAAATTCAGAAAAATTCGTAGAGCACATCATGTCCGAAAGTAGACGTATTTCGATGTTTTCGCGATTCCGGGAGAACCAGGAATCAGAATCATGAACCGTTTAAAGTTTTGGAAAGATAATATTGATATCATTGACATATGTTTTTACCAGAATTTATATTGAAGTATTTTTATATTGTTAATTCTGTAGAACTTTTAGGTTAGAATTTAACCATCGGTGCACGATACGAAACTTGTATGTGCCATAATTCCCAAAAGAATTTGAATTTGGACGAGCCATAAATTTCAGCATATTTTTGATAATGAAATCTATAAAAAATCATGCATGAAAGTCGAGTTTGTGTCGGTTGACTTTTCGGTCAATAGATCGCCTCGATTTGCGTGCCATGAGTCTCGAGTTGATAAAATTCAGTTCCTTTGGACAAAATTTAGGAATTAACCTAAAAATAAGAATAATAAGATTAAAATAGGATTTTAGAGTAATTATTCCAGAATTAAATAAATTAAAATAAATTATCTTTTGACATGATAAAATTGTAATACATAGGTTATTTGGACTGTGACTTGGACTCTGATTCATACCAGCTAAGGACCCCAGGCGAGTAAATTCTCTGACAGTTCCATTATGTTGACTATCTCTATAACTCTTGTTGTATAGCGTACATGACTCTGACACGGTTATTTATACGAGTTGGCATCATTGAGACCTGTCACGAGGAGTCGTGATTGGAATCCATCATGCTAGCTGGGAAAAAAGGGGAAATATTAGTAGCTTATGTGATCATACCCAACCTTACATGCATCATAGCTCACCCACACCTAACGTCGGTGCAGCCTGACCCTTACATGCCTCATCGCTGTTACATATGGTTAGCCGGACTTGTTGGGGATGATCGCTAATCAATGTAATGAGTCATACAGTCCCAAGACGATCACATGATATGCTGATATTTCACACACTTAGTTAGATGATTCTTGACATGTATCTAGTATATTGATCTAGCATCTCCACATGTTCTAGTTATTGTTCTTGTACACACTTATATACCAGTTCATTGTTCTTGCGTGTACTTGGATTTCTATTTCATTGATAGATGTATATTGATGACGATGTTCCAATATTCCATTTATTCCAGTATTTCTTTATTCCAGCATTCCCTTATTCTAGTATTTCTCATTGCCTTCATATCTGTCTTGTATTTTTTTACACTGTGTTACAGTTTTTGTCAATATATGTGGAACTGCTGTTAGAGGTGTATTTCGTTCCAATCCTAACTGGATATTTTTTCCAGACTGTCCGACATACTTGGAGATTGGATGTTATTGATTGCAGGTTAGACTATTTATTGTTGTTTAGACTTGTCTTGTACTTTATTTGTTCTCTTTGATATCTCATCGTGCTTTAGCTTATGTGATTGAGTATATTTCGTATTATATTATGATATCTGTGTCTCCTTATGGAGTTGGATATTCATGTGAGATTGATTAGATAGTATCATGACCCAGACAGCGTTCTACCGTCGATGCTGCAGCGTAAGCTGGACGTACCGACGCTCTCGTGCCCCTATACCGGGTGCGGGTCGTGACACTCCTAGAGTAAATACATATCCAGTAGTAAATTTTATATCATGTGAGTCAGTTACCCAGTTTGCATCTGAATAACCTTCTATGATATCAGGGTGCCTAGTAAAATAAAGTTTGTAATCTAGGGTGCCCTTGAGATATCTAAATATCCAATCCAAGGCATTCTAATGTGACTGATTTGGGTTACTGGTATATCTACTTAGTCTCCCAATAGCAAATACAATATCAGGTATTGTCCTGTTTGTTATATACATAAGGGAGCCTATCATCTGTGAATATTTATGTTGTTCCAAAGGTGATCCTTTATTCTTTTTTAGTATAATACTGCTGTCATAAGGAGTAAGGACAGGTTTCTTATCAAATAACTCAAACTTTTTTAGCATTTTTTCAATTGAATGTGCTAAAGATAGAGTATAACCCTCTTTGCCTTTGGTCACTTGCATTCCTAAAATTAAGTTGGCTTCTCCTAGGTCTTTCATATTAAACTGACTAGATAAATAGTTCTTTGTAATATTTATCAATTCCAGTGATGAACCTAGGATAAGGATGTCATCTACATACAAGCATAAAATGACACAACTTTTACATGTACCTTTAGAGTACATACATTTGTCATACTCATTTGACAAGAAACCATATTCACAAATTACTTTGTCAAATTTATTATGCCATTGTTTGGGAGCTTGTTTCAAGCCATAGAGGGATTTTACTAGTCTGCAAACTTTCTTTTCTTGACCTTTAGCAATAAAACCTTCAGGTTGGTCCATATAAAGTTCTTCCTCTAGATCTCCATTCAAAAATGTTGTCTTTACATCCATTTGATTGATTAGCATATCATGAATGGATGCTAAGGCCAAGAGAGTTCTAATGGATGTGATCCTAGCTACAGGAGAGTAGGTATCAAAATAATCTAACCCTTTCTTCTGGGTAAAACCCTTAGCAACTAATCTAGCTTTGTATTTCTCTATAGTACCATCGGCTCTGAGTTTCTTCTTAAAAATCCACTTACAACCTATTAGTTTATTGCCTAAAGGTAGATCTGTTAGAAACCAAGTGTTATTCTCCATGATGGAGTTGTATTCACTCTTAATGGCTTCTTTCCAGAAGGGAGCATCAGGAGACGACATTGCTTCTTCATAAGTTGAGGGATCACCCTCTATCAAAAAGGTGAAGAATCCTTCTCCTAAATTTTTTTCATTCCTATTCCTTTTACTCCGTCTAGGTTCTAAGTCTTGTTCAGATTGTGAGCTCAGTATTTGGACATAAGAACTAGTAAAGGGTATGGAGGAAGAGATTGAACTTCTATCCTTAAAAGGAAATATGTTTTCAAAGTAAACTGCATCTCTTGCTTTTATAATGGTATTGTTAGAGATTTCATTTACTTCTGAGTGAGTCACTAGAAATCTATTGGCATAGCTGTCTAAGGCATATCCTATGAAAACAGCGTCTACAGTCTTGGGACCAATCTTTCTCTTTTTAGGTTCGGGAATTCCGACTTTAGCAAGGCATCCCCAAACTCTAAGGTAATTAATCCTAGGAGCTCTACCTTTCCAAATCTCATAGGGAGTCTTATCTTTTGTCTTACTAGGAATCCTATTAAGAATGTAACAGGCAGTTGATGTAGCGCCACGTTCTCCCGGTGCGGAGAGCGCGGCTAAGAAACACAAGACGGTATCGTTCGATCAGGATAGATTGAATTAAGAACTCGTCCTCGTTATGGATTTGTTTCTTCAGAATCGATTCCCATATTCAGTGGACCTTGCCCCCGGGATCGACTTAGCGGCAAAGTCAGGAGGGACCTCTCCACTGCTATCTTTTATTGCCTCGATTTTCGATGTCGCTTGTTGCTTTCGTGCTTTAAGTTAGTTTTAGGATTTGTTTGTTTTCCTTGAACGGTTTCGATGAGTTTCATTATTTTCGTTCATTGAACTGCACTTCAATTTCGAGATTGGAAAAGAGGAAGAGGTATTGATCGAGCTGTTCGTAATGCAGGTGAACGAGCAGTAGGTGGCTTGCGAGCGGAGTCGTGAAGCGCCTCTTTCCTTCTCTCTTCCAAACATCGAAGTGAGTAGCTACCAACCCGATTAGCTAGCCCTGCTTCCAAGCTTCACATCTAATAAATCTGTAATCTTCTTTGCCCTGATCAAACGATACCAAGTAATAATAAAAGAAACTAAGATAAAAGAGAATAGACTTAGTTATTATGCTTGTCAATCAAACATGTGAACTGTTATCTTATAGTACGCTTATTCGTGGAAATGTTCGATAAACCGTGCTAAGTATAGATCACATCTTGTATATGCATAATTTTTCAGGGAGGCTATGCAAAATAAATTATGCAATACTGCTTGTCGTGTACTCGTGTTCTTGCACTCGTGTTGCCTCAAATGCATGACTTGTTAACTTGTTAATCGTGTTTGATCATGGACAACTTGTGCACAAGGTATTGGTTCTGCGGACGGTCGCTAGGGCACTGGCACCGATCCGATCCGGGCGGAACTCATGTGTAGTCGTCGTGTTCGGGACTGGATAGCTTGTAGCGCAATCGTGTACTCTCGTAGCATGCTATCATTGTCCTCGGCTACGTCCACTATGGCAACCATGCCAGTGATCATCGTGTATATTTAAACCTGTTGCAAACTAACTTGTGTCTTCGTGGCAGGGAAGGCATGGTAAGTATTGTACAGGTAATTCAGACGGGCAGGTAAAATCCACCGAACGGTGGCATGTTCATTTCAGTATCATACATATATATTGTTGCTTGTAAATAAACTAAGGCAAGATAGAAACTCACAAAACATGCATGCTTCATTAAAACAACGTATTGATTGGTATAGCTCGGTTAGCTCGCCTTCACCAGTATGTTCCAACATGCTGACCCTCGTTGAAACAGGTTCTCCGCACCAAGGCGAACCGAGCGAGGAGCCGAAGTCGTCTTCCCGATCCAGTCCAGCTGTTGGCGCATCTTCACCGTGCCCCTAGAAGCATTTTGAAGTCAGAAGCTGCAACTCTTCATACACAAATGCAGTTCGTGGCAAAGCCGTCCTCCAGCCTGGAGGTCTATACATTTGAAGTTATAAAGGGATGTAATGTACAGGACTGCTATCTCATTTTGAGTCAACTCTTTTGTAAGCCCGTGCGGCATATTAGCTAACTCGTTCAAGAGTTTGTAATAGATGTTCATTATCAATAAAGAGAACTTTTCCATGTTTCAAATCTGTGTTTCAATTTATCTACGTACTCTGAATATGTGCTTGCTATTCAAAATACTTTTGCCTTGTGCGAGCGCAACCCCAGGCCCGCACGGCATCACGTACGGAATCGGGTCGTGACATAATGGTATCAGAGCCCAGATTTCAGTTCCTTATACTTCGTGCTGGAAAAGTTCCTTTAACGATCAAATTTCCTGTACGAACTCTTGAACTCGCTAGGCCAAACTGAGATACGTTCATACAATAAGTCCATAATACGTTATGATCCTAATGTAATTTACCTTCTTTTGAAGGAATGGCTCCAGCGCAATCTGCAGCGCAAGCACCGGATGAAAAGCAAGGCCAAGGAAGTAGTTCGGGCACTTCGGAAAGTTCAGAGAGCCAGCGAGCCGTGCCAAGCATCAATCCCATCCAACAAATATTGCAGATGTTGGAGGCAAACCAACAAAGGGACGAGGCTCGCTATGAACGGGCCGAGAAGCGGGCGGAAGAGAGTCAGCTCAAGTTTCAAGACAATATAGAAGCACGATTCTCAGTCCAACAAAAGCAGGTGAATGCCCTGCAACAGATCATTCAGACTTTGGCTTCCAACCATTCCACGGCAAGAACGCCGACTCCGGTGGAATAGCCCGTGCTTGAAGTAGAGATGCCGCAAATTCCAAGGCCGAGGGACGTGACTGCCTTCGACTTTGGCCACTTCAAGAAAGTCTGCAACACCCCATTCAACGGGACTGAGGACCCAGTCATAGCTCTAGATTGGTTGGCCGAACTTGAAGATCACTTCGCTCAGCTAGAGGTCCCCGAAGAGAAGCGTGTCGCCTGCGGGCAACTACAGCTCCGTCTCAACACGCACGATTGGTGGGATGTGTATCGATGATCTCTCCAATTTAATCACGGAGAGGAGGCAATCTCGTGGACGACTTTTTGTGCCGCATTCGAAGAGAAGTTTATACCCCCTCCAGTACAACGTCAGATGGAGAACGAGTTCGTGCAACTGAGGTAGGGCAGTATGATAGTGAAGCAATACTCCGCCGAATTCAACCGACTCTCCAAATTCGCTAGGGCCTATTTACCTGATGCAACGAGTCGACCTAGAAGGTTTGAAGGCAGTTTGCGCCCTGCCATCAATGGGCACGTAGTCGTTCATCAGTATCATACAATGCGTGAAGTCATGAATTATGCCTTATCTCTCGAACCACATTATCCTCACATTCCTGCCGGCGCTGTGCATACCTACAATCACAAACGCCAAAGCAACGAGAGAGAAAATAGCGCTGCAAAGCGACGAAACGACGATGGTCAGCAAATAAAGCATTGGAGCAATACGTGTCAATTCTGCAAAAAGTTTGGACACGATAAGAAAGACTGTCGCTTGAGACTTGGGTTATGCCTCGCTTGTGGACGATCAGGCCATGCCATTAATTCCTGCCCGAACCTTCCTGATCGTCGTCCCCAACGAAATGCTCCCTAACGGTAGGTCCTATTGCTAAGTTTCGTGGACGAAACTTCCAATTAGTTGGGTAGGATGTAGCGCCCCGTTCTCCCGGTGCGGAGAGCGCGGCTAAGAAACACAAGACGGTATCGTTCGATCGGGATAGATTGAATTAAGAACTCATCCTCGTTATGGATTTGTTTCTTCGGAATCGATTCCCATATTCAGTGGACCGCGCCCCCGGGATCGACTTAGCGGCAGAGTCAGGAGGGACCTCTCCGCTGCGATCTTTTATTGCCTCAGTTTTCGATGTCGCTTGTTGCTTTCGTGCTTTGAGTTGGTTTTGGGATTTGCTTGTTTTCCTTGAACGGTTTCGATGAGTTTCATTCTTTTCGTCATTGAACTGCACTTCAATTCCGAGATTGGAAAAGAGGAAGAGGTATTGATCGAGCTGTTCGTAATGCAGGTGAACGAGCAGTAGACGGCTTGCGAGCGGAGTCGTGAAGTGCCTCTTTCCTTCTCCCTTCCAAACATCGAAGTGAGTGGCTACCAACCCGATTAGCTAGCCCTGCTTCCAAGCTTCACATCTAATAAATCTGCAATCTTCTTTGCCCCGATCAAACGATACCAAGTAATAATAAAAGAAACCAAGATAAAAGAGAATAGACTTGGTTATTATGCTTGTCAATCAAACATGTGAACTGTTATCTTATAGTATGCTTGTTCGTGCAAATGTTCGATAAACCGTGCTAAGTATAGATCACATCTTGTATATGCATAATTGTTCAGGGAGGCTATGCAAAATAAATTATGCAATACTGCTTGTCGTGTACTCGTGTTCTTGCACTCGTGTTGCCTCAAATGCATGACTTGTTAACTTGTTAATCGTGTTCGATCATGGACAACTTGTGCACAAGGTATTAGTTCTGCGGATGGTCGCTGGGGCAATGGCACCGATCCGATCTGGGCTGAACTCGTGTGTAGTCGTCGTGTTCGGGACTGGATAGCTTACAGCGCAATCGTGTACTCTCGTAGCATGCTATCCTTGTCCTCGGCTACGTCTACTATGGCAACCATGCCAGTGATCATCGTGTATATTTAAACCTGTTGCAAACTAACTTGTGTCTTCGTGGCAGGGAAGGCATGGTAAGTATTATGCAGGTAATTCAGACGGGCAGGTAAAATCCACCGAACGGTGGCATATTCATTTCAGTATCATACATATATACTGTTGCTTGTAAATGAACTAAGGCAAGATAGAAACTCACAAAACATGCATGCTTCATTAAAACAACGTGTTGATTGGTATAGCTCGGTTAGCTCGCCTTTACCAGTATGTTTCAACATGCTGACCCTCGTTGAAACAGGTTCTCCGCACCAAGGCGAACCGAGCGAGGAGCCGAAGTCGTCTTCCCGATCCAGTCCAGCTGTTGGTGCATCTTCACCGCGCCCCTAGAAGCATTTTGACGTCAGAAGCTGCAACTCTTCATACACAAATGCAGCTCCGTGGCAAAGTCGTCCTCCAGCCTGGAGGTCTATACATTTTGAAGTTATAAAGGGATGTAATGTACAGGACTGCTATCTCATTTTGAGTCAACTCTTTTGTAAGCCCGTGCGGCATATTAGCTAACTCGTTCAAGAGTTTGTAATAGATGTTCATTATCAATAAAGAGAACTTTTCTATATTTCAAATCTGTGTTTCAATTTATCTGCGTACTCTGAATATGTGCTTGTTATGCAAAAAACTTTAGCCTTGTGCGGGCGCAACCCCAGGCCCGCACGGCATCACGATTCGGGGGACGCCCCAACGATTCTACGGAATTGGGTCGTGACAGTTAAAAGGGCTTCTCCCCACAAGTTATTAGGAGCACCAGAGCTGAGAAGCATGGCATATACCATATCTAATAGAGTGTGGTTCTTGCGTTCAGCAACTCCGTTAGACTAAGGTGAATATGGAGCAGTTACCTCAAGAATTATTCTATGTTCTTCACAGAAGTTAATCATTTCGTTTGAGGTATATTCTCCACCACGATCAGATCTAAGGTTAATCTTTCTTTCTAATTGATTCTCAGCTTCATATTTGTAGACCTTAAATTTATCTAGAACTTCATCTTTGGTTTTGAGAAGGTAAATATAACAATACTTTGAATAATCATCTATAAACATAACAAAGTATTTTCTACCGCCTCTGGTCAAAATCTTATTTGAGTCACATACATCACTATGGATAAATTCTAGAAGGTCAGAATTTTTTTCTACAGATTTGAAAGGTAATTTAGTGTGTTTACCTTGAACACAAATCTCATATTTATGTTTGTCATCTATTGAAGTCTTGGGAATAAGATCTAAAGTCATCATTCTTTTAATAGAACCTAGGTTCACATGACCTAGTCTGCCATGCCAAACATTTGAATATTCTATATTAGAGATAATGAGATAACAATCAAAAAATTTATTCATTGTGCTTAAAATGAAATGACCGTCTTTTACAAAGCCTTTTCCTATAAAGGAGTCATGCTTAAAAAATACTACTTTATTTGCCTCCATTACAATTTTGTATCCTGAGGCTACAAGAAGGGATCCACTAACTAGGCTTCTCCTGACAGACGGCACATGAAGAACATCATGAAGAGTTAATATTTTTCTTGATGTCATCTTCAGGTCAAATTTTTCTCTTCCAATAATTTGTGTCGTTGAGCCGTCTCCTAGGGTCACACCTCCTCCACTTGATTCCTGATAGTTTGAAAAACAGGAGCGATCAAACAAAACGTGAACATTAGCTCCAGAATTCAACCACCAATCATCAGAATGGTAAGAGAGGTTAATAAAGGGTTGAAAGCTTACAGACCTAAAGGAACTCGAAGAACCTTTGTGAAGCATGTTCGCTTCTGGTCTAACTGAGCCCTTTTCTTTGTAGGAGGTCTGGACAGCTTCCTTCTTCCTATGGTAGCAGTTGGTGGCCATATGGTTTGTTTTACCACACACAAAATAAAATCTTTTTTGATCCTGAGTCTGACTGAAGTTTCTAGGTTTATGGTCTTGGTGATGATGGTTTTGATGGTTAGGCTGAAAGTTTTTCTTCTTCTTGAAGAAATTATTTTTGGATTTATAATGAAAATTAGATTTGGGTTTTCCTTGGCCTTCTACAAGGTTTACCTTAGCTTTAGATTCAGTCTTAGGCTTAGACCTCAATCTAATTTGTTCTTCGGTTCTAATTTTCTTTAGGACTTGATTGTAGGTAAGATCTCCTTGTATATGGATAAGTTCCTTAGAAATATCAGACCAAGAGGGAGGTAACTTGTCTATTAGGCATGCTATTTTATGCTCATTGAAGAAAGATGTGCCTTTGGCTTGAATATGACTATGGTATTCTTGGAATTCATGGAGTTGGTCATTCATTGGCTTATTATCTACCATGAATTACCTATTAAAGGTTGAAGAATTAAATCTTTCTATTCTGGCATTATCATAGCCGTATTCATCTTCCAAGGTTTTCCAAAGTTCTTTAGCGCTCTTGTATTCAAAAAATATATCATACAAGGATTCAGATAATGCGCTTAGAATTCTATGAAAGTAGTGGAAGTCTATCTCTTTAGGAGTTTTTTGTTTCGAGGAGGTGGACACTCCTATGTCAGACTCAGTTTTATCAGAATCATTTGTGATGGGTATGGACCCATCAATGGCTGAAATAAGTCCTACGGTCGTGAGCCAAAATTTTATTTGGCTCTGCCATCCTTTAAAGTATGAGCCATCAAACTTAACAGGTTTTGCAGTAGAGGATTCCTCCTTACCAGTCATGTTTGCAGTCTGAAAAATATAAATGTATTTAATAACAATGTCTAAGATAATAGTTTAGGCGATCTTTGCTAATCAATCTTAAAATCTTTAGTTTTTCAAGTGTTGATCAACTCAGGTTAGCTGTAGGGGCCGATTCCCAGCTAGCGGCGGTCCGAAGACTCTTAAGTATCGTGTCGCTTAGGGCTATTTACACCCGGTTGACATAAGGACCCTTTCGGCTTGTGTCCGAGTTTGCCTCTACTTTGAAACTTTAGATTTGAAGATTTTATTTGCAATTTCTTTTTTACTAAACTATTTTCTTTTTGGTCCTAGATTGCTTTCAAAATACTAAGTGATTATTTATGTTACAATTGAATGGAATTTTGTGACAAAAATATTGCAATTGACAAAATTATCAAATGTGCTAACAATTTTTAACTCACTTTAAGCAAATTTGTAATTTGGCAGTATAGTAAGCAACTTGATAAGTAAACAAATAAATCAATTGAGAAAATGAAGTAAATTGCTAACAACTGTTTTGAGTTAACGATTATGGTCAAATAGCAAATATTAAATATGGTTATTTGCTATGGTAAATATTAAGCAAATTGAATTTTCTAGAATAAAAATTAAATTACTGCAACTTAATAATATTGGCTACAGTAAGAATAATTTTTCTACAAGTTAAAGCTTGCTATAGTCAGAAATTTTCAAATTTTCAATTGATAAATTATCAACTATGCTACAGTAACTATCAACTTTTAATTTATTAATCAACTTTATTTCAGAAAATTTTATGTTACTATGCCAATAATATGTTGCTACAATATTATGAATTAAGCAATGCCCAAACAAAAAAATTCGGTTATGTAGCAAGAATAGGCAACAAATATTAACCTAACTGATGAGAAATATATATATAATAAACGGTTAATTTTTTTTTCTTTAGCAGAGAATAAATAATGGTATATTAACAATATTTTTGAAGCTTTCTAGCAAGATTTAGATGAACAATTCTAACATAAAACTCAACTCTTAGATTGTTAGAAAAAATTGTCATTTTCTTATTGAAAACTTTGTGAATCAAAAGAAAAAAAAATTAGATTGATGTTACCGGCCTCTGGGGAAGTCGTGCACGAAACACTGCCCTAAGAGTTGATTCGGGATCTGTGTGCAGACGTTTCCCGAAGCTCCTAGTGGTAAAACCCCCGCACTACCGGTATCTCGTCGCCGCACACGACTCGGAGAGAATGACCAGGACTTAGCTCTGCCCAGAGCTTGGAGACGAGTAAAACGACGAAGAATGGACAGAATAATATGTTGGCAGCAAGTTTTTGGAGAAAAATATTTCTGATTCCGTTTTCAAAGAAAAATCATTCATATACAAGAATCCATCCAATATATAATGGTCTGAATTAATTTGCTATTAATTCAGCCGTTACACAGACACATGGAGAATGAATCTGGACATGTAATGTATTAACGGTTCAAAATTAAATAGTAACGGACAAACTTATTCTCCAACGTTCAGAATATTAAACGAAAAAATTGAAGAGGAGCAAAAAGAATTTAGGGTCTCAGCCTGAACCCGAAGAGAAAATCGAATCGGCATTCGGCGCCCGCAGATGTGGTCGCGTACCCGCACCCGTTACGCGCGCCGAACCGAACTGAACCGAGCCGAGCCAGGCCGGGCGGCGGCGGCGTGCGCATGGCCCAAAGGTCCAACCCCCACAAGCATTCAAGCAAGTAAATGAGACAAACTAATATATACACATATAGAGCAAACACCCCAACCGATGTGGGACAAAAAGTGAAGTTGGTTTTTTGAGCAATGGTTCTAACAATTCTGAAGTACAAAAAAAAGAAAAAAATTATAGGATAGTTTATTCTTCGTCGTTTGTCGCTATTAGGGACGGGTTGTTTCGACGAAGTAAAAATTTTGGAAATCGATATTTTTCATGCGTACACATATTTGTCCAATTCATTTGTTTGGGTATTTGGAGAAGTGGAAAATTTTAATGTTTGTTGTTTTGATGGTTGTTGAAGTGAGTTAAAAAAAAATTATGATTTGAAAAGTATCAAAGTAGAGAGGAAGTGGCCTCCAACCAAACGTGAAGTGGGAATGAGGATTTCTTACTTTACGGAAACTACTTCAAAAGAAAAAAAAAATTCCGATTTCAAATGCAGATTTTTAGCAGGTAAGATTTATTATTCATGTATTTTCACAGTAAATCTTGTCTGCAAATAGCGGAACCAAACACGTGAAGTGGAACCATGGAATCACAAATCCAAAATTTTCTCACTTTCGCGCTCCAAATCACAGAACCAAACAGACCCTTAATGAACCTCAATCTAACAAGATGGGCTACATAATCAGCTTAGACTATGGACCCATATGGTTTGTAGGCTTGGACAACTTAATGTAATTGGCATTATATTGTCAATCTAAACCGGGTATTTGGTTGGACAAAAAGAATTTAGATGTAATGTAATCACGATTAAAAGTTTGATTATATTACATCAGAGCATCCATAGTGGGAGAGGTTTCAATGCTACATTTTGACTTTAGTCAAATTTTGTAGCACTTGAAGGCTGTAGTGGATACTTGTGCATACTTGAAAATTGTTAGAAAGCTACGAGACACTCCAAATTTGGAGCGTGTCCTATCTCCTTTATATTAATTGATGGGCCCATCAAAAGTAACTAGGAAAGAAAAATAAAGAGAAAAATATGGTGGAAAAAGAATAGATTAATTTAGAGTATTTATTTAGAGTGTACCATTGTCAACCAATATCATGGGGATACTCCAAAAGTAATAATTTACACAATTTTTAATAATTTGAAGTATGTGTTTTGAGTGTCCCCACTGTAGATGCTCTCAGTTTCTTCTAAAACCAATTACATTATAAAATCCATGTAATCACAATTACATTACAACTTAAATTTTACGAACTTAACAAAATAATAATTAACCAGTTTAAAAATACTTTTTCTTTTAATTTTTAGTTTTAATTCATTTTATTGATTTACTTCTAAGATTTTATACTGTAATTTTTTTTTAAATACTAGTATATATGCACGTGCTTTGCACGTATATTGGAGTGAATGATGTTGATGAGTTAGTTTATTTCTACTGCTTTTAATTATATAGGTTAATGGTTCAACCCTTCGAATTCTTTGATAACAATTTAAAAGACTTAGCAAGTAGCATGAACCCTTTGATTTCCGTAAATGGTTGTCATTATTGCATCTCTTAAATGGTTGTCAGTGAAATTTATTGTAGGTATTCTTTTTAATTACTAAATATGTTGAAGGGTATTTTTGGAAAAAAAAAAAAATCACGTTGAAGCCTAGTTTTGGCATTATATAGTAGAATAGATTACATTACAATCTCAATTACGTTACATAGTAAACAAACTAATAATTGAAATTTATATTAAATTTGTATAATTTGATTACATCTTCCAATCAAACGTGATAATGCAATCTTAACTCCATTATATTTCAAACTAAATTTCATTACGGTTGTAATCTTATTACAATGAAACTCAAGATAATGCCTCCATTTGTTAAAAAAAAAAAAAAAAAAAAAGAGGGTAAGCAAAAGGACAATCTGAAATGAACCGTGTGCTTTCAGTACTACGTTTCGAAGACTGTCCTAAAATTCAACCTCGCTGACGTCACGTTTCGAGAAACTTCTACAAGATAGAACGTGTGGTGGTGGAGTTGGCACCGTTGTTGACGGTGTACATACATACATACATAGTCTTCGCTTAGTCTTCGGCCAGTAAGAAAAAAGAAACCCCATGTAACTAATTTCAAATTAACCGACTTTCTTCGTTCCATTTGGTCAAATACTCAACATTCTCTTCTTCTATGCCTCCTTTTCGTTCCCTAATAAACTCACATTACCACTTGCATTCATGTCTTGTGATCTGCCTACCAGAATAAATAAATAAATAAATAAAAGAGTTCACTTCTCTCCCTCGTTTCATTCTTAAAGGTTTCTCCAAACAATCAATTCCCATTTGTTATTATCTGATTACAAAGAACCATACAACCCTAATAGCCACACCTAATCTGGAGTAAATTCTCAATGACAAGAGACGGTTACAACCCATAAACCATAATTCCTTCGGATAAGAGATGTTGTAAAGCATGCACCATCTCACACCTGATACGTATGTATGAAATGCAAAGTGCGCCATCAAACTGCCAATTTGCGTTCTTTGCACTCGTCCGATTTGATAGACCCCTTCGGGACCTAGCTCTTAAAAAAAGTTACCAAAAATGAGTAGCAAGAATAAAATTTTTTTTTTTTGGAGGTCTTGAACATTGCCCTCTAGTAAAATATCTCACCATACCAAACACATGGACTATTAGTCTCCATGTAGACAAGTCAACAAAAGAAGAATCTTATATTGAAATACATACTTTGGGGTGCACTTAGATGTGGGAGTATTTCTCTAGTGTAATCTGTGGGATTATTTCTAGAGAGTAAACTTAATAAACCCCAATAATTCTCCTCATATTTCAATATATGGGCTAAGCATTTCCCACATTAACTGTACATCATGTATTAGGATATATACCACTTACGACTTAAATCTTACCCCATGGATCAAACAACATTACGATACAGAATAAACTATACCTTGAATTCAGTGTCATAACTGCTATCATTCTAACTCATACAATGACATCAATTATGCCTCTATCGCACATTAAAGGCCTTATGTTAACAGAGTATCTGTGTACGTATCTTGGATATCTACAAGTTTACCCTCATGCGACGAGATGCATCTATGTTCATACATATTGGTGAGTTCTTAGAGAGTTTAAATTTTTTAGCATGAGGCATGTCGTTTTCTTGCGATGCTACACCGCTATGACATGGCCTGTTATCGAGGTCTAACCTCTTAGTGGTGTCAAACCATTATTGCATGAGATCATTGCCTCTTTGTATTTAACTACTACTCTCTATCTTTCATCATTAGGCTACATGCCTCTATGCAGTGCTACGCAGTTGTGACATGGCCCGAAGACGAGGTCCTACCACATGTGGTGTCACGCCACTGTTGCATAGGGTACTAGATCCTTTATAGTGCTGAGCTACTCATGCTTCCTGTAAACATGTCGAGCATTCCAAATACTCAAGAACTTATTAAGGCATAAAGTCATCGATCCTCTCACAAAACTTGCTCTACATAAAGAGCAAACAATAGACCAAAGAGGTTCCATGACGATATTCCATCAATATCTCCAAGGACTAACCTTTGTACCTGATATTTTTTTAGTTAATTATCCTTCCTTTCTCCAAAAGTGAGATGCCTAGTGGATTTTTTTTTGAAATAATATCATAATACTTTGTGATAGAATTACAATGATATAATATTATAATTTTTTCAAGCCTATTTTCTTTATTGTATCTTTGACCAGTTAGCGCTTAAGGCCTTTGGTGAATGGATCTGCCAAATTTTTATGGCTCCAAATATTAACCACTATAATTATGTCATTCTTGATACGCTTATTTGTATTGTATGACAAAGTTGCGTGGTCATCTTTTGACCATTGAAGAGATCATTTGACTCCAATGTTGCAGTCGCTTAATTATCGCAAGAGATCGATATAGCCAAAATCAGAGCACCAACCATAGGAATATCATACATGAGTTTCTGAAGCCATTTTGCTTCTTCTATAGCAGCTCAAAAGCATATAACCCAGACTCTTTAGATGAGTGAGAAATCAAAGTCTACTTCTTGGACTTTCATGAAATAACAGGTCCTCCAATGGAGAAGATATATCCTCGTATGAACCTTTCAATCTTTTCTTTTGAGTACCATCTTGCATCAGTCAAACCTTCTGTCATAGTCGGGTAACCATTGTAGTTCAATTCAAACTTTTGATTCTTGTTGAGATATTTTATTTATTACTCTTTTCACTACTTTCTAGTATTCTGCAATTTTATTGCCAACTCAACATCCCTACGGCGAAAGCAATATCACATTTTGTAGCACCCGTAGCATATATTAAACTTCTAATTACACTTGATACCCCAATTATTTGACGCTTTTCCTTATATTTGACATCAGCTTCTTGGCAAACATATAAGGAGTATCAATTCCAGGAAGATCCTAATATCCATAGTGTGTTAACATCGTTTCTATGTAGTAAACTTGTGATTGAGCAAGCCCAGTTTTTGTCCTGATAATCGTTATTCCCAGGATAACATCAACATCTCCTATAAGCTTCCAACTGAATTTGGACGAGAGGAACTTCCTTGTATCTATGATGCATTCTAGATCCATATTTAGGATTAGCATGTCCTCCATATAGAAACACATAATAACCCCTATGCCATCAGTTAAACTTATTATTATACACATTTATTAGTCGCACTAATTATCTAGCCATCTAATCTGATAATTTTATCAAAGTTCTTATGCCATATATTATAAGCTTGCTTCAGATAGTATAGAGATTTCATAAATTTTCATACTTTATCTTAAAGACCTTTGATGAGAAACTCTTTTGGTTGCTTCATGTAAATTTGTTCAGTCAGGTCTCTATTCAAGAATATTATTTTAAAATCTATCTGATTAATCACCAGATATATTTTAAACTTATCAACAGTTTCGTCGACCTTTATCTTCGTTTTAAATATCCATTTATATCTTATGTGTTTCGCTCCTTCAAGTAGATTTACTAACACACAAGTGTTATTCGATATTATAGAGTCAATCTCGCCATTGATTATCTTCTTGCAGAAAAAATGTCTCTGGTCTTCATCTTCTCATCACAGGTAAAAGGAACTGTATCCACATGATAGGTGACAAAGTATTATCCAAACTCCTTAGACCTCCTCGGTCGTTTTGATGATGGTTTAGTGAGTTCTAGTTCAAATATTGGATATTCATTTGCAGCTTCTTCTTAGATAATAGCTTTTTTAGAAATGTTAGTTCCTTATAGTATTCTCCGAAAGATCCACGAGAATAATGTTCTTGTGCTTGGTAAACTTGTCCTTAAATAATTCAGCATCATGATATTCAATGATATGATTTGCTTCAATATCAAGGAACCTCTGAGAATCACTCTTTTTGGTATAATTTAGGAATATGGTCTTCATAGTCCTTATTTCTAGCTTTTGAATCATGATATCAGGAAGCTTCACATAAGCCAAACACCCCACACTCGAATTACATTTAAGTTAATTTCTACCTTGAACCAAAGTTCATAAGGAGTGATGTTTGATTGTGCAAATGATATAATATTTAGAATGAAAATGGATGTTAGCTCAGCTTCTCTCCCAGAAGCAGTTTGGAAGACCAACAGTTAACAACATAGAGTTTTTTATCTCCGTCAATGTCCAATTCTTTATTTATGCTACTCCATTAGATTGGGGGAATACATAGCAGTCATTTATTGATAATTCTATATTCTTTACAGAATGATGTAAATTCAAGGGAACAATACTCTACGCTTCGATCGTTCTGAGCCTTGAGTTATGCCCTATTTAACGTTCATCTTCTGCCTTGAAGTCTTTGAACTTTTTCATGCTTTATCTTTTAATTTTAGAAGATAGACAAAGTATATTTTGAGAAGTCGTTGATGAATATAATAAAGTACTTTATTAACTTTATGGAGAAGTGCTTAAAGTCACATATATTTGAGTACACCAACTCTATAGGATTTGTGTTTTGGTTCATCCATCTAAACGGCTTTCTTACAATTTTGGTCTGCAAACAGATTTTACATTTCTCCACTTCCTTACCCCATATTTGGAGATAAGACCTAGAGTAGACATCTTGTTTGCTCTTTTAAATGAATATGTCCTAGTCTATTGTACCATAACTTAAGAGAGTTACTAGAAACATACACTATATTAATACTTTCAGAAGAAGCTACAAGTTATAATTTAAATATCCCTTCGGTACAAAAAATCTTCTCGAAGTATGCTATAAATTTATACGACATCACCATTTGGCTAGCATTAATCATTAATTCATCCTCAAGCCTGCATTGAACAACAGACTCCTAGAGATCTAGTTCTTGGCAATGATCACAATATACTTCACGTTTTACAAGGTTAGTGACTTCTCCAAAGTAAGTTTCAGTATCTCTCTTTTTATCCCAAATCTTTAGTTTAAGATTTTTTTTTTTTTGCCATTGAGACCTTCTAAAAAGTAGGTTCATAAGTGATGAACAACTTCTTTTGAGCACATGTAGCAAAATATACCTATGTCTACCTACCAATCAGTATCCATGCCAGATGAGTCGACTTGCACAATCATAGCAACCAAGTTAAGCTCAATTTGCTCTTTTTGTTTTGGTTTGGGCTTTGACCTGCAGTCATTCAAGAAATGATCTGTATTTCCATAGTTGAAGCATGCCCGTCGTTGTTGGACTTGTGTTAAAAGAGGCTTATTTTACCTTCATATGGTTGAAGTCTATTTTTTGTTGATGTTGGAAGTCTTCTTCTTTCCCTTGGAATATCTAAAATGTACCATATTTGCATTAGTAAACTATTTGGACAGAGTATCCATTTTTGTCATGACTCGTACCCAGTGTGAGGGCACGATTACATAGTATGTTCAGCATACGTCACAGTATCGATGGTAGAATGTTGTCTTGGTCACAATACTATCTAATCATCTCACACAATAATATATAAGCCTATCAGTGATATCTCAACTTCATACGGAGGAAAAGATGATAATGATATATAATACTCAATTATAATAAACTAAAGGAAGATAATGGCACGATAACATATAAAGGAATAGAATCACAAAATCACAGCTAGAGAAGTAAAAACTATATCCAAGTCTATAAGTCTAGCTACACCATCATAAAGTCTAAGATATCAACAACAACTCAATTCTAAAGAGCTGGAGACAAATCCATTATAAAGCTAAGTAAATAAAACTAAGGTATCTAATGATACCGGCTAGTCCTACCTGTAATCACTCCTGAATGTCAAGGCCCATGGTCGCCACTCCCTCCAGTGGTCCATAATATGTCGGACACATGTCCTCTAAATCAACGTTTGAATAATATATTCAGTCAGGATGGAACGAGTACAACCCAATAGCAGTTCCAAGTTAATTGATAATGCCTATAAACTATAATAGTGAATGTAATACAAGACAAGAAAAGCAATAAGCATATATCAAAGTATGGTAGAAAAGAAAGACAGGTAATCTGGTGAAATAAGGCATAAACTGTACAAAATGAAAGAGAGTATAGAAAATAACTTATACTACACTAAGTGTTTGAAATACTAGTTAGATACGTGATCGTCTTAGGTTTATCAATATTTACTATCAATGCTATAACACAATCATATATATAACACAATCATATATACGGTATGATTGGTTGCTGTCTACAAGTAACACAATCATATAAGATTTGTTGTTGTCTATGGAGTAACAAAATCATACGTGATTTGTATGACTGACTGTTGTCTATATGATGCAATGCATTCTTTAAGGTTTTGATCACATATCTATCTTGCACTTCTCTTGCCCCCAACTAGTACAATGGATCCAAATCACGAAACGTAACGACACGGTAATCACAACTAGTACAATGACTAATATATATATATATATATATATATATATATATATATATATATATATATATATATGCACTAATACACTATATAATATATAAATACTAGTGAGCAATAAATCAAACACAGTGTTCACTAATCTAGGATACTACTCAAAACCATGATACTCTCTTGATACGTACTCCAACCATCAAGACACACCACCAATGCACAAGGAACACATCCAATATACTAAATAGAGTATGTAAACTATTAGAAATAGCTAATCTAATGCAATATGAGAAAATTACATGCTAGGACTCCAAATACATTGAAACTTTCCACCTACACCACCGTATCATGACGTATCATAATACTGACTCCCCGTATCCAATTGTTGATATGTATCTACCCCAAATAACCAATCTAAGTCCAAATGAACACATTATACCAAATAATAAATACTTACACATACAAGTATCAGACACACAACTCTCTAGCACAGTCACTCACGTATAAATTAATTAACACATACACTCACTCACACACTAATATATAAATACACTAACACACTCACTTATATATATATATATATATATATATGAGTGTATATATATATATATATATATATATATACAAACAAACTAACACACTATATAAATACTAGTGAGCAATAAATCAAATACCTAGTATTCACTAATCTAGGATACTCCTCAAAACCATGACTCGCTTGATACGTACTTCAACCACCAAGACATACCACCAATGCACAAGATACACATCCAACATACTAAATAGAGTATGGAAACTATTAGAAATAGCTAATCTAATACAATATGAGGAAATTACATGCTAGGACTCCAAATACATTAAAAAATTTCACCTACACCACCGTATCATGACGTATCATGATACAGACTCTTCGTATCCAACTGTGGATATGTATCTAACCCAAATAACTAATCTGATTCCAAATGAACACAATAGATCAAATAAAAAATGCTTGGTGCACCAATCTTGGATTTTTTCCAAATTGGACACAAAACTCAATGTAACAATCATCATAGAGTCTATTAGAGCCTAATTCTTCTTCCTATAGGCAGTCCTAATCCAATAGTGGGTTCATATAGGTCTATTACACTAATTAGAATATAAATTACTAAGTAAATAGGAATTTTACTCCAAAGTTTCTTCTAGCAACACCAAGCTCGTTAGTCTCCTTAGGAATGGAATGTGATAAGATTTAAAGTGAAGAAATTAGGGTTTACTTTCAAATTTGGGGATGAACTAAATAAAAATAAATGGAGGCTATAAATGAACAAGAGAATACTTATAATCCCCCCTAGAGTGGACTGCCCCCCTATGGCTAAGGTTAAGGTTAGGTTAAGGTCTATTTGGTTTGACCAAAAAGCCCCTCTCAATCTCTCATGAATAGGATCTTTTAGTCCTTAGGAAAGAATATTCCATTCTTGAGTCCAAATGGGTTTAATGGTCCTAATCTAGTCATAACTAATAATTAATTAAACCATTGGATCATGAGTCATGTCAAGTCTAGTTGGGTCTAATTGGGCTCACTAGCACTAAGTCTAACTAATGACTAATAATAAACCATCAACTATATTAAATATATAGATATAATGTAACAATAGTAAATATTATTTCAATATAAATATAACAATATAATTATTATGAAATGATAAAAATATTCCTCTCTAGAAAAGTGGTAGTTACAATTTTGATTTGGGCTCTGACTTCCTCTTCAATATGAATCCAGCATAGAAGATCTTCCAGTATCTATCTTCTTTTGGTACATATCAGTAGTAAAATTATTCTAGCTAGGAGGGAGCTTGCAGATGATGGCTCCCACCATAAACTTATCTACTTGAGGTATACCTTCCTCCATAGGATTTTGCTGCAACTTCAATAGTTCTTTCACTTGTGATAGCATTGTCTTCTCATCTTCAAATTATAATTTTATAAATTTGTCGATGAGGTAAATTTTGGACTTCTCCTCATCTTTGTACTGTTTCTCAAAAGGCTACCATATGTCTCTTGCAAACTCCATCTTGTTGTACAATTATGTCATGGAATCATCCATAGAGTTGAGAATCAATAACTTACATAGTTTTTTGTCACTTATCTATTTCTCCTGTAAGGTAATCACATTGACCAGCTTTTGTGCATTATCAATTTATGGAAGAACAGGTGATGGATCTGTCAACGCATATTCAATATTGACGACTTGAAGATTGAGACTGATCTTTCATCTAAAGATATTGTAATACTCTCCATCAAACTTCTCAAGTTTGTGAAAACTTATATCGAGAAGACTTGTACGATTTTTCATCTTTACTTGTGTCGAGAAGACTTGTACCATCTTCCATCTTTGTTACTTGGATCTTGATTTAAGATTGTGTTTGTAAAAATAGAGTGATCCACGAAGTATTGTTTAGGTTACAAAGATCGTATAAAGTGTGTAAAAATTATAATTATAAAGATTACAACCTCTTGCAATAAAATAAAACACAACTTGTGTATTACACACTTTGAAAATAACTACTATGCAATAAATCTATAGCTAGAATGGAGAAATAAACTGAAACACAAGATACAAAATTGAAATAAAATCTTCGTTGAGGTGATGAACATCATTATTGCGCAAAGCAAAATTCGATCGTTTTTGTCGATCTATTCCTAGGAACCAACAAGTTCGAACAATAGAACTTCTTGAATGCTCCTTATCACCCTCACACGGACAGAACTTAGACTCTCAGAAGAATGTACGAACAACACTTCGTGGATCATGCTTCTAACTCTCCTCTCATAGCAAAATATATTTTCTAACTATCATCTAAAGAAAGAGAGAAGAGAAAATATATAGCGGAGACACAAGCCAACCTAGCCGCCACACGTCCTAATCAGAGTGAATTCCCACGGATAAGGTGTACTTACAACCCATTACCCCCTAATCACTACGGATAACGGATGATTAAAATAGAAGATCAATTCAAAAAATCATCACGCACAATTTTTGTGGAAAACAAATTTTCGCTCGAGCACTCTCCACGCAAAAATGACAGTTTTTGCGAGAGCGACCTCTGAACGAAAATTCTATGCTCCGCTCACCATGTGCCATGTTTCTTCTGCGCGACACCCTATGTAGCACTCACGATGCACCCTTGTTGCGTTAGGGCAACACCCACGCAAAAACCGTACAAAAATGAGCATAGAATGACACAAAGGCACTATCTTGCATCCGATTCGTATGGCAAAGTCCAACATTAAAGTGCCACATTTTTTTCTTCGTCTACGTCCCAGTTTGAGTCCCTAGGTGTCTTCAGGACCTAGCTCCTAAGAAATTTTTTAAAGAAATGGGTGACAAAAACACAATTCTTTTTTGGAGGTCTTGAACTTTGCCCTCTCGTAAAATATCCCACTACCAACCACATAGGCTATCACTTCCCATTTGCACAAGTCAATAAAAGAAGAATATTTTATTAAAATCTACACTTCGGGTTCATATGGATGTGGGACTATTTCTATAAGAGCATTAGTAAAAGCACTACACAACCCAGAATTTTTTTATTTACATGTTTGTCAGTCAAAAAAAATACTGAGAGGCTGCCCACTACATAATGGAGACAGGACTTTAGAAAAATCTACAATCCTGACTGGATCCACGATTTATATTGGACTGTCAAATTTTTTAATATATTGATAGGACTATTAAAAATTTGATAGTCCATTATGTAGTGGACAATTCCTTAGCAACAAATTTTAATTGACAAACTTGTAAATAAAATAAAAATCTCAACAATCTCGAGAAACTTTTGTAGTGCTTTAGCAATGCTTTTCTATAATTTCAATAACCCACCCCTCAAACAACATTTGTCATAGTTCATCGTTGTAATTATTTATGGATTTTTGAGGTGGCTTAACTGAATGATTGGGCATGCTACGACCTTAAATACACTTTGGTGTGCGTTAGGACAGAGTTGTAGTTTTTGTATCAATGAAGCCGTTGCGTAATAGACCATTCCTTCTGGTGATCCTCATCGGTGCCCTCTGCTCCATCACCACCGCAAGAGACACCGTGACCCCGACACAACCCCTCCTCGACAATGAGACACTCGTATCCTCTGCGGGGCACTTCGTGCTAGGCTTTTTCACTCCAGCCAACTCGAGCAACCGCTATATCGGCCTGTGGTACAACAAGATCACAGTCCAAACGATAGTGTGGGTGGCGAATCGTGCTAACCCGGTGAAGAACTCGATCGGGCACCTATCGATCGACTCCAAGGGAACGCTTATGATCACTGATAGTAACTCAACTGTCATCTGGTCCGTAAGCAATACCGGCCTAGACAATTCGGTCGCACAACTGTTGGACACGGGCAACTTTATGGTGAGAGCAGCTGGCAGCGACAACAGCGGGAACTATGCGCGGCAAGGGTTCGACTACCCGACCGACACACTGATACTGGACATGAAGCTCGGTGTGGATAAGAAGACGGGGATGAACCGCAACCTGACATCGTGGAAGAGCGACTACGACCCTTCCCCGGGGGACTACTGTGTGTTCATGGACATCCGCGGAGATCCCGAGATCTACCTGTCCTCGACCGGTTCGGGTAAGATTTGGCGCAGTGGACCGTGGAACGGACTCAAATTTGTCGGCTACCAAGATCCCGTACTACAAGGAATCAGCCCCAGTTTCATTAACAACGACGAACAGACGACGTACTCGTGCTACGTAGGCAACCAGTCGATCGTGCCGAGACTATTGGTTAATCAGTCTGGTCTGACTCAGCGCTCGCTCTGGATGTGGGAGAGCAACCAGTGGAACTTCTTCTGGTACGCGCCAAAGGACCCTTGCGACATTTACAATCAGTGTGGACCTTACGGAGCTTGCGATCCTAACAACTCGCCAATATGCACGTGTCTGGTGCAGCAGGCTTTCACACCGAAGAACCCTGCAAAGTGGGCGCTGAGGGACGGCACCGACGGCTGCGTTCGGAACACGACTTTGGACTACAGGAACGGGACCGACGGGTTCGTCCATGTAACGAACGTGAAGCTGCCGGAGACGTCGAACGCCATGGTGGACATGAGCTTGAGCCTTGACCAGTACGAAGCCTCGTGCTTGAAGAATTGCTCCTGCACTGCCTACGCCACTGCCGATGTTCGTGGGGGTGGCAGTGGGTGCATAATTTGGGCCTCTGAACTAATCGATATACGGCTATACGCCGAAGCAGGCCAGGACATCTATGTACGCGTATCTGCTGCCGATATAGGTACACATATACAATTTGAACCTATCTTCACCTTCTACATACAGCACGTATTTCTCATTTTGGATATAGCATTGGACAAAGTAGTAGGTTATGTTGCATGAATGGACACGACACGGATATAAGGTTGGACCTAGTATTAGGCTATGTTGTATTAATGTATACGATACAGATACGAAACAGAACATTTTCAGATAGCAGGTAGAGAAAAAGCATCCTAGAGCTTGGAAAAAATCTTCTACTAGTGATTAATGTTTTAATTTGAAAATATTGTCAGATTCTCCTTCGTCGTGGGTTAGTGACATTTATGTCTATTTTGGTTATAGCCGACTTTTTCATTTGGTTTCATACAAGCAGAAGATCGAACATCCATCTGATACTGAAACCTTATGTCAAAGTATGTCTCCTGCCAAGATATCACCACCTGACAATTATGGATTTTTACCCTCAAGTCTACAACAGACTTACTGAGATTACTTCCTTGGTAATCACTGGTACTTTACTGCAAGTACTTCTTTGACTGTAACTTCTCGAAGTTCAGAACCATTATCCCAATTCCTAGACCATCTACTTGATCCTTATTCGCTATCGAGATCTTCGACCTTCTTTAGTGATAGGCTTGACCTCGGTGAACTTCTCTTCCTAGAGCTTCTGTCACTAGATGCACTAGTATCCATTCACCAGTCACCAACCACACCATATGACTTAACATACGCAATCATAGAAACCAAGTTAAGTAATCAAAGTAACCAAGTTAAGCTTTTATCTTGCTATTTTTGTTTGAAATTGGATCTGCAATCCTCATTCTCATGATCCTTCATGCTTGAAGATACATGCATCAAGGTGCTCATATTCCTATGCGCATAACCTGGTCGCGCATAGACCTTGCTTAGAGATAGCCACATAGACGCTTCCATACGCCAAGTCCTGCCATGCCCCATAAGAACTCCATGCGCAGTGACTACACTGAACCGAACCAACCATACGTAGTGAGTGACCTACACCGAGACAACTTATTTATCGAGTTCTTCCATGTTTTAATTATTGCCATGAGTAGATGCATAGTGCCGGTCTCTCTTATGCAACCGCAGTAGACTTCTCTATGCGGCTACTAGCTACAGACATCTCTATGTGCCAACTTGCATCAAATGTCGACTTTCTTTTGGAATGTGCGTCTGTAGCGATGCCAGATCAAGTTCACTTCCATCCGTAGGAATGGTAGATCATGGATCTCTCTACCAATGTCTAACATTTGATAGAGGACTCCTTCCTTATCCAAATGATTGAAGTGTAGTCCGTCAATTTTCTCAAGTTTGTAAAAACTTATGTTGAGAAGACTTTCACGGTTGTTCTCCGCCTTACTCGGATCTTGCTTTGAGATGGTTAGTCCCGAGGCTTAATCAAAGATAGTAGAACAAGAAGTTGAAGTCGATATCAGGAGTTCATACAAAAGTTCCCTCACTGATATACCTCAATACAACGAAGAACTATATAAAAATATATTATAGTAGCTGATTACAACTCCTTCTAGATTACTAAGCTTAAGAACCAAAATACGTTATTTCTTGTAAACGCTGTTGAAATTGGGACAGAACATTTACAAATAGAAGAAAGGAGATGAAGATAGAATAAAAAATTATTCTTGCTGGGGCGGTAAAAACCACCGTTGCTCAAAGCAAGATTCGTCCTCTATCGACGAACTGCTCCCAGGAGCCAGCAAGTTCACAAGAGAACTTCTAGAATGCTCGTAGTCACCTTTTTGTGTGACTCGAATGGACTCCTTTGGACTCATCTGTAGAAGCATGAAAAATACGCTGGGACAATCTACGCAGCATCTCGATACAGAGCAGCGTAAGCAGAGGCCTTTGAAGCCATCCAACGTAAAACAGGGTTCTTCATCGCCTCCATGGCGTAAAACCCAGCCGCTCTCAAAGCAGCGTTAAAGCGTACGAGGAACGCTTCGTCTTCCCCGAAATGAACCTGTCAAGTCACGCAGTGAACCTGGCCTCTGACTCCTGACAAAAAGTACTGTACGGCTACCTAGACGACGGCTGGAAACGGTGGCAGACCCCTCGGGACGCGCTCCACAGTATGATGGCGGATCTCTGCATTTAATGCGGAGGATTTGGTTAAAATATCACCAAGCCGTCGTCTACTGGAGTCCCCCCAGCGTAAACCGCTCTTTCGCGTACAAGGGAATACGCTGCCTTATTTACACAGGCAAACATGAGCTGTTTCACGCTCCGCAGTAAGGCAAACCGCTGCCACGTCAAAAGCTGCACTTCGTACGGGGCTCGAGGCACGTCTCTACAGAGCAGTGACAGTCTCCCTCAAGGCACGTCTCCGCGACGGATGCACAGAAGGGCTGCAGACCTTCAAAAATACGTCTTCGCATTTAATGCACAAGATGATGACAAATCTCTGTAGAAGATTTGATTACATCTTCGAAAGACGTAATTTCGGCTAAGACGTCCGCATCAGCACTTCGACTCGGTACGCAGTGGCTTCTACGCCCGCTCAGGATCAGTGCTCCCTCGGCTTCCAACACCCTCTCGGTCTCTACGACCACTCGGCTTCTATGCCCATTCGGCTTCTATGCCTATTTTGGCTTCTACGCCAAGGTGACAGTCGCTTGGCTTTTACGCCAACCTCTGCTACACAAGGGATACCTACCAACGTGGCTTCTACGCCGTGATCTTCGTAGCAGATATACGCGTTTTGTCCCCTTAGTTGGACCCGCGTCACATGCTCACTCAAAAGGTTATTTACACGCAGGCATTGGTTATTTTAAACCGTTGTGTAAAAGGGTGCTGTACTGTCCACTCCTCGGTTGTTACACCGATGGAGTGGTCACTGTCACCAAAACTCTATAAATAGAGACCCCTATCAATGGGGAAAAAGGTCAAAAAATTGAAAGATCGAACAATTGAAGACTCAGAGAAGAGGTCGAACAATTGAAGATCGAACAAGGAGAGAAGAGATCGAGAGAGAGAGAGAGGAGAACCCAGAGCTCGAGCAAGGAACAGGGAGCGACGACCTTCAGCATCGCGCATCCACCCTCCTTTGCAACCTCCGAAGCTGCATCCTGTCTTCCACGGCACTTCTTCAACATCGTGTAGTCCAAGGGCTAAAGTGATCGACCGCAGATCAGACACCTATAGAAATTTATACCCAGATTAAATAAATTGTACTCCCATATCCTCCTATAGGATTACATTGTACAAGTTTGTTTGTAAACCAAAGGGCGCGGGCCTCTTATAACCCCGTCATTGAAATACACTTTTATTCTTTCGTTTAATACCACAAACAAGATGACGACTCTGCTGGGGACATCTTTCTCTTCTGACGAGGAAGTAATTGCTCAACACGATGCGGTATCTGTAGGAACCGTGAAGAAGACACTGGTCGTTCAGTTCGACCAGTCTGCCTACGAAGACATGCTTCGGACTGGGGGTAGCTCTCACTCTCTTTCCGTCAAAGACAGCAGGAAGCTACGCAAAGTGTGGATGCCCAAGACATCCTCCGCCGTTCCTGTGGACTCTCCGATCTCTCCGATCTCTCCGACCAATGAGGTGGTAGCATCGCTCCCTCCGTGCCCCGCACGTAAAATTCAGTCTCCCGCTACGCGCGGTACAGACAAAGCTTCTGGCAAAGCCGCAGCGCTAACCCAGGAGTATCCACCGTGCCCCGCACGTAAAATTCAGTCTTCCGCTACGCGCGGTACAGACAAAGCTTCTGGCAAAGCCGCAACGCTAACCCAGGTGTATCCACCGTGCCCCGCACGTAAAATTCAGTCTCCCGCTACGCGCGGTACAGACAAAACTTCTGGTAAAGCCTCAGCGCTAACCCAGGAGTATCCCCTGCGCTCCACGCGCAGAAATCAGTCTCCCGCTACGCGCGGTACAGACAAAGCTTCTGGCAAAGCCTCGGCGCTAACCCAGGAGTATCCACTGCGTTCTACGCGCAGAAATCAGTCTCCCGCTACGCGCGGTATAGGCAAGACCTCTGATGGCACCTCAACACCAAATCAGAAGTACAGATCACGCTCTACGCGCAAAATGACATCTGACCTCTACGGTGAACCAGACGAGCGCGGCGATCTCCGCAAAGGAAGGCAGGCGGGTGAATATTCAACTACTGGGCCCTTACGCCAGCAAAAGAATAATCTGCCTACTCTCCGGATTACGCGAGAAGCTAACGGCCAACTGAGAGCCTCTTCAGCCCTACGCCAGACTGAGCGAATCTCCAAGTTACGCCAGGCGCGGTCCCTCGGCGTAAAACAAACTCAGACGGCGGAAAGAAACCTTCCTGACCTACGCAGATATCTAATCAGGAGGCGTAAAGAAAAAGGACCTTCCAACATGACTATCTCACCTCCTAGCGAACGCTATTGTAATAGTCATAAAGTTGTGATTAATTGCTGCTGCTCCAAGGCGAAACAATCGGTCTTCGACCGATTGAGCTACTCACTGCCTTTTCCGAAAGGGAAACCCGCGCATGCGTCTGTGAACATGGCTTCACACATACCTGGTGGAGGGTCGAGCTCGAGACGACAGCCATCCAGACCTCCGAGCCGAAGGAGGTTTAGTAAGCCCCTCAGATACGTTGAAGCCGGGGTATTCCAAAATACTCGCGCAAGATCACAACAACCAGCGTCATCCTCTTCTGATTCCGACGCCGAAGGTCACCAAATTCCCGAATCAGAGGCAGAAAGTATGGAGTCGACTTCTATAACGACCTATACTAATCCCTCAACAACCCCCAGGGAAATGGGAGCTTACGCCATTGAAGATGAGCACGAGGAAGCTTCGCCGTCAGGGAGCGCGGAACGCATCACTACGCTGGAGACGTCTATGAAACAAATGCAATCCGTAATGGAAAACATGCACCAGATGATGCTCGCTCAGCACGCAACTAACATGGCTCAAGCGTCGGTCCCACCAGCTCAGATACGCGCGGGGGTGGACCCACCACCATCCAACCCAAGCCAAGAGCCTACGCTGGATCAAGAGTCAACAGTTCCTCCCCTGCCTCACCTAGAAAATGGCCTACATCCTGCTGGAGCTACAATACAGCTGACTCCGCACCGCTTAGTAGCCCCACTTCCAACTGAGAATTCGATGCAGGCAGTGCGAGAGTTAAAAGCCCAGTTCGATGCCTTGAAGCACAAAGATCAGCTCAAGAAACTGGGAATCAACCAGCCCTACCAAGCTGTCTGGGAGGAGGTCCCCTCCCCTCCAAAATACAAACCTCAGACTATGGCTCTGTTCGAGGGAAAAACATCACCAAGTCAGTACATGAACTATTTCAGTATGATGACGGTGTTGCTACAAGGGAACGACGCCCTCCTCACTCGGGTGTTCAAGGGCTGTCTCTCAGGAGTAGCCTACCAGTGGTACCGTAGCTTGGTGGACAACTGCATTACTTCCTTCGAGGACTTCAAAGCTCTGTTCTTCACACGATTCTACGAAGGAGGAATGGACATGTCTATGTCCTCCCTCATCGAAGTCAAACAGAAGGAAAAAGAGGACGTTCGCATCTTCATCGAACGCTTTCGTCAGGCCACTTTACAGATGCCTCCAGGAGTTCCAGACTCTGCATTGGTAGACATTTGCAGGAAAAATCTTCTGCCCGTGGTCTCGGTGTTCACAGGACCATATCAGTTCCATGATTGGCTCTCGTTCATCATCTCGACAGTAGCCGCCGAAGACAACAGTCGCAAGGCGCACGACAATGGCATCATGATCTCTGCCTCTGACAGAGGCAAGAGGTCATCTCCCAGCAGTGACCATCCTCGTGGTCCCAAAGGGAAAGAAGCCCTGGCAATCAACATGGCCAGCCAAAGATTGCGGCAACCACGCAAGCAAAACCCGGGACTTCTAGGCCCGTCGAAGTCTACTCTTTCGACGACGACGACGTCCCAAGTATCTTTGAGTGTCTCGTCAAAAGTGGCAAGATCACCCTCCCGGAGCTAAGGCGGCCCCAGGAGGTTGGCAATACCGACGACCCCAAGTACTGCGTCTTCCACAGATACGTACACCACCCAACGAAGGCGTGCTATGTACTAAAACGGAAGATCCAGGGACTAATTGATGCTAAGGCCATCACTCTGCACAGCACCGAGAAGACGGTCGCGGCCAACATGGTCTCTCTGCAGTTTGGCAGTCTACCTCCCCAAAGGGTCCCTAATGGTGTTGCGCCTATATCCCGGGCAACGATGAACCTCGTTAACCTCCCCCCGGCTAGGGGTCAAAATCACAACCGGGTGCCCCTAACTACCCGGCAGGGCGAGATAATGTGGGTTCACCCGGATTTAGTGCCAGAGCTCGAGAGGGAGACCAAGGCAACCAAGCCTACCTACGGGAAGAGTCCCAAATACAGATCATGCCACATGATCACAACTTCTTCTGTGCCAGACGAAGACGAGGTACTTATCACAACCCGGTCTGGGAGGGCCTACCTCGACGACAACGGAGCAAACCAGGGAGACACGCCAGCTGACGCTCCAGCTACCAAGGTTCCGTCGTGCCAAACGTCAGCCCTGCGAAACCTACTCCGGCGGAAAAGGGAAAGCAGAAAGAAATACGCTTCGACAAACCTGTAAAAAATATTCCAAGCAAAGGTTTAGAGAAGCCATACAAATTTGACATCCTGGCCCAACTAGCCAATACGCCAGCTAGGTTGTCCATCCTCGAGCTACTCTGGCTCTCCCCGGACACCCGTCTAGCCCTGAGTGAAGCGCTGATGCAGGCAGAGGCGTACTTGACCCAACTCAAGTCCCCCGACGAGGAGCCAGTGGCATGTCCTCAGTGCCACAGCGTAATGGAGGTGGTCCCAAATATCACCTTCACTCAAAACGATATGCTGTTAAAACATAACAGACATGACAGGCCCCTCTATTACACCGGGTACGTCGGTTCCATGGAGGTCGACCGAATTCACATAGATCCGGGATCATCGATCAGCATCATCTCGCACAGTCTGCTAAGGCCACTAAGAATCCCTACCAGCGAACTGGCTTACACTACCACTACAATCGTGGGTTTCAACGCTGGAAAAAGTAAGCCACTGGGGAAAATTTGCTTGAGAATCCAGATCGGCAACCTTAGGTCGGTGGCCACATGTTACGTCATCGACTCAGAGGTGTCGTACAACATCCTGCTAGGAAGACCGTGGATTCACGACCACAATATCGTTCCTTCAACCCTACATCAATGCCTTAAGTATGTAGATGCACAAGGAACAGTACAAACGGAGGTAGCTGACCTAAACCCCTTCAAAGGAATAGAGTCATACTACTCCGATGCCGGGTTGTACTCCCAGGATCATGCGGAAGAAGGGTCGGGCGAGGCGAAGGAGGAATCCCGTCGGGAGCCGGAAGGGCACTCTGCCACACTGCCGCTGTCCATTAAAGTGAAGGGATGAACCACTCGTCCGAAAGCCATAGAACCTTTGGCTATCCACCGGGACAAGACCAAGACAGGAGAAGGGGGTGATCCTCTAGTGATCACTTTGAACCGAAAGCCTCCACCCTTGGTCATCAACCTTCGACGCAGCGGGCAGTCAACTGGTGTAAAGGCTACCAGGAGTAAAGTTCCAGATGATAATAAACATCCTCTTTTTCAGTATATCTATGCTCAAATTCCAGTACAGGGACCTACTCCGCATCACGAGGTAGAAACCATAGCACAAAAATTCTTGAAAGCTATAGGCTCCTATCGCCCATATGTCTGGGAAGTAGCATCGCCATCCAACGTCGTCACGACATATGGACCTCATGAGGATTCTATTTTCATCGTCCCGCCTACCTGCAGCACTCAGCGCTCAATTGTCTTCGGTCGCATGCGGAACCAGCCGATTGTCCAAGAAGACCCTTTCGATGACGACACCGGGAAAATACAGATTCATCGTTATAGCCCGCAAGCGCTAAGGATCATGCAAAATATGGGCTACGACTTAAAACGTAGACCAGGCCTCAACTACGGAAGAGGCAGACGAACGCCGCCGTGCGGCAACCCCCGTAATCAACAAGCCCGTCTTGGGCTAGGGTATGCCACCTCCATCGCGACTTCCGAGCCAAAAGAGGACCCCTTTACCTCTTCCCAGAACAGCTCATCGCCCTCCAACCAGATGCTTTCGAACAAGCACTATCGGCGAATATGGTGATGACAAATCCCTCAGGAGCCGAGGAGCAGGATACGGAGCCATTCGAGGATGACCCCTGGGCTCAACAAATGGATACGCAGTGGAAATTCTGCTTCGAGCAGAGAGAACCTCCCACCAAGGACGAAGTCATCCAGATCAACGTTGGGAGTGAGCTCTCACCAAAGCCAATATTTGTCAGTAACAATCTTCCACCACCTGAAAGGGAAGACGTTATACAGCTGATAAAGGAGTATATTGACGCCTTCGCGTGGGATTACGAGGACATGCCAGGCCTAGACCCGAAGGTAGCTACTCATATGCTCAATATATTAGCCGATTCGAAGCCGGTAAAGCAGCACCAACGACGGTTCCGCCCCGATATGATGGATGCTATCGAAGCTGAAGTCAAGAAGTTGATAACCTGCGGTTTCATCCAGGAGGAACAACACCCCGACTGGGTCGCTAACGTGGTCCCGGTCATGAAGAAAAATAGGAAGGTACACATCTGCATCGACTACCGAGATCTGAATACGGCCTGCCCCAAAGATGAATTCCCTCTCCCCATCACAGACATCATGATCGACAACACCTGCGGCTTCGAACGCATGTCTTTCATGGACGGGTTCCCGGGATACAATCAGATCAAGATGCATCCTGAAGACGAGAAGCACACCGCCTTCCGGACACCACTGGGGGTATATTGCTATACGGTCATGCCCTTCGGGCTAAAGAACGCTGGGCTACGTACCAACAGGCTATGAGTAACATATTCTGCGGACATTTACGCAAAACAGTGGAATGTTACGTAGACGACATAGCCGTCAAAAGTTGCCTCAAAGGCGATCACATCCGAGACCTGAAGGCAGTATTCGAATTAATGCGCCAGCATCAACTCAAGATGAACCCCGCAAAGTCCTTTCTGGGTATGTCCAGTGGCAAGTTCCTGGGATTCGTCATTACCACCAAAGGCATCGAAGTAGACCCTGACAAGGTCCAGGCGATCACGGCAATGCGACCGCCCCGTAATATGAAGGAACTCAGGGGGTTCCAAGGACGTCTGGCTTATATCCAGCGATTCATATCCAACCTCTCGGGGAGATGTCACCCTTCTCTCATCTCATAAAGAAAGGTGTATCCTTCATATGGGACGAAACCTGCCAGCAAGCGTTCGAGGATATCAAACGTTACTTAACCAGCCCGCCAGTCCTAGTGCCTTCCGTCGTGGGAAAACCATTCTTGCTATACGTACGGGCAATGGATCATTCGCTAGGAGCTCTCCTCGCACAGAAAAATAATGCGGGTCATGAACAGGCTATCTACTATCTTCGCAGAATGATGGTCGGGGCCGAACACCGGTACAACCCAGTGGAGAAGGAATGCTTGGCTCTGATGTTCGCTGTCCAGAAAATGCGGCACTACGTCACTGGCCAGACTATTCATATCATCTCCAGGATCAACCCCCTTCGAGTACTGATGAGCAAGCCAAGTGTCCTCAACTCCCGACTCGCAACGTGGGCGATGCTGCTGACACCATACGATATGGTGTACATCCCACAGAAATCCGTCAAAGGCCAAGCGCTGGCTGACTTCCTAGCGGCTCATCCGACCCCGGAGACCTCCAAGCTATACGAGGACATCCCCGATGAAGTGGCAGAATGTAACTTCACAAGGAAAAGCGACGTATGGCAACTGTTCTTTGATGGCGCCTCCAGAACCGGTCCTAAAGGAAACATCGTTTCAGGAGTGGGAGTCGTCCTTGTTACCCCGGATCAACTCGTCATCTACCGAGCATACTCTCTTAGCGAGCCCTGCTCCAACAACGTGGCGGAATACAACGCTCTACTAATTGGGCTCCAAGTTGCCGCAGAACTGGGGGTAGAATCCCTGGAGGCTTTCGGGGACTCTCTGCTCATCGTCAATCAAGTCAGGGGAATATACGAAGTCCGAAATCCAGACCTCATCCCCTATCACCGGGCGACGATCGAGATAGCTATGACGTTCAAAGGGTTCTTCCTAGAACACGTACCTCGATCTCGGAATCTAGAAGCTGATGCCCTGGCCAGCCTGGCCGCAGACTTGGCCGCTCCTATAAGAAGGCAAGACTCGGTAATCCTTCTTAACAGAGATTTGTTCTGTGTGAAGAACAGCTGTCACATAGAACGCAGCTACGCTGTAAACGCCAATCCTCCTACGAGAGATTGGACAAGTCCTTTCATAGATTTCGTGGCATACGGAATCTTACCGGAGAACCCCAAGGAAGCAGTATCCGTCAAAAGACGATCGCTACGCTTCTACTTCGATGCGTCTTCACAACGCCTGTATCGCCGGACCTACGACGGACTGCTGTTGAGGTGTCTCTCTGGCACCGAAGCACAGCAGATTATCCGTGAAGCTCACAACGGCGTATGCGGAGCGCATCAACCCGGGCCTAAGCTACAGGATCGCATCAGGAGGATGGGCTATTACTGGCCAACCATGATCGCAGATGCAATACAGTATGCAAAGCATTGCAGAGCCTGTCAGGTTCATGCAGACTTCATACATCAACCGTCGGAACATCTACATCCTACGGTCGCATCCTGGCCTTTCGAAGCATGGGGAATGGATATCATCGGTCCTATTCACCCATCTTCTTCCAGGGGTCACCAGTTCATACTGGCCATCACGGATTACTTTTCCAAATGGGCCGAAGCAATCCCTCTCACCGAGGTAAAGGCATCCAACATGGTCAGCTTCATCAAACATCATGTCATCTATCGCTTCGGGGTACCCCGGAGGATAATTTACGATAATGGGCCCCAGTTCATTAGCCAGACATTTCATCGGTTTTGCGAAAAAAACCGGATACACAATGTTGCCTCCACGGCATACTATCCAGCTGCTAATGGTTTGGCGGAAGCTTTCAACAAAACCATTATCAAACTCTTGAAGAATTTTGTCTCTTCAAACAAGAGAGACTGGAATGAAAAATTGGGCGAATGCCTCTGGGCATACCGCACGACGGTACGAACGCCAACGGGTTGTACCCCATTCTCGCTGGTCTACGGGAGCGAAGCAGTTTTCCCCATTGAAATTCAGATCCCGTCACTCAGAATAGCCGTGGCTAATGAGCTGACTCAAGAAAAGAATGACCTCTTAAGGCTTCAGGAGCTAGAAGGATTAGACGAGAAACGCCTACAAGCTCAACAGCGCATCGCGCTCTACCAAGCACGCATTTCCAGGGCTTTTAACCATAAAGTAAAGGAAAGGGTGTTCAAAGTCGGCGAGCTAGTTCTAGCAGTAAGAAGGCCGATGATTTTAACCCACAGAAGTAAAGGCAAATTCTAGCCCAAGTGGGAAGGCCCTTATGTGATCGAGACAACGTTCTCGAACGGCGCCTACATGATAGCCCAGCCTAACGGAGACCTATTAATGGCTCCCATCAACGGCAAGTTCCTTAAAAGATACTACGCTTAATTTCTCCCCTGCCCGGGCAGAACATAGCGAGAATCTCAATTCTGACGAAACTACTCCAAGAAAAGAAACTAGTTAGGTCATATCCTATCATGTCTGTACGACCTCTGAATAGATATATCCTGCTAAAGAGGTGTATCGAGAGTATATTAGGTCCATACTACCTCTGATATCCCCCTCACCTAAAAAACTGTCATTTACATTCCGAAATAACGGGTCCACCACAGTCAGAAAAGAGTCGCTTTTATTCAGAAGGAGGCCAAATTACATAAGGAAAGATACATCAAGACGGCGGAGTAATCAGATCACGAATCTGCCGCTCCAATGCAGCTATCCCCTCCTTCCTAAGGGCCAAGGCATCGGCGCGAGCCCGCTCCAGCTGTGCCTCGGGGGTATGCGTGAGGGTCAGGTTAGCCCTTGCCCGAAGACAGCCCGCACGGGCAGCTTCCGTACGGTCCAGATCCCGTCGCGCTTCACTCAGTCGACCAGTCGCCACCTCTAAACCTGCCCACGACTGGGAAGCCCACTCCTCGGCCAGAGTAAGTTTTTCCCTCAGCTTGAAGACCCTCGCGGCATTCCCTTCATGCTCGGATCGACACTGCGTCTCGACAGCAAGAGCTTCTTCCACAACAGCCTTTCTCCTATCCATCTCCAGCTTGTGCTTCTGGATAGAGTTGTCTAGGCTTTCAAGCTTGGTAGCGAGCCGCTCAGCCATGAGGTCGAATCGAGCCTGGACATCAGCATCAAGGCTGGCCTCAGCCCGCCGCAAATATTCATTAACGGGTTGCTCTAAACCGTTAACCACCGCCTACAAAGCGTCAGCTACTCCAGGATTGCCAAGCCCCCTGATAACCTCGATCAAAAGATGAGAGGTCTTCTTCAGAAGCTCGAAGTCAAGTTTCTTCGCCAACACCATCGGTATCATCATTTGTAAACCGGTGTAGACAAGGCTGGTATGCTGCTCAGTCAACGCGACTAGACCCGACTGAACGTTCGGAGTAACCGCGATGCTAGTAACTCCCTCTCCAGGGACAATTGCAGACGAGGTAGCCACAGCCGCCGTCTCGAAAGGTGGCGTGGCCAAAAAAGGTGTGACGGCAACGATCGAGGTCATCGGCATACTCGCGAAAGGCGAGGTCGCGATAACAGGTTCGTCCCCCTCCCGGGATGACGAAACCTCTCCAGGCAAGCTGGCCCCCGAAGACACTTCTGCCTCGGAATTAGGCGCCTCCACATCTTCACTAGGAGCCAACGGCATATACGATACATCTGTACCTGGTGTGGCTAAACCACGCCTTAGCAACGCAATGCGACCTGTCATACCTGAAGAAGGAGGTGGGCCGACCGACATCGCCAAAAGTTCAGTCAAGCCTTCCCCGAGACGCGGTCGAGGTTCGTCAGCCGGAGTCTCGCCGAGCGCGCTCACTGACCCAGAAGCAGCTTCCCCCACTGCTGACCTCGGGAAAGATTCTCCCATCTGCAGCGGCCACGTGGGCAATCCCGCTCCACTGCCTGAAGCAGCCACAGCGACAGCAACCTCTAGCGAGGACCCCCCGGCGCCACCAGCCGGAACTATAGAAGGACCCTCTCTAAAAGGCGAGGAACCTCCAGCCAAAGATTCATCCCTGATATAGGAAGGTGCCGACTCACTCGCAGGAGCCTCAATACCAGGAATGCGGAGAGGACGAGCCACCGTCTCCTTCCTCCTCTTACGAAGGGAAGCTTCCTTCGGAGCAGAAGCCCGTCGCTTCCCAGAGGAGACTATCAAAGCCCCCGCCGGCGCAGGCACTGCACACCTCGGCAACGACACCAGGAGCTCATCCGGAGTACCAGACTCCTCGCCCTCGTCAGAAGAAACCGAGGGGACTTCGACTCTTCCCCCAGGCTTGGCAGAAGGCACTCTAAAACTTCCTCGCATGTCGAAATCACGATGGAAGGTGTTAATCGCCACATAAAACTGGGCATAAGAGTGAAGGATGCGCAGCTCCGTGGAGGTTGTAACGACCGGCACGATGAAAATTGCCCCCGTGCAACCCGTGATAAAATATCGCCACCCTCTAGCTCCATCAATGAGTCCACCCCTGGGTCTGAAGCTGGTGACGGCGTTACCCACGTGCAATTGATCGTACCAGAACTGCCTAGCAAATCGACTAGGCAAGTAGGGCTCGAAGAAGCAATAGTCTTCGCTCCTATACAGCAGATGGGATGGTCTGATACAGACCAGCCAATTGAAAGCCTCCGGAAAAAGAACGGTCTTCTCTCCACCAGAATCCTCAAGCCACGCCCCGGATTGGTTACAATGTACCGGAGGGGGAGTACAGAGGATCTTCCAGCCGTGGCTGAGGTTCAACACTAACCGACAGTCTAAAACTGTGTTCACATTCCAGGTAGAATCCCTGTAATTCAACAGGAATAAGCCCCCTGAGCTGCTACCGGAACCGGGAGACATCACCTGGGGGTTGTGGAGAATTAACCAACCCATCAAATATAGGTATGGCAATTCCACCCTGGAAAAACTCTCACGCCAAGCTTCATCGACGAGCAACCCATCGGTCATGGCCCTCAGGCCAGCCTGAATACGGAACACCATGGCAGGAAGCAGGCCCAGCCTTGCCCCAAACACCAGACGCACTGCGGGCCACAGGATGTTCCGGTGAATTCGATCCGCAGACGCGATACCGGGCACTACCACTCGACGCAGCCATATGGAGAGGAAACCAGCCAGCTGGGCTTCCTTAGACAGAGGCCTGCGATAGCGCCTCAAGTAACTGTGGGCCTTGGTGCCTTCGGGGTATTTTCTTACCCCCTCAACGAGAATCTGATCGGGAGCCTTGGCGTCCTCCATAAGAGCCTCGACCACCTGGGCACTAAGGACGCTCAAGCAGTTTACGGGCTCATTCTTACCCCCCGAAGCTTTCTCCGACTTAGCGGCCCTAGCCCGATGGAAGAAGAGGTAAGATACCCACTTAGTGGTATGGGCCAAATCCGAGGGCTCGTCATAAAAAGCGGTGCACGCGAAGTACTGACACATCAGCTCCTGATATACTTCCGCCACCCGAGGGTCCGAATCCCCCAACTCCCGGTTGGTGGGGACATACTCTTCATATGGGGTATCCCCCATCGGCAGTCTCGAGACAACTGCCATCTCATGGAGGGCCAATCCCAACTCCCCCAGCGGAGTGGCGAAGGTCCCGGTGAGCGGAATATACCGCTCCATCAGTGCCAAGAACAAATTAGCATTGGGAGGCAACCCAACACTCGTCGCGCTCACAGTGGCGTATAGTCCGATGTCCTCCAGCTCTCTTCGGAAGTGCGACAAGGCCCAATCAACTAGGCATCTCCATCGGGAGTTCGTCGGGGCGATCCACCCGTTGCACCGAGGATTCTCCTTGGGATATACCCCGCCTCGACTCATGAAGTCGTTGCAGAAGGTCGGCAACTGCACAGGCTGGATCATCGAGCTATCTTCACTCGGGACATTACCCGGGCACAGACCCCGGAACAGCGTCACAACGCCGGAGGGGCGACTGACAAAAGACCCCTGGTCAGCTCCTTTCAGATGAAAGATCTTCCAGGCTTCCCGTGAAGATCAGGAGTCAGCTTTCACGACATCTTCCTAGGATGCGTCGCATGGGAGAAAGCCGAGATAGGATAATCCCTCGGCATCGTCGGCAGATACAAGACCAAATCCCCGGCAGGGAAGACCCAAGGCTCCCTCTTGGATTTCGTCTGGGACTGCTTATCGATCATGTCCCCAAAGAGGAAAGCCGGCTTTATGTACTGCTCCCGTCTACATATGTCAGCGGTTCGCCATTGATCATGCTCAACAGCATTCGCTCACCCTGGGCCGATATCAGAAACGCCCTGCCCTCAGGGTACTGGGGTCCAGAGATGGGAAAGGCCACATGGGACAGATCCTCCAGGTAGTTCGAGTGCAGCATCCCGGCAGCAGAGCCCATCACCTCAGCCAGCGGTGACTTACCCAAATCAACTGCAACAGTGCAAGGAAAATAGGTCATTACAAATCCTGCACAAGTACAGACCAAAAGAAAAATGACAGTCTGTGCTTTACGCCAAGATTACGCAAATTTGGTCTCTATACGCCAGAAGTCTCCTCCGCAAGCGTAAAATTCAAAATTTACGATATACTCCAATTTTTGTCAGCCAGAGCTTTTACGCTCAGAGCTACGAAAATATAGAGCTCTTACGCTAGCACATTAGAAATGTGGGCGTAAAAGATGAAAATGTCTCCGTACATCATCTTCCTCAAAAGAGGCTATCAGCACAGAAGACGACCTAGCGCGATCATGTTCAACGTGTGCGAAGGATTTTTCGTCGTTGGTGTCATCCCAAAAGGCTCTACCTATAAAGCCAGGTGCACTGCTCGTCGGCAGAATACTCCTCTCAGAAGGAGGTTTACCTTGCCCGACCGAAGGTTCTCTCTCCGGCGCCGAAGACCGAGAAGAAGAACCTACGCTCTTTCCCTTAGCGGAGGGAGTTTGTTTCGACGCCATTTCTGAGGGCTCAAGGTGCTCGGAGAAGGAACGAAGGAAAACTCGAACAGTCGAAAGCTCTCTTTCGCAGAGACAGATAAAAAGCTTTTCTCTCAAAAAAGCTTGGGGGTATATATACGGTCCGAGTCGACTCCTCGAATCCTCGGACGAACCCCTCGAGACCCCAACCGGATCTCGCAACTAAAAGTTGGTTATGATTGGATGCTACGTCAGCCCACTACCCTCGAAACACGGACAGTCAGCGAATTCAAAAGGTTTTTTCGTGCAAGACGGTTCAGCAGGTTCTACGCTAAAGGAGCTTTCTACGCTCGACAGCAACAGATCTACGGTTTTACGCTCGCAAGCGACAAGTCTATGGTTTTACGCCCGGATGCCTTTGTGCTCGGTAGCTTTTATGCTCGAGAGGCCACAAACCTACGACTTTACGCTCAACAGACACCAAATCGACGATCTCACGCTCGGTGGCGCTCAGTTTACGCTCAGAAGCAACGGATCCGCAAAACCTCACGCTCGAAGAAATTTTTTTTTCAGGAGTACAGATCTACAGTTCTGCGCTAAAAGATCTTTTCTACGCTCGACAGCAACAGATCTACGGCTTCATGTTCGACGGCTACAAGTCTACGGTTTATGCCCGGATGCCTTTGTGCTCGGTAGCTTTTATGCTCGAGAGGCAGCAAACCTACGACTTCACGCTCAGGAACCACAAGTCTATGATTTCACACTCGATGGTGTTCTTACGCTCATAGGCTACAGATCTACAGTTCTGCGCTAAAGGAGCTTCTCTACGCTCGACAGCAACAGATCTACGGCTTCATGTTCGACGGCTACAAGTCTACGGTTTATGCCCGGATGCCTTTGTGCTCGGTAGCTTTTATGCTCGAGAGGCAACAAACCTATGACTTCACGCTCAGGAACCACAAGTCTACGATTTCGCGCTCGGTGGTGTTTTTTACGCTCAGAGGCTACAGACTGATGATTTCACGCTCCACGACTTTCTGCATGTCCGAACAATCCCCAAGGCGGTCAATTGCAAAGAGTTCACACAGAAGATACTCGTTCTTGACCCAGAGCATCCGAAGTACCCGAAGCATACAGAGTTCAAACATTGAGAAATTACTCTTCTCGGGTCCAAAATTGGAGGTTCATCCAGACTCCAGTCTGAACATTCCATCTATCAAGGTGGCAACTCAATTCGACAGCCAAAAACCTCGACCCTGTTCCAAGGGAGTTTCGAGAGATCATTCTTGAAGACGAAGTCTGAACAAAATCCTGCTCGTTAGAGAAGCAACAGTTCAGAATTCTATGCCGTCTCTCAGTCCTAGCAACAGGACAGTTCTAAATGTTCAAGGACGCTCAGCAGCATTCTATGGACTATTCAGGGCCTAATACTCTTTCTATCAGAGTCGGCGTAAAGATTCAGATGTGTCGAAGCTGCACATATCCAGACTTCACAGTAACGTATGGCAAAGACGATCATATGGAGAAAAAGACGGCTTTATTTAAAGCTAAAATCACAATTACATATGAGGGAAATCCTGTCTACAGGGGTTTTCTTTATTACATATGAGGGAAATCCCCTCTACAAAGGTCTTCCCCTTCTTCTAAGAAGATGATCGGTGGCAGGAGGATACACAACTGGGCAGATGACCCATCCTCCGAAGCAGGGTAACTATGCTTCCCTACAGACCACCGCCACTCTGGCCGGTCTGTCTGCCTCTCGTCACCAAAGGTAACGAGAGGAGGAGCCACTTGCAAATGGCCTGGTCAAAATTGACCCCACCCCACTCTCCGAGTGAGAGGCCGCATAAAGTTGCTGATTATCCCGAGCAAGGGAGGCTAAGATATCCTTCCATGATCCATCGTTACAGTGGACACTCGCTCGAAGATGCCGTCTTTTTTGGCTCCCTACATGCTGGAAGAACATGATCTCCTTCTTCCTCAGATCGACCCGACGAGCTCCGGCGATCATCTCTGCATGACAATGGGAATACGGTGAAACAGGTTCACCCCCCCAGCCTTTTATAGGCGCAAGAGATCACAGCGGTCCCCAATAAATCCGCCATAAAGTCCGTACCGACCGTTTCAATGCTCCATTTAGAAACGTTTCGAGTTACGAGGGGCCGTCCATGCTTCTTTCAAAGCGTTTCAAATTCTGAGGAATTTAAAAGCTTTGAAGGGGGTCTTGTAGAAGCATAAAAAATACGCTGGGATAATCTACGCAGCATCTCGATACAGAGCAGCGTAAGCAGAGGCCTTTGAAGCCATCCAATGTAAAACAGGGTTCTTCATCGCCTCCATGGCGTAAAACCCAGCCGCTCTCAAAGCAGCTTTAAAGCGTACGAGGAACGCTTCGTCTTCCCCGAAATGAACCCGTCAAGTCACGCAGTGAACCTGGCCTCTGACTTCTGACAAAAAGTACTGCACGGCTACCCAGACGACGGCTGGAAACGGTGGCAGACCCTTCGGGATGCGCTCCACAGTATGATGGCAGATCTCTGTATTTAATGCGGAGGATTTGGTTAAAATATCACCAAGCCGTCGTCTACTGGAGTCCCCCCAGCGTAAACCGCTCTTTCACGTACAAGGAAATACGCTGCCTTGTTTACACAGGCAAACATGAGCTGTTTTACGCTCCGCAGTAAGGCAAACCGCTGCCACGTCAAAAGCTGCACTTCGTACGGGGCTCGAGGCACGTCTCTACAGAGCAGTGACAGTCTCCCTCAAGGCACGTCTCCGCGACGGATGCACAAAAGGGCTGCAGACCTTCAAAAATACGTCTCCGTATTTAATGCACAAGATGATGACAAATCTCTGTAGAAGATTTGATTACATCTTCGAAAGACGTAATTCTGGCTAAGACGTCCGCATCAGCACTTCGACTCGGTACGCAGTGGCTTCTACGCCCGCTCAGGATCAGTGCTCCCTCGGCTTCCAACGCCCTCTCGGTCTCTACGACCACTCGGCTTCTACGACCACTCGGCTTCTATGCCCACTCGGCTTCTATGCCCATTCGACTTCTATGCCCATTCGGCTTCTATGCCTATTTTGGCTTCTACGCCAAGGTGACAGTCGCTTGGCTTTTACGCCAACCTCTGCTACACAAGGGATACCTACCTACGTGGCTTCTACGCCGTGATCTTCGTAGCAGATATACGCGTTTTGTCCCCTTAGTTGGACATGCGTCACATGCTCACTCAAAAGGTCATTTACACGCAGGCATTAGTTATTTTAAACCGTTGTGTAAAAGGGTGCTGTACTGTCCACTCCTCGGTTGTTACACCGATGGAGTGGTCACTGTCACCAAACTCTATAAATAGAGACCCCTATCAATGGGGAAAAAGGTCAAAAAATTGAAAGATCGAACAATTGAAGACTCAGAGAAGAGGTCGAACAATTGAAGATCGAACAAGGAGAGAAGAGATCGAGAGAGAGAGAGAGAGGAGAACCCAGAGCTCGAGCAAGGAACAGGGAGCGACGACCTTCAGCATCGCGCATCCACCCTCCTTTGCAACCTCCGAAGCTGCATCCTGTCTTCCACGGCACTTCTTCAACATCGTGTAGTCCAAGGGCTAAAGTGATCGACTGCAGATCAGACACCTATAGCAATTTATACCCAGATTAAATAAATTGTACTCCCACATCCTCGTATAGGATTACATTGTACAAGTTTGTTTGTAAACCAAAGGGCACGGGCCTCTTATAACCCCGTCATTGAAATACACTTTCATTCTTTCGTTTAATACCACAAACATCATCTTTCTTAATTTTTGGTGTGTCTCAAAAGGAGGCTAGAGGGCTCTTTAAATAGGGAATGATGGAAGCTCATCCTCCTCTTCTTTCCGATGTGGAGCTAAAAAATTAATATTCCACAATCGCAATCCAATGCATAGCCCGTTCACCGCCCGTTAAGCACCCACTTAGTGTCCGTTCAGCACCCGTTCATACAACATGGGCATAAAACGAGCGCACGAGCGACGATGCTGACATACTAAGTGCAAAGTGCGCTAGCAAAGCACCACTTTGCGCCTTTGAGCCCGAGTCGTAGCTCCTATGGAATAATATCCAAGAGCATGACAAAAAGCTTAAAAGCTTTTATTGAAGAGTTAATCATTTTTTTCTCTAATAAAATACCCACATATGGCACCCATGTGCCCCACCATACCCTATGTGTCCACCTCAACACATACAAAGTATTATATTAAGATACCCACTTGATGGTGTAGCCAATATGAGACTATTTTTACTAGTCCAAAAACAAAAACACCAACAAAAAGTGGGATCTCGATCGAAAGCTAAGACAAAGGAGAGTTGGTATTCTTGGCAAGTGGTTCAGTGATGGGTCGACTAAAGAGAAGGACAACATGTCCAGTATACCCATGCATGCTATATAGGCAGTAATCGGTTCCAGTGGCCGAAAAATGAGAAGGGGGGCACAAAATTGATTGATAGGTAAGAGGGTCTAAAGGAAATGGTCTTCTTTCGATCTCTCTGACGTCGTGGGCTCCAATTTGTGCCCCTAAGGTGGCTATTGAGGTTGTCTGGCTCCTCTATGCAGAACTAGTGCTAGTTGATAGTCTGCTCATGATGTACATCTCTGCAGACGATGTAGCTATCTCGGCGGTGGTGTGAAGGAATACGATGGCAATGTATGTACTGCCGGCCCATGCCCTTCCTATCCAGTTTTCTCGGTGTTTGCACATTAAGTGTGCTGACTATCTGGATTAATGAAACTATTCTCCATAGAGAATGGATTCTTCTTTCTTAAATTTTTGCTTGAGTCTGATCTGGAGAGAGTCCTTTTTGAGGGTCTGTGGATTCTTGGGGGCAACTGGTTGTCACAAAACATTGGGACCTATGGTGTCCTACGACCGAGACCATTTTTCGCGTCCTATTGGAAATGTCGTTCGGGATGGAAGATCTGATGGAAGTCCTAATGAATGGTATGGTGGATGCCCCATCCTCTCCAATATTATGGAGAAGATGGGACTATACTTAGAAATTCTAATTCTCTCGCTAATCTAATGCCTCCTAGATTGTCTTTGTTGGGAACGAAAGTGCAAAAATTGTTCTCCAAATCAGAGAGTACTTGCGAGAGAACCGAGCAAAATGCACAAACCAAAAATGTCAAATACAAATCGCAGACACAAAAAACTTTTAGCGTAAAAACTTCTTGCGGAAAAAATCACGGGACGATCAGAGTCCAGCCTTGAAGAACATCCACTAATGGAATAAAGAGAATACACCCTCTACAAGCTCCTCCCGATCCAACACGGATCACCACAACACGTATGAATAAAAAATAGATCATACCACGAAGATAGAAGACAATAAAAAATTACCCAAAGTTGATCTCCTCCTCCGAAATGGCCTCCAATCCTTTTTTCTTCTTCTCAAAGTTGCAATGGCACTCTTGCCTCCTTTTCTCTCCTTATTGCTATATTTTTTTTAGAGAAAGATATTTTAGGGCCAGGAGACACCTATATATAGTCTCAAACCCATAATTAGTATTCCTATTATAGATAGTAATATCCAATCCAAATCTATTTATATATTCCTATTATATATAGGAATATCCAATCCAAATCCATTGAGATATTCCTATTATATTTAGGAATATCCAATCCAAATAAATTGAGATATTCATATTATATGTAGAAATACTTAATCCTACTCCGGGGTATATTCTATATAGGTTGGGAACCCCACACACTCCAACAAATCTCCTCCTTCACAACTATGTGGAGGGGGTCGTCATCCAGACGATCCGCCTGCAGTACTCAAACTTTTCCCTTGGTAGAACCTTTGTGAACATATCTGCTCCATTGTCATCTGCATAAACCTTCTCAAGCGCCACTTCCTTCTTCTCAACCATATCCTGCATCCAATGATAACGGGTATCAATGTGCTTGGACCGGCTATGAAATGTCTGGTTCTTCACAAGGTGAATAGCACTCTGACTAGCGCAAAGCAAATAATACTGCTCCTACTTTAGCCCAATTTTCTGCAGCAGCTTCTTCATCCAAAGCAACTCCTTGTAAGCCTCCTTCGCCCCAATGTATTCTACGTCTATCGTCAACAAGGTAACACACTTCTGTAAACGTGATTGTTACGATACTGCTCCAGCAGCAAACATCATCACATAGCCCGAAGTCGATCGCCTCGTCTCTACATCTCCAGCCATATCAGGGTCGGTATATCCAACCAGCTTTGGCTTGTTACTACCAAATGAAAGTCTCCAATCGGCAGTACCCTGAAGATTTCGTAGAATCCACTTGACCCTACTACAATGTACCCTTCCAGGATTGAAAGCATGTCACGACCCGATTCCGTAGAATCGTTGAGGCATCCCCCGAATCGTGACCGCCGTACGGGCCTGGGGTTGCGCCCGCACAAGGCTTTAATGATTTGCATAACAAGCACATATTCAGAGTACGCAGATAAATTGAAACACAGATTTAAAACATAAAAAAGTTCTCTTTATTGATAATGAACATCTATTACAAACTCGTGAATGAGTGAGCTAATTTGTCGCACGGGCTTACAAAAGTGTTGACTCAAAATGAGATAGCAGTCCTATACATTACATCCCTTTACTAAACTTCAAAATGATATGGACCTCCGGGCTGGAGGACGGCTTTGCCACGAAGCTGCATTGTATATAAAGTTGCAAGCTCCTTTCTTCAAGTACTTCAAAATACGGCGCGATTAGGATGCGCCCACAGCTGGACTGGATCGGGAAAGACGACTTCAGCTCCTCGCTCGGTTCGCCTTAGTACGGAGAACCTGTTTCAACGAGGGTCAGTATGTCAAAATATACTGGTGAAGGCGAGCTAAACCCAACTATACCAATCAACACATTATTTTAATGAAGCATGCATATTATTGTGGGTTTCTATCTTGCCTTAGTTCATTTACAAGTAAGCAGGATATATAATTTACTGAAATAAACTTGCCACCGTTCGGTGGATTTTACCTGTCCGTCTGAACCACCTGTAAAATACTTACCATGCCTTCCCTGCCACGAAGACACAAGTTAGTTTGCAACAGGTTTAAATATACACGTTGGGATCACTGGCTAGAAGCCATTTTGGACAATAGTCATTGACGAGAATGTATGCAGCGAAAGGACGTGGTATGCTGCAAGCATCCCGTCAATCACGTGAGACTAAACGTTATGTTCCGTCCGGACAGGATTGGTGCCAGTGCCCCAGCGACCGTCCGCAGGAACCATTTACCTTGTGCACAAGTTGTCCGTGATCGATCGTTCATGATACGTTAACGTTGATGCAGTTGAGGCAATATGAACATGAGATAATGTAACCTCCGATTTCCAATTTCCAAAATAATTAGATTTTAATTTATTTTAAAATATCAAGTTTTATAAAATATTTTTCCTTAAAATTTTTATTTGATTTTGAACGATGTTTGATTGTAGAAGGTAATTTAAAAATCTTTTATAAAAAAAAATCATTTTTCCTAAATGACGATGTATTACAAAATAAATAAATAAATAATAATATATATATTCCTCTAGTTTCAAATGTTTATTGGCTTGAAATCATAAAATTATTTATTGGATAAAATTAATTAAAGGACTAGTTGTTTCTTCAAAATAATTTTATATTTAATGGAATAGTAAATAAATAAATTACATAGCTTTCCTAAAATATTTTCTAAAATTATAATCTTTTCTTTTTAAATTTTTTTACAAGTTGCCATTTCCTATTAACTAGCCAGCACACCCTCGTTCTCACATAAAGAACTCATTCATATTTAATCCTGGCCATTCATCATTGGGCCAATCCTCACCCTTTAGCCCACAACTCTCTCTCCCTATTTAAGGCTCTCATCACCATTCCCAAGAAACCCTAGCTAGCCCTCACAAATCCCCACAAGCCAATAAGCCATCACCACCATTTTGTGTGCTCGTGTCCGTGTGTCCAGCATCACCGTGTCAGTCGTGTTGGCCTCGGGTCCGACCCCGGGTGTCCCACCGTATCCATTCATTTCCTGTGTCCGGTTACAACTTTACAACCTGATTTCTGTGTCCGACACACCCGGACACAACCCCCACACCACAGCAAACACCCACCCCGTGTCCAACACCCGGGCATGCCCACTGTACAGCGAACCCATCGTGTCCAGCCGACACGATGCACCCCGACACATCCACTAAACCTAACCCTAACCTAACTCCGGCGAGCGCCGGTGGCCGCCCAGATCCGCCGAGATCTCCTTCCGCTAAGTCGAGACGCCGGTTCCTCGAGAACGACCGCCGCCGCAGAGAAGAATCGAGCACCGCCGCTGAGTCGAACAGACCGCCGCTGGAACCGACGCCGCCGCTCCTCGAACAGACCGCCGCCGCTCCTCGAACAGACCGCCGCCTCCTCGAAAAGACCGTCGCCGAACAGATCCGCCGCCCCGAGTCGAACGTCGACCTCGCCGACGCCTGACCCGCGCCGACCCCGGCGGATTTGCTCCTCCGTCGACGACGAATGTGAGCTTCTCTTCTCCTCCCCCTTTCTTCTGTTCTGTAGGTTAGAGTTTATTAGTTATAGTGTATTAGTTTAATTAAATGTGATTAGTTAAGTTAATTAATTAATTAGATTAGTTAGTTTAATTAGTTTAATTATAATAATTAGAATAGTTAATTTGTATTAGTAGTTTAGTTAATTATTTATAATCAGTAAATAAATTCTTAATCAGTTAATTGATTTATTAATTAATTAGTTAGTAATTTCATATAAATTAGTTTAGTATATAATTAGTTAAAATACATAATTAGTTTGGTTTAGTTAAATAATTAATCAGTTATACATATTTTGTATAAAATTTTTGGTATATATATACATATATGTAGATTATATTTTCGTATTGGTATATGTATATATTTTGTATATACTTAATATATTTCAATATAAAATTGGTACATATGTGCATATCTATATTTTCAGTATATGTTGGAAGTTGTTAACTGGTATATGTTTAACAAAAACATGATTTAGCATATATAAATAAATGTAGCATAATAATATATTTTTGGTATAATTATAAATTGGTATAGTATAATAAAAATACGTATTGTATCCCTTTTCAATGAACTATGTCTATATAGATATACATTCAAGTATTAATTATTATGCTTATATATACATTCAAGTATTATTTATTATGTTTATATATATACACAAGTATTATTTATTTTAAAAGTATATATATACTAGTATAAATTAAATTCATGTATTAGCATAGTCATTGTACCTTGGAATTTAGTAGATATAGTAAATTCTAACTTGGCTTATTTTTATGACTATACCTTGTATAACGTATTTCCCAGTAACTATTGTAATTAAAACATACAGTATTAATATTACTTAAGGTATATATATATACACTTATCTATTTTCGTACCAAATATATTTGATGTATATGTTGGTACAATGTGCACACTTCTATGTCTCTAACAGACGACCCTAGTTGACTGAGTTCCATGCCTGACATAGCCCCTGAGTTAGTATTTGCTTGCGTGTTTAGTATAGCTTCTAATGCAAATATTGTATTGTTATTATATGTCATTAGGACTGTGGGTTCCTCCAGGCGACACTCTGGAACAGGACCTCGGTATTCACCAGCTAAGGACCAAAGGCGAGTACATTCTCTGATTAGTTTCTAATTTATGATATCTCCTATGTTCACTGTATCTAGTGTAAATATCCATGTTCTTGACACATTGGTTACACGGATTGGTATACACGGATCTCGTCATGAGATGTTATTCCTTATTCATGGTGTAGCTTGTACAAGACTTGTTTTCCTTGTTATCTTGTGCATGTACAGACACTGATTCCCGGGGAGATTTGCTACCTTCTTAGGGAATCCCGTGCCATAGCGTACCATGATTGGATCTACTATACCAGTCGGGGGTGGGGAGTATTTTAGTGTAGATATGTGATCATACCCAACTTTTCATGCATCATAGCTCACCCCACATCTCACGTCGGGTGCGGCCTGACCATCTCCGTGCCTCATAGCTGTTACGTGTGATTAGCCTGACCTCTACATGCATCATAGCTAACCAACGGTTAGCCTGACCTTCGTGAATCATAGCTAATCACATGTAACCAGCCTGATCAAGTTCCCAAGCCGATCACATATTAAAGCTAGTACTCACACACTTAGTCATAGGACTCTTGCTCATTGACATATTGCTTCTTTTCCTGCATTTACTTACAGTATTTCTAGTATTTCTTTCATTGTACATTCCTCGTACCTATACATGCATCTGGTATATTTCCATCTAGAACTGTTACATAGTCTATGTCATTTATATAGAACTGCTATTTAGAGATGTACTTTGCTCCTTCCTGACTGAAAAATATTTTTCCAGATTGTGACCTTAGTGGACTTGTTTCTGACATTTGGGGATTTGGTTGTTACTGATTGCAGGTATGATTTTTGTCATAGACTTGTGTTGTATTCTTTTATTTTTTCTTCAAATTCCTATCGTGTTGTAGTTGTGATTGAGTATGTTGTTCATATTTTTATAGTGTTGTCCGAGTCTCCTTATGGAGTTGGATACTAGCGTGAGATTGTTTAGATAGTACTCGACCTAGACAGCGTTCTACCGCCGATGCTGCGGCGTAGGCTGGACGTACCCACACACTCGTGCCCCTAAACCGGGTGCGGGTCGTGACACGTTTTTAGTGGTGGCCCATGCAGGTCAGACTTCGCGAGTTGTGCGATGTCGTAGTAGTGTGGCATCTTTGTTACACTATTGCGTGCCTGCGATAGGATCTAGGACATAGGATACTAGGATGAGAGGAGATACTCAATCACAAATTCTTGAGAGATTCCTGGGACGACCCCTTGAGAATCTTATTGTAATTTCCAATTTAAATCTTTCCTTGTTTCTGTCCGCTCTCGCTTGTTGTTACTGAACTTGATTCTTGTTGATCAGTTATTAAAATTAAAATCTTGGTATCATTGTTGAGTTTGAATCTTGTTGACCAGTTGTTAAATTTAATTCTTGGTATCGTTGTTGAGTTGATTTCATATCGAGATGAATTTTACGGGCTAAAATTTACGGTATCATCTGATGACATATGTTGATAAGGACAGTGAGAAAGGTAAAACGTCTACTTTGGTTATGGACCCTAGAGTTTATCGCAGCCATATTAGCTGTGATGACGAGAACGTAGGAACCTGACTTGGATGTATATACTATAGTTATGAAACTTAGAGTCTCTCGCAGCCATACCGGTTGGCGTGGCGAAGATTCTAGATGACATGATTATAGGGTTGCATACCTTAGTTACGGAACCTGTCGTTTATCGCATCTATGCTTACTGGCGTGGCGAGGATTCTGTGCGTCATGATTTCTGACAGACGTGTATGATTATCAGGTTGTATCTTAAATTGGTTCTTAAAGTATCATCTCAAGACTTATCTATTTCTGTTATTCCAGGACTTTGTTCCATCGCTTCTTTTCTTTACTAGCAGTAAAGATACCTTCCGTCCTTGATCCAGTTCCTTTTGAGCTTATTTTCTTTGCGGATTCCTTGTTAGTATGATAATTAGTGACTTGCAATTTTGGTTGTGTCTTGTATTGGTATTGACTGAGTGTTGCTTGTGAGTTGTAAGTGTTTCCTAGTTGGACATGTGAGCAGTAGACTTTAATCTAGAGTTAACCATAGCATAATACCTTGTAACAATGGTTCTAGGATAAGTGTCATTATAGTACTATAAGTGGAAGGAGAGTATAGAGTATCAGTGATAGTTCTCAGAGTTAGTATCAGAGCCAATTACCCGTCCTGGATAATCTTGATTATGCACTTGAGTGATCTATGTAAACAATTAGGTATCAAGAAATTGTTTAAGAATTAATGGAGCATGATGTTCAATTTGATGATTGATATCGGAAGTGTTAAGGGTAAGGAAATATATACGCATAAAGTTAATGAGGTGTCATGAGTAGAGAAATATCGGAATAGGTAATGAAGATGGTGAAGCGTATCACGGATTAGTGTAACAGGCTATGAAAGGTTAAAAGGAAATACCTATACAACCATCGAGATGAGGAACCATATACATGCCCATGAGAGTAAAGAAACATGAGTGTTATAGTAGATACATGTAATCATGAGTTATAATGAGCTTGATGAATGATCCATTAATGAAGTTAGTAATATAATACCAAGAGTGCTAATGGTTCTACATCGAGGATTTGTCGAGGATGACATTAATAACAGTAAGCACTCTGTGTGATGATAATTAGACGATATACCAATTGACATAAATTGAAATCATGAAAGAAAATACAGTTGATGATAACTTTGATCATTGGAGGTAATAGTGCAAGTGATTCAGGCAGTACAAATTTAGTACACAGTTCTAGACAATAGAGGTATTGAGTGCACCTTGAGTATCAGAGACCGCGAGCACTAATATGTACATTGAGGAGTTATAAATTAAAAGGTGGAAATGAATTTTAAATTTTCAGAATTTTTAAGGAGTTGAGATTTTATGTTGTTAAAATATTGAGGATTTAAATTTGATTCAATAAACATAGTTAAGGCTACAAAGATTTTAGAAGTGATTAAATTTTTTCGATGTGAAGTATCTGATTTTGAGGAGGTATATGCATTTTATTTTAAGTTGATCGGGAAGTTAAACCTTGACGATTATTTTGAGGATTAATTTTTGGTAGATGAGAGATATGAATATTAATATATGAGTAGTTGATATGGGTACCAGTGTACATGAATAGAAATTTGTAGTGAATGTGCTAGAGTTAAGTGTTTGTTAGAGATAGTAGATACTACAAGTAATATGTTAGCAGGTTCTTTTTCTAATGTTCCCGTCTCTTGATTGATTGATTTCCCTAAGTGCTGTAGTTCGTATTCATGATTTCCTTGTTAGGATATAACTAGTAGTACACCTTAACAGAGACTGAAATACCATGACAAGACACATGACCTATATATTTTCTTAAATTGCATGGATGTAGGTAGAATTTTCTTAAACCATGATCATTAGGATTTTGACCATAGCAAAGATCTATGACAAGGTTATGACTGACAAAAGGGACAAGATGATTAAATTTGTGGATAAGCATTAATTTAAATAAAGATTTAAGGCGTTAATAACAGAACTGACGGATCATTAATTTTACGAAGATTGAGGATGATTGAAACTCGAGGATAAATATTGACTTGAAAGGAGAGTTAAGAAATTCACAGGGCAAAATTTGAGGATTTAATGATTTTAGGAAGGTCTTGATATGATAAAAATTTTGTTATTAAAATTTGAGGAAAATTAGGGAAATTATCATTATATATATTTGATTGCAAGATAGAAATTTGAAATTTTATATTATGAATGTTGCATTGAAGATTTCGTAAGTATCACATCGTTAAGTGTTTTGAGGAAAAAAAAAAAAGAAAAGAAAGGAGGAAATAAAATCGTTAATGAAATAGTGTCGAATTCAATTCTCGGGATAGGATTAGATTTTGAATGAGCATCAATTGAATTTGAGTTAGAGGAGTAAGGTGATTGATGGATTTGTGTTTAAAATTTAAAATTTTAGGATACGATTTTTATAAATATGCATTGATTGTATTTCAATTAAAGGATTGGATAGTAAATTTTGTATTTAGTTATTTACTCAAAATTTGAGGAGATTATGATACGACTGGAATTCAATTAAAATATTGAGGATTTGAGTAGTAAGAATTTTACATTGGGATAATAAATTCAGAGGATGAAAAAAAAAATTTAGTTCAAAATTCGGAAACATTATACATACGGGTAGAGAAATATGGAATAAAATGAAGCTCATGGTAAAGAATATTATAATATAATTGATTATGGGATCATATAATTGAAGGTCGTAAGGTAAGATCATGGTATATTGAGGTTGTGATCTAAATTAAAATCTTGACCATGACAGTAACATTTGAAATCGAAGAAAATAATCGAGGTATAGTTGATGTTAAGATAAACAACTCGAATTTGATGATAAGGATTTTGGACATGTAATAAATTTTGATTCAGAAATTCTAAGATCTAATCTAATAAAGTTTGTGGAATTTGAAACTTTTATAGATATTAGTTAATGATGAATCACAAGATTGAGAAAAGTAAAAAAAATGAACGAGGATAAAAAGGAAGGATTATTTTCAGATGGTAGTAAAGACTACTCTTTTTTCCCTAGAAATTAAGAAAGGCGATTAGATGTCTCTTGATTACATTCTGAAGGATGTATTTAAGTTTCTTAAATCAAATTGTCGACCGTATCTTTCGAATTAGCTATAACTTTCATGTCTATATCATTCATTATACTGGGTCTTCCTTGGTTTAGTTACTTTGAAAAGGTAACGTGCATTATTCCAATTATCTGTTTTTCAGTGATCGGGTCTACTTCCCAAAACCTAAACTTTCTAGAGGATTCAAGGCCGAGCCATGATTCCTTTAAGTTATTCCTGCCTTAAACCATATTTTCTTTTTCTTCATGTTTTCTTCTGTTTGGTAAATATTCTCCTTATAGAAATATTTTCTTCAATGATATATTCATCATTATGAACAACAACAAAAAAAATTTCTATCCTAATCATCCCTAAAATTTCGAGGACGAAATTTTTCTAAGGTGGATAGACTTGTAACCTCCGATTTCCAATTTCCAAAATAATTAGATTTTAATTTATTTTAAAATATCAAGTTTTATAAAATATTTTTCCTTAAAATTTTTATTTGATTTTGAACGATGTTTGATTGTAGAAGGTAATTTAAAAATCTTTTATAAAAAAAAATTATTTTTCCTAAATGACGATGTATTACAAAATAAATAAATAAATAATAATATATATATTCCTCTAGTTTCAAATGTTTATTGGCTTGAAATCATAAAATTATTTATTGGATAAAATTAATTAAAGGACTAGTTGTTTCTTCAAAATAATTTTATATTTAATGGAATAGTAAATAAATAAATTACATAGCTTTCCTAAAATATTTTCTGAAATTATAATCTTTTCTTTTTAAATTTTTTTACAAGTTGCCATTTCCTATTAACTAGCCAGCACACCCTCGTTCTCACATAAAGAACTCATTCATATTTAATCCTGGCCATTCATCATTGGGCCAATCCTCACCCTTTAGCCCACAACTCTCTCTCTCTATTTAAGGCTCTCATCACCATTCCCAAGAAACCCTAGCTAGCCCTCACAAATCCCCACAAGCCAACAAGCCATCACCACCATTTTGTGTGCTCGTGTCCGTGTGTGCAGCATCACCGTGTCAGCCGTGTTGGCCTCGGGTCCGACCCCGGGTGTCCCACCGTATCCATTCATTTCCTGTGTCCGGTTACAACTTTACAACCTGATTTCCGTGTCCGACACACCCGGACACAACCCCCACACCACAGCAAACACCCACCCCGGGTCAAACACCCGGACACGCCCATTGTACAGCGAACCCATCGTGTCCAGCCGACACGATGCACCCCGACACATCCACTAAACCTAACCCTAACCTAACTCCGGCGAGCGCCGGTGGCCGCCCAGATCCGCCGAGATCTCCTTCCGCTGAGTCGAGACGCCGGTTCCTCGAGAATGACCGCCGCCGCCGAGAAGAATCGAGCACCGCCGCTGAGTCGAACAGACCGCCGCTGGAACCGACGCCGCCTCCTCGAAAAGACCGCCGCCGAACAGATCCGCCGCCCCGAGTCGAACGTCGACCTCGCCGACGCCTGACCCGCGCCGACCCCGACGGATTTGCTCCTCCGTCGACGACGAATGTGAGCTTCTCTTCTCCTCCCCCTTTCTTCTGTTCTGTAGGTTAGAGTTTATTAGTTATAGTGTATTAGTTTAATTAAATGTGATTAGTTAAGTTAATTAATTAATTAGATTAGTTAGTTTAATTAGTTTAATTATAATAATTAGAATAGTTAATTTGTATTAGTAGTTTAGTTAATTATTTATAATCAGTAAATAAATTCTTAATCAGTTAATTGATTTATTAATTAATTAGTTAGTAATTTTATATAAATTAGTTTAGTATATAATTAGTTAAAATACATAATTAGTTTGGTTTAGTTAAATAATTAATCAGTTATACATATTTTGTATAAAATTTTTGGTATATATATACATATATGTAGATTATATTTTCGTATTGGTATATGTATATATTTTGTATATACTTAATATATTTCAATATAAAATTGGTACATATGTGCATATCTATATTTTCAGTATATGTTGGAAATTGTTAACTGGTATATGTTTAACAAAAACATGATTTAGCATATATAAATAAATGTAGCATAATAATATATTTTTGGTATAATTATAAATTGGTATAGTATAATATAAATACGTATTGTATCCCTTTTCAAAGAACTATGTCTATATAGATATACATTCAAGTATTAATTATTATGCTTATATATACATTCAAGTATTATTTATTATGTTTATATATATACACAAGTATTATTTATTTTAAAAGTATATATATACTAGTATAAATTAAATTCATGTATTAGCATAGTCATTGTACCTTGGAATTTAGTAGATATAGTAAATTCTAACTTGGCTTATTTTTATGACTATACCTTGTATAACGTATTTCCCAGTAACTATTGTAATTAAAACATACAGTATTAATATTACTTAAGGTATATATATATACACTTATCTATTTTCGTACCAAATGTATTTGATGTATATGTTGGTACAATGTGCACACTTCTATGTCTCTAACAGACGACCCTAGTTGACTGAGTTCCATGCCTGACATAGCCCCTGAGTTAGTATTTGCTTGCGTGTTTAGTATAGCTTCTGATGCAAATATTGTATTGTTATTATATGTCATTAGGACTGTGGGTTCCTCCAGGCGACACTCTGGAACAGGACCTCGGTATTCACCAGCTAAGGACCAAAGGCGAGTACATTCTCTGATTAGTTTCTAATTTATGATATCTCCTATGTTCACTGTATCTAGTGTAAATATCCATGTTCTTGACACATTGGTTACACGGATTGGTATACACGGATCTCGTCATGAGATGTTATTCCTTATTCATGGTGGAGCTTGTACAAGACTTATTTTCCTTGTTATCTTGTGCATGTACAGACACTGATTCCCGGGGAGATTTGCTACCTTCTTAGGGAATCCCGTGCCATAGCGTACCATGATTGGATCTACTATACCAGTCGGGGGTGGAGAGTATTTTAGTGTAGATATGTGATCATACCCAACTTTTCATGCATCATAGCTCACCCCACATCTCACGTCGGGTGTGGCCTGACCATCTCCGTGCCTCATAGCTGTTACGTGTGATTAGCCTGACCTCTACATGTATCATAGCTAACCAACGGTTAGCCTGACCTTCGTGAATCATAGCTAATCACATGTAACCAGCCTGATCAAGTTCCCAAGCCGATCACATGTTAAAGCTAGTACTCACACACTTAGTCATAGGACTCTTGCTCATTGACATATTGCTTCTTTTCCTGCATTTACTTACAGTATTTCCAGTATTTCTTTCATTGTACATTCCTCGTACCTATACATGCATCTGGTATATGTCCATCTAGAACTGTTACATAGTCTATGTCATTTATATAGAACTGCTATTTAGAGATGTACTTTGCTCCTTCCTGACTGGAAAATATTTTTCCAGACTGTGACCTTAGTGGACTTATTTCTGATATTTGGGGATTTGGTTGTTACTGATTGCAGGTATGATTTTTGTCATAGACTTGTGTTGTATTCTTTTATTTTTTCTTCAAATTCCTATCGTGCTGTAGTTGTGATTGAGTATGTTGTTCATATTTTTATAGTGTTGTCCGAGTCTCCTTATGGAGTTGGATACTAGCGTGAGATTGTTTAGATAGTACTCGACCTAGACAGCGTTCTACCGCCGATGCTGCGGCGTAGGCTGGACGTACCTACGCACTCGTGCCCCTAAACCGGGTGCGGGTAGTGACAGATAAGCAACATTGCATGATTCATTTTGTATAGTCTCCCTGACAGTTTATTTCATAACAAGTGTATTCCATACTTAGAACAATTTATAGAAGAAGATGCATTCTAGCAAAACTTGAAGCCTGTATAGAACATTCCTAACGAACAAGCATGCAAATGAGTAACCATTTCTAAGTTAAATGACAAGCAAAATAATCCAAGTCTATTCCCATTTTTATCTTGGTATCTTTTAGTTATTACTTGGTATCGTCTGATCGGGGTAACAAGAATGCAAGAGTTTTTGGTGTGAAGACTTGGAAGCAGGGCTAGCTAATCGGGATGGTAGCCACTCACTTAGATGGTTGGAAGGGAGAAGGAAAGAGGCGCTTCACGACTCCGCTTGCAAGCCGCCTACTGCTCGTTCACCTGCATTGCACGAACAACTTGATCAATATTTCTTCCTCTCTTTCCAATCTCAGAATTGAAGTGCAATTCAATGAACGAAAACAATGAAATCCATTAAAACCGTTCAAGGAAAAAAAGCAAATTCCAAAACCAACTCAAAGCACAAAAGCAACAAGCGACATCGAAATCTGAGACAATAAAAGATAGCAGCGGAGAGGTCCCTCCTGACTCTGCCGCTAAGTCGATCCCGGGGGCACGGTCCACTGAATATGGGAATCGATTCCGAAGAAATAAATCCATAATGAGGACGAGTTCTTATTTCAATCTATCCCGATCGAACGATACCATCTTGTGTTTCTTAGTCGCACTCCCCGCACCGGGGGAACGGGGCACTACATCCGACCCAACTTATTGGAAGTTTTGTCCCGAAACTTAGGAATATAACCTACCGTTAGGGGTTTGGATGTCAAGGATGGCTAGCAGAGTAGAGCGAACAATTTTGCATTGTGTGATTTGGGTCTCCACAAATGAGGCATAACCCAAGTTTCTTTCGGCATTGGTTAACGGCATGCCCCTGTCTTTTACAGAAGATGCATATTTGGTTGGCATTTGTCCTCTGTTGGCCACCGTTGTTTTGGCGCTTTGTAGCGGTATTTCCTCTATCGTTGCCTTGGCGTTTGTGATTGTAGGTATGCACATCGCCGATAGAAACGTGAGGATACTGCGGTTCAAGCGATAGGGCATGATTCATGACTTCACGCATTGTGTGATACTGATGAACGACCATATGCACATGGATGGCAGGGCGCAAATTGCCTTCAAACCTTCTAGTTTGACTCGCTGCATCAGGTAAATAGGCCCTAGCAAATTTGGAGAGTCGGTTGAATTCGGCAGAATACTGTTTCACTATCATACTGCCCTGCCGCAGCTGTACGAACTCGTTCTCCATCTGACGTTGTACTGTAGGGGGTATAAACTCCTTTTCAAATGTGGCACGAAAAGTCGTCCACGAGATCGCCTCCTCTCCATGGTCAAATTGGAGAGATCGCCGATGCACGTCCCACCAATCGTACGTGTTGAGGTGGAGCTATAGTTGCGCGCAGGCGACATGCTTCTCTTCGGGAACCACTAGCAGAGCGAAGTGGTCTTCCAGTTCGGCCAACCAATCCAGAGCCACAATTGGTTCCTCAGTCCTATTGAATAGGGTGTTGCAGACTTTCTTAAAGCGGCCAAAGTCGAAGGCAGTCACTTCCCTCGACCTTGGAATTTGTGGCGTCTCTACTTCAAGCACAGGCTGTTCCACCGGAGTCGTTGCTGTTGTAACAGAATGGTTGGAAGCCAAAGTCTGAACGATCTGTTGCAGGACATCTACTGCTTCTGTTGGACTGAGAATCGGGTCTCTAGATTGCTTTCGAACTTGGCTTGGCGAGCATCATCTCTTTATCGTTGTGCTTCTAACATTTGCATCACCCGCTCAAGCGGATCGACTTGAGATATGCCTCACTGGCTCCGAGAGCTTCCCGAAGTACCCGAACTACTTTCTTGGCCTTGCATTTCATCCGGTGCTAGCGCTGCAGATTGTGCTGGTGCCATTCCTTCAAAAGAAGGTAAATTATATTAGGATCATAATTTATTATGGACTTATTGCATGAACGTATCTTATTCTGGCCTAGCGAGTTCAAGAGTTCGCACAAGAATTTGATCGTTAAAGGAACTTTTCCAGCACGAGAGTCTAAGGAACTTGAATCTGTGCTCTGATACCATTATGTCCCGACCCGATTTCGTAGAATCATTGAGGCATCCCCCGAATCGTGACCGCCGTGCAGGCCTGGGGTTGCGCCCGCACAAGGCTTTAATGATTTGCATAGCAAGCACATATTCAGAGTACGTAGATAAATTGAAACACAGATTTAAAATATGGAAAAGTTCTCTTTATTGATAATGAACATCTATTATAAACTCCTGAACGAGTCAGCTAATTTACCGTACGGGCTTACAAAAGTGTTGACTCAAAATGAGATAACAGTCCTGTACATTACATCCCTTTACTAAACTTTGAAATAATATGGACCTCCGGGCTGGAGAACGGCTTTTCCACAAAGCTGCATTGTATATAAAGTTGCAAGCTCCTTTCTTCAAGTACTTCAAAATGTGGCATGATCAGGATGCGCCCACAGCTAGACTGGATCGGGAGAGACGACTTCAGCTCCTCGCTCGGTTCGCCTTAGTTCGGAGAACCTGTTTCAACGAGGGTCAGTATGTCGAAACATACTGGTGAAGGCGAGCTAAACCCAACTATACCAATCAATACGTTATTTTAATGAAGCATGCATATTATTGTGGGTTTCTATCTTGTCTTAGTTCATTTACAAGTAAGCAGCATATATAATTTACTGAAATGAACTTGCCACCGTTCGGTGGATTTTACCTGTCCGTCTGAACCACCTGCACAATACTTACCATGCCTTCCCTGCCACGAAGATACAAGTTAGTTTACAATAGGTTTAAATATACACGTTGGGATCACTGGCTAGAAGCCATTTTGGATAATAGTCATTGACGAGAATGTATGCAGCGAAAGCACGTGGTGTGCTGCAAGCATCCCGTAATCACGTGAGACTAAATGTTATGTTCCACCCAGACCGGATCGGTGCCAGTGCCCCAGCGACCGTCCGCAGAAACTATTTACCTTGTGCACAAGTTGTCCGTGATCGATCGTTTATGATACGTTAACATTGATGCAGTTGAGGCAATATGAATATGAGATAAGCAATATTGCATGATTCGTTTTGTATAGTCTCCCTGACAGTTTATTTCATAACAAGTGTATTCCATACTTAGCACAATTTATGGAAGAAGATGCATTCTAGCAAAACTTGAAGCATGTATAGAACATTCTCAACGAACAAGCATACAAATAAGTAACCGTTTCCAAGTTAAATGACAAGCAAAATAATCCAAGTCTATTCCCATTTTTATCTTGGTATCTTTTAGTTATTACTTGGTATCGTCTGATCGGGGCAACAAGAATGCAAGAGTTTTTGGTGTGAAGACATGGAAGCAGGGCTAGCTAATTGGGATGGTAGCAACTCACTTAGATGGTTGGAAGGGAGAAGGAAAGAGGCGCTTCGCGACTCCGCTTGCAAGCCGCCTACTGTTCGTTCACCTGCATTGCACGAACAGCTTGATCAATACTTCTTCCTCTCTTTCCAATCTCAGAATTGAAGTGCAATTCAATGAACGAAAATAATGAAATCCATCGAAACTGTTCAAGGAAAACAAGCAAATCCCAAAACCAACTCAAAGTACGAAAGTAACAAGCGACATCGAAATTCGAGGCAATAAAAGATAGCAGCGGAGAGGTCCCTCCTGACTCTGCCGCTAAGTCAATCCCGGGAGCACGGTCCACTGAATATGGAAATTGATTCCAAAGAAATAAATTCATAACGAGGATGAGTTCTTATTTCAATCTATCCCGATCGATCGATACCATCTTGTATTTCTTAGCCGCGCTCCCCGCACCGGGGGAACGGGGCACTACAAAGTGTACCTGTTAACTATGCCGACTGTGTAAGTAATGTCTGACCACATACATACCATAGCATAAATAAGACTCCCCACGGCTGTGCCATATGGAACTCGCTCCATATCTTCCTTCTCGTCCTCGGTAGATGGACGTGGCTCCTTAGTGAACTTATAGTGAGCCGCAAGGGGGTTACTCACTTTCTTCGACCCGTCCATCCCAAAACTCTAAAGTACCCAATGAATGTAATTCTTTTGGGACAAGTATAGTAGCTTGGACTCTCTCTAGGCTAATCTCTATCCCAAGAATAGTCTTCGTTGTGCCCAAATTCTTCATAGAGAAGATCGCGCCCAGTTGGCGCTTCAACTCTGCTATCCTGGTGGCATTCTGACCCACCAATAACATAACATCAACATAAAGCAACAAAATAATAAAATTATCCTCGGTAAAGTACCCCACAAAAATACAATGATTCAACTTCGTCCGTGCATAGCTATGCTCCCCCCATAAATGACTTAAACTTCCTGTACTACTGCCTCAGAGCCTATTTCAGACCATACAAGCTTATCCTCAACCGTCAGACTAAATATGACTTGCCCTTCTCACAGAACCCCTCTGGCTAGTCCAAGTATAACTCCTCCTCAAGATCACCATGGAGGAATACCGTCTTCACGTCCATTTGCTCGACCTCCAAGTCAAAATTTGCTGCCAATGCTAGCACCACATGTATAGACGACTGCTAGATGACTGACAAAAAGATCTTATCATAATCTATGCCTTTTCGCTGACCGTAGCCTTTAACTACCAGCCTCGCTTTGTATCGAGGGCCAGCAGCATCATCTGTCTGCTTCACTCTAAACACCCATCGATTTTTCAAAGATTTCTGGCCCTTTGGCAACCGCACCAGATCATAAGTAGAGTTGGCCTCTAAGAAACTTATCTCCTCTTGCATGGCCTCCATCCAATCCTGCATGTGTTTGTCTTCCTTAGTCTCTACGAAACTTTTGGGTTCTCTCCCGTCAGTCAGTAGCATATACTCACCTGGTGAGTATCTCATAGATGGTCAACGCTCTCTATCTCTTCTCCTCAACGGAACCACTGGTGCTGGCTGTATATCTACAGTCTTCTTCCTCCAGGAACTGCCTCCTCTGCATGCTCATACTCCTGAGGGTTACCCTGACCACCATCAGCAGGCTGATGATCAAGGTTGGGAGCAACTCCATATACTGGCTCCCCCATAACTGGATCCTCTGCGATGTCCTCTGAAAACTGCTCGAAGCAAAATGACTCTAACTCAGGCAATTCCTCTGCCTTAAAAGGTATTTCAAAATCCTTAATATTGGTCATAATCTGATCCTCGACGAATACCACGTCCCTGCTTCTATAGAGCTTTCTTTCCACTGGATCGTAGAGTCTATAGACAAACTTATCTCGACCATAGCCGACAAAGATGCACCGCCTCGCCTTTGGCTCATGTTTGGATCTCTTATCCTTGGGTACATGTACGAAGGCCTTACAACCAAACACTCGCAGGTGATTGTATGACGGCTCTTTGTCGTACCATACTTTTTTAGGCACATCACCCTGTAAAGGAGCACTAGAAGATAAATTAATAATATAAGCAGCTGTATAAAGTGTCTCACCCTAATAGTTGCCTGGCAAGTTTGCTTCTGACAGCAAATATCGTACCCTCTCCATTAGCGTCATATTCATCCGCTCTGCTACACCGTTGAGCTACGGTATCTTTGGTGGAGTCTTCTGGTGTCATATCCCTTTCTCTCTGCAATAAGCATCAAAGGGACCGATATACTCGCCACCATTGTCCGAAAGAACACAAAGCAGCTTCTTGCCTGTCTTCCTTTCAACAGAGGCCTGAAACTCCTTGAAAGTGGGCAGCACATGATCCTTGGTCTTTAAGGTATAGACCCAAACCTTCCTGGAATAGTCATCAATAAATGTTATAAAATAAGAAGCACCACCAATGGATTTTACGTTCATATGACCGCAGACATCCGAGTGAATCAACTCGAGCAACACCAGCTTCCATGAACTGGGTGACATTAGAAAGATACCATAGTTTGCTTCTCCGCCAAACAGTAGGTGCACTTCTCCAACTTTGTAGACTTTAGTCCTGGAATCACCTTCCTGTTCACCAAGTAGCCCATCCCCTTCTAGCTGATATGGCTGAGCCTCCTGTGCCATAACTCAGTAGACGCATCAGTAGCTGTGTTAACCTCCTGTGCCCCTGTGCGCTCCTTTTTATATTGTAGAGTTTGGACCTCTTGCTTCCTCTGGAAATTATCATTGAACCTCTAGAAAGCTTCCACTGATTATTCTCGAAGAGACTAAAGACATCCGCGTCATCCAACCTTCCAACCGACACCAGGTTGAAACGGATATCAGGGACATGATAGAAATTTTTGAGAACAAGAACTTCACATGTCTTTGTCCTAAAAAACACATCTCCAATGGCAACTGCTTTCGACACATCTCCATTGCCTATCTTCAACACTCCACAGTCGCCTATTGTGTATGTAGAAAATAGTGCCATGTTGTGAGATACGTGTGCTGAAGCACGTGAGTCCACCAGCCAATATTTGTTATCATAGGGGAGGTTCATAACTATCTAATCACCTACAATGATCATGTCTCCTCCATGTGTCGAGGCCGCCGCTGTAGTGTTCTCACTTTGCTCCCCCTTGTCGCCCTTCTTCTCTCTCTTCCAAGAGAAATAGTTTTGCTTGATGTGGCCTTTCTTGCCATAATGGTAACACTCCGAGTCCTCATATCGACCCTTGGACCTTCCCCTGCTTTTGTCTCTGCCACCGCCTGGACCCTTTCTTTTACCCCTTCCGTGGCTCTCTGAAACAAGCATCTCTTAGTAGGATGTGGATGAAGTGCCCTGAGAACGTCTTCGCATCTCTTCATCAAGTATCCCGTTCTTGGCAAACTCCAGACTGACCTTTCCTTTCAGAGCAGAAGCGATCATAGACACTCGTACGATCTCCCACGAGTCTATCAATGTACACAACATCCATAGTCCCTAAACCTCATCATTGAACTTGACTCCCATCAAGGATGGCTGGTCAACCATGCCCTGGAACTCACTCAAGTGATCCGTAATAGATGCCCCATCTTTGTACCGCAGACCCATTATCATCCGGATCAGGAATAATTTATTTACTCATGTCTTCTTTGCATACAAAGATTCCAACTTATCCCACAGTGTCCTCGCGTGCTCAATACTGGCAACGTGGTTGTACACGTTCTCGTCAACAAACTGTATGATGTACCCACACACCTGTATATGCTCAAAATTCTAGTCCCCTTCAGATTTATCACTGGGCCTCTCGAAAGCTGTCACATCCCAGTCCCAAAATATGTAGGACTAGGAATACGTAAGCATGCCAGCCGCATGGATATGGCAACTCCAATATATAGAAACCATATCCCATACGTACGCTGTAATATGAATATCAATCCACAAGTGGTATAAAATGTATCACAAGTCACAGGGTACAATCTAAATCTCATCCACAGAAAATCAATATAAATGAATAACCAGCATCTATGAAACTAGATCTCAATAAGAAGTATCTAAGGATGATAGTTGGATGGAAACAAATCCAATACCAACTCGAATATAAGAGCAAATACAAAATAAGTACAACACAATCAAACCCAATATAAGTATACCAGCTATCGATCACGGCTCGAAGAGAAGACATCCACGAAGCATATACAACCATCCAAATCTGCGCTCCTGCAAATACTCAAGAACAGATACACCTGGCAGTGGACCAGGTCCTCAGAGGGACATAACAAGATACTTAAACATATGCCAATAAAGTACTAAAATAAATATCCAATGGGGTTGCCTAACCATCTAAGTGAATGCAGTTAAGAACAACTTTCCCCATAAGTGAGCTATCTGGCTGAAAACCTGGGATTTGGCATGGTTCTCTATTGGAGATCCAGGGGCCTAAAAAGGCACGACGACTTTCGAATGCCGGAGGCCCGCCTGATAATAATATAATATATAGTGGTCATCACCACCCGTATCTCCAGCGGAGAATCCGGGCGCATAATAGAAAAAGTATAAAGGAGCTCAAATGTGGTACTTATTGTTCTCCCTACCCCATGCTCTAAGCATGTCACATCCATGACACGATAACACCTCTAATAACTGCCAAGTCTACTAGCATGCAAAGTTTATAACAGCAGTTATTCCTAACGCACGGCCCATACGTACAGGAGGCCAGACCTGTCACGCAGTCCGTGATCTACATGAGACTCACACTCGTGTAACAACTGTGTCACGGCCAATGAACCTAATGATGCTACATGATAATGGGGTAGTCTCATGAACAAGGTCAATGCAATACATAAATAAAAATACATCGCGACGACACCGTCGCGCGTATTTTATATTACAGTTAAATATATGAGCTAAAGACAAAATAAAGATGCATGCAACATATGGAATATGAATAACAGTACAATGGCAAGGTATACTTGCCTGGCAAGGAAGCTGCAATGTACCAATAAGCTGCTCCAGAAATCGCGCAGAACAAATCCAATATCCTATGTACATATAAATATAATACAATAGAATTATTAGTATTTACACTAGCACATACACAACCACATTTACACTGGACTCAGGGGGTATACTAGGGGTAACATTATTCATCTAACACGGTCAATTACGCGTTGAATTACGCGGGTGTCGCGTCTTCAAGTACTATACGAAATCAGTCAGTCAACTGACAGGTATCTATGCCAGTACGTTAATGTACGCAAGGCGAACAAATTCACAAGTTCTTAGGGTCAACATGGTCAAGGTAAGTATGGGATAGTCCACGGTGTCCTAGGGTCGGTATGAATCAGAGTCCAAGTCACAGTCCAAATAGCCTATGTATTATAAATTTATCACGTCAAAAGATAATTTATTTAATTCTAGAATAATTACTCTAAAATCCTATTTTAATCTTATTAGAATTAATTCCTAATTCTAGAATAATATAAAATATACATAAATTATTTATTTAATTTATCACGTCAAAAGCTAACCTCAATATCTTTCTAACGCAAGAAACTAGGCCTCGTTTGGAGTCCGGAGCTATGTGCAATGGGTTGTGGAAGATGAAGGAACCCTAGATGGCAATTCTCCAAAATCTCTCTCTCTAAAATAATGGGATAATTAGGGTTATAATAATATATATATATAGGGATGTACCTGCGGCTGAATGAAAATTTATAGGCAGACACGTGTCAGAATCTGATTGGATGGTTTTTGTTATATTATTTGTTTTTGATTTGCCTTTATCAAAACATTATTTAAGTCATTTTAAATTTAAATAACTCAAAATAAATATTAAAAATAATCATAAAAATCTGAAAAAATTACAGAAAATATATTTTAAATTTAAAAACTCTAAAAAAATATTTGGGATAATTTTATATTCATAGGTTTTCTACTATAATTAGGAGAAGCTCTAAATATTAGTTTTACATATTTAAATAAAAACAAATATTAAATAAATTCCAAAAATTCTGAAATAATTCCAGAAAATATATAATAATATTATAAACACTAAAAAATAATGTGGGTCCATTATATATTCCTGAGATTGCATAATAAATTCTACAAGTCCTAAAAATTAGTTATTAGCCTAGTTACTCCCAATAAATACTAAAAATACTCAGAAAATTTCCAAAAAATTCTAGAAAATATATTTGACTATTTATAACCTAAAATAAAAGTTTAGAATATTTTTATTTATGTTTAACTCAAAAATATATTCTTCAAATCCCTAAAAAATTAGTGTTACTAGTTTTTAATTAACTAAAAATTATGGAAAAATCCCAATAATCTAAAATAGCCTAAAAATAATTCTAAATAAATATTTATATAAGTAAATATACTAAAAAAATTTATTTTCTAATTAACTAAGAGAATACTCTAAATAAATTCAACATCTATAATAAATATAATAATATAAAATATACACAAAATACCTATTTTGGGTGAGGGAGTTTACAATCTACCCAACTTAAAATAATTTTGTCCTCGAAATTAAAATAAGGCATAACTTGTTAAATCCTTCACATTCGTACATAAGGTACATCAATCGCAATCTCTTCCAAAAATTTAAATAACAAAATCTATTCAAATCTATCGCGATCATTTCAAAATTAAGATAATCATTGTTCAAATCAAAATTCAACCTATTGCAATCTCTTCTCACTTTTCTAAATCATAATTATCCAAATTTAAATTGAATCCATATATTATCTTCAAGATTTAAATAACCCATATCAAATTTTACCTCACGATCTCCAACTATCATAATCTCCTCTAGAAGTAATTCGAGTCCAATATTATTCCTATTTTCACTTATAAATTTTTGTATTCTTCAACTTTTTAAATTCCATTCACATCCTCAATATTTCAAATTGGTAGTCCAACCATCAAATTTTAATTCTTAATTTAAATCATCAAATTGAAAAATAATTTAAATGCAGTCCACCAATGTTCAAGTCTGAAATTATATATTTATCCTTCAAATTCAAATTAATGATTTTACCTTCAATACTCAAAAATTTAAATTATGTACTTAAGGTATAAATATTGGGTCCTCAATATCAAGATTTTTAAAATTCATTAATCCTCATCATCTTAGTCATTCTTCTAAAATTCTCAAAATTAAAATGGCTTGAACCTCTCCCAATCTAATCTTACTCGATCACAATCTAAAAAAAATTTCTCTCGAGTTGCCAATGCACTGCTACCCAACTTAGAATTTACCTATCTATCACAGAAGGCTATATACTTTAAGAAAAATATTCCTTAATTTATTTACTCATGTCATTCAATCCTCAAAACTTCAACGCCGATTATATCATATATGATATGTCCTTAATTACGAAAGAATAATCCTCAATTATGTGATCGACCTATGGGGTATATCTAGTACTCTCTGTGTATCAAACTTATACCAAGCACGAGGTTTCGTCTTTCCGAAATAAGGGAAGACGGAGATCAATAATAAAGAGTTCAAGGGCGAGGTAATAGAATAGAAGTATCGGGATCAAGGCGTTTAAAGAATTCAAATAGGAATTGTCAAAGCAGTTGTGGGTTGAAGTCCTATTTTGGTAATTCCTATTCACATGCTCGTATTAGTACAGTTATGTAGCCGATACGATACGCCAGACATATCTAGAGGGCAAGTACAGGTGTCTACTAGTCAACTATATATCTCAATCCACGTAAAGCATCATTGCAAAGGGCGAATCAAGCGCACTATGGTTGATCAGACCGTAATACACTGATTCTGATTAGACAATGTATTAGTAGGCGTCCCCAATAATACATATCTCATGATCAAGCTCGATAAAAGAGTAAGCTTGCAAAACTAGGCTATAATAGCAGCATAAGTCAAGGTAGTGCAGCAAATATAAGTACGCTAGATGATGATAAAAGGAGGTACAAATTAATTCAAGTTCACAAAACAAAAAAAACTAAGCAACAATAATAAAAGACTCTACAATCCCTACAGTTATCATACAACCTCCTTATCTAAGTCGCTAGTCGACCAAATAGGGGCAAGGACCTCTAAATTCTATCGTCTGAATAAACACTGTCGTCTTTTCCTAGCATGCAATTAATGTCATTCAGTTACACTACCTTGATGGGTCAAGTGGACTATGTGATATTAGGTTGTGAGGCATACTATCCAACTTAAAAGAATTAAACTAATACTGTGACAGTCTTAATAGGATCCTACAAAATAATCTTGCACATGTAAATAAAATAGAAACTCTTTATTAGGGTATATGAGGAAAGATCTTGGTACTTATTAGGGTCTCCTATTATATTATATAGGTCATGGTCGTCTTAAGCCTTAGTCATAGTGCTTATAGAACAAGTGTCAATAGTAAGGATAGAAGAGTTACTAGCCTCAAGGGAAAAGGGGATATAACTTATATTGAGGTGGGGTACACGTTACGCGACTTAAAACTAAGGGGTAATCATTAGGTTATAATCTACAATAATAACTTAAACTGTCAAGTTCTAATTACCAATCACATAATTCAAAAATTTAAGAGTAACAACCAAAATCCTAGCAAGCTATATATATATCCTAAAATAGGATAAAATCACTTGGCCTACAATCAGAAGTGTCAGATGACACGAGTTGAAAGATGAAGAGAAGAAACGTAATCAGTCGTCGCACACTAGCGAGCGCTATGGTCACAGGGGAATAATATATAAAATAAAATAGAGAGGCTATAGATAATGTCAAGTTTTCCTAAAGGGAGATGCTACGCTAATCTCTGTGTTTGCGGTATGATCAAGAAAATACTATATTCAATGCTCTTGGCTTCCTAAGGTGCTGTCTACTAATAATAAAGACAATGATCTAAGTTTATAGTTATAATATTATCTAACTATGAAGGTTAGGTTCAGTCCTAATTCTAAATTTTGGTTTCTATTGGTTCCTCAATACTAGGGTCAAACATCATGGTAAGACTTTTAACTAACTCTAGTTGTATCTATACTACTTACAGGTCCTCATAATACATCAGGGGTAATGGTAAACCAATTCTAGAGATAAGGGATTCTAGGGTTCACTAGATATTCCAAACTTAGTAGTGTGTCTATATTCTTGTTGTATTCTTAATAGGTGTGCTACCCTAATTATCATTCTAATAACATGGGTTCCTATATTCTAGTAGAAGGCTATACTTAAAGAACAATTAAGGAAGTACAGGAATCAAGCAGGATACAATTGTTCAAATAGAACAAATATGAGGAAGATGAATCATATTCAATTATGGATGAGATCCTATACTCTAGTCCTAGGTGCAAGCTTGTTCGGTACAGTAACGTAACCGAGACAATATGCTCTCGACCTGCATGGGCCACCACAAAAATATGTCACGCCCCAGTCCCAAAATACGTAGGACTAGGAATACGTAAGCATGCCAGCCGCATGGATATGGCAACTCCAATATATGGAAACCATATCCCATACGTACGCTGTAATATGAATATCAATCCACAAGTGGTATAAAATATATCACAAGTCACAGGGTACAATCTAAATCTCATCCACAGAAAATTAATATAAATGAATAACCAGCATCTATGAAACTAGATCTCAATAAGAAGTATCTAAGGATGATAGTTGGATGAAAATAAATTCACTACCAACTCGAAAATAAGAGCAAATACAAAATAAGTATAACACAATCAAACCCAATATAAGTATACCAGCTATCGATCACGGCTCGAAGAGAAGACATCCACGAAGCATATACAACCATCCAAATCTGCGCTCCTGCAAATACTCAAGAACAGATACACCTGACAGCGGACCAGGTCCTCAGAGGGACATAACAAGATACTTAAACACATGCCAATAAAGTACTAAAATAAATATCCAATGGGGTTGCCTAACCATCTAAGTGAATGCAGTTAAGAACAACTTTCCCCACAAGTGAGCTATCTGGCTGAAAACCTGGGATTTGGCATGGTTCTCTATTGGAGATCTAGGGGCCTAAAAAGGCACAACGACTTTCGAACGCTGGAGACCCGCCTGATAATAATATAATATATAGTGGACATCACCACCCGTATCTCCAGCGGAGAATCCGGACGCACAATAGAAAAAGTGTAAAGGAGCTCAAATGCGGTACTTGTTGTTCTCCCCACCCCATGCTCTAAGCATGTCACATCCATGACACGATAACACCTCTAATAACTGCCAAGTCTACTAGCATGCAAAGTTTATAACAGCAGTTATTCCTAACGCACGGCCCATACGTACAGGAGGCCAGACCTGTCACGCAGTCCGTGATCTACATGAGACTCACACTCGTGTAACAACTGTGTCACGGCCAATGAACCTAATGATGCTACATGATAATGGGGTAGTCTCATGAACAAGGTCAATGCAATACATAAATAAAAATACATCGCGATGTCACCGTCGCGCGTATTTTATATTACAGTTAAATATATGAGCTAAAGACAAAATAAAGATGCATGCAACATATGGAATATAAATAACAGTACAATGGCAAGGTATACTTGCCTGGCAAGGAAGCTGCAATGTACCAATAAGCTGCTCCAGAAATCGTGCAGAACAAATCCAATATCCTATGTACATATAAATATAATAAAATAGAATCATTAGTATTTACACTAGCATATACACAACCATATTTACACTGGACTCAGGGGGTATACTAGGGGTAACACTATTCATCTAACATGGTCAATTACGCGTTGAATTACGCGGGTGTCGCGTCTTCAAGTACTATACAAAATCAGTCAGTCAACTGACAGGTATCTATGCTAGTACGTTAATGTACGCAAGGCGGACAAATTCACAAGTTCTTAGGGTCAACATTGTAAGCCCCCTGATTTTTCAAGAATTTTTTTTGGAATTTTTCAGTATTTTTCTGTCATTAAAACCTAGGTATTTTCTAATTTGATGATTTTTAATTGCTACTAAAATAATATTTTATGGTATAAAATGGAAAACCGAGCACGGGGTAATTTTCGGTGAATTTATTGGACTCCGAAAACCCGTTTAAAGCCCTAAAAACTATTAATAATTAAACCGTATTAAACCCCTAAATAAACCGGGTTTATTTCAAATAAACCGAACTGAACCACACTGAACCGGACCCGGTCTAGTGAACCGCCCCTAGGACCTAGCGGGTCGGATCCGGGTTCGACCCGACCCGCTTGAGACCCGACCCGAACCAAACCCTAATCCCAAACCGGGTCGAAAACATTGTTCCGACCCGGCGGCGCACCTTATTTAATTCCCTCGAATTCCGTGCCACCGCCGCCGCCAACTACCCCGACTTCGCTCCTTCCTGTGCCGACGACCTCCTTGTCGAAACCCTAGATCAGAACTCCAGCTGTCATCTCCGCCTCCTTCCTTCCCGCTGTGCCTGCACCACCGCTCCCCTCGCCAGTGCAACACCCGCCTGAACCCTAATTTCCCTCCTCGCTCCGCCCGGACTCGCCGTATCCTCTCCACCACCTCCTCGAACCCCCCAGCGTCGCCCGGACACACGCCGCAGCCGAGCCTTCTCCTTCTCCCTCTCCCATCACCACCTCCAGTTCCACCTCCCTCTCACCGCCCGCGTCGCCGTCCCCTGCAATCGACGCCGCCACCCTAACCGCTCGCGCCTCGCCCGATCATCGACCGCCTTCCTCCGCCCAACTCCTCCTTTAAACCCCCGAACCCCTCAGCCCTGAACCCTAAACAGCCCAGCGCCGCCTCCCCCCCTTGCCGTAACCCTAGTCGCCTCCTCCTCCCTGTCGTCACCCTCTTCAGCCTTCCCATCTCCGCCGCTGCCCTCGTCGACCATCGAACCCCTCGACCACCCAGCTCGCCTGAACCCTAACCTCCACACCCCGCTCATCTCCTCCTCGCTCCGCCGCTCATCCTCCTCCCACGGCTCATCCTTTCCCGATTCCCCCACCGGCGCCATCACCGGAGCAGCAACCGTACAACCCCCTGGCCTCGCCGCCTCCACCGTCCTCTGTATCTCCACGACCGCCCCGAGCCCAGCCTCCCTCCGACGAACTCCGGCGAAACCCTAACCCTAACCCTAACCCTAGAACCTAAACGCAGCACAGGACACGGACACGACTCGGACACGTGAGAATCGTCATCGCGGAGCCCTGTTCAGGTACTCTTTTCTCTCTCCTCGCTGACCCGTTTCCAATTCCGTCAATTATGTTGCGAAGCCTGTATGACCCTCTCGGTGTCCGGATAAATCGCTCGGGGCATCGGGTCCTGTGGTGATCGCACAAACGGGATGACTTGGTCGCATGCGGTCTTTACCGAAACGTGCGCGACGTCGATACGGACGTGTAGAATTTCGCAGAAGTCAATTACGGTGTGCGTGCACACCGGAATCAACGCGTATCCGCCGACACCGCCCCGTATCCGTCGATTCTGGAACACGCTGTAACTTTGTGTACACACGTCGGATCGAGACGAAACTTGCGCCATCGGACTCGTAGCAATACGGTGGTCCTGTGACCCAAGTTTGGTTCGATTCTGAGAACGTTGGTAAAATCGCGTATCGTGGGCCCCACAGGCTCCGCTCGACGGGCGATTTTGTGATCGGCTCATCGGAATTCAATTCTGAAAGTTTCGTTGGGTTTGTATCAGCGTTTTCGACCTGTTGACACTGAGTTTGGTAATTTTGGAGACCTTTGACCCTGACACGCTTTTCGGTGCAAAGTGGCCCACATGTGGACCCCGCTTTGGCCCGGAAATATCGTTTTGCCCTTGTGTCCAAATTGGACGTAAGGACAGGCGTTTCTAGCTATTTGATATTTTCTGAATCTAATGGTGATGTTTATTTCAGCAACCGGAGTAGTACCTGCAGATCACACGGAGACCAGAGCTACAGTTGGAGCCCGGACCACAGGCAAGTGTACCTTGCCAAACTTTACAGTCTTGTTACATATTCTCTTTGATTCTTTTATATTGTTGTGCATGCTTAACCTAGGACCGTGTGACGTACTTAGCGTCCGATTATCAGTCGGGTGCCAACACCGTACGCGGTGTTGGGTACGGTCATCTAGAGATGGACATTCGTGACACTATATATTCTCGTACTTGTCTTACCAAGTACGCTTGACTCAGGACACTTGACACTATTCACGAGACAGGATTGCCCGAGATATTCGTAGGGATTCTGTATAGGATACAGGACTTGGACATTATATTCTTAGATATAGTATGACTTGTTGCATTAGTCTTGATCCTGCGTTTCATGGACATGAGACGTGAGATTTCATTGGGTGGGGAGAGTATTACCATATGAAAGGCTGATTATATTATATATTGACATCTGGATGTGTCTTAGTCTCTGACACAGAGCTATGGCACCAGTTCTGGCCCTTCGAGAAAATACTGCTATGGGTTTCTCCGACACTGATCCTGTAGTAGTCTCAGCCCGAGTATGGAATAATGTTCTCATTTGCATATCACTTAGCTGGGTATTTATTCACCCTATTGTTCATTTATTGCTGTACTGTATTTATTTGGCTTGTATTTTCTGTACCTTGCTGTCCCCGGAGGACCTGGATCCGGATTATGTCCCCAGATATTGCAGACGAGATCTACCCCGAGGTTTACGGGATCGGAGCATTGGCATTAGCAGGAGCAGGTGCCTACATTGGAGCAGAACCAGGATCTGAGGACGAGATCGTACCAGAGGACTTCTCTTGAGTATTGGCTTGAGATACTCATTATTTTCAGTTTCTAGTTATTTACTTTCCAGTCTATTTCATTGATGTAGCAGACTTGTACTCGGATTGTTCTCCGAGATATTTTATTGAGATTTGTCAGTTATTTATTTACTTTATTTCTGTCATTTGATCTATGATTATCTGTTGTGGATGAGATTAGTATAGACTGTGACTGGTACCACTGGATCTACTTATTGTTATATCACAGCTTAAGTATGCCCTGATGGACCCATTAAATTGGGTTGTCCATTGGTGCGTACTGCTGGCCATTATCACGCGTCCGGTCCCTCGGTATTTTGGGACTGGGGCGTGACATGGTTTTTGTGGTGGCCCATGCAGGTCTACGACTAAATTGTTCGGTTTTAACTTAGGGACCGAGCAAGCCTGCAATAAGAATAGAATAAGTTTTAGGATCTCATCCACATGCTTGAAAACGTTCTTGATATCTATATTGTATTCGAATTAAATTTCTTGCATCTTGCCTTGATTCCTGTGCGCCTTTTATAGTTTATTTTGATACAGAGTAATGGATTCAAGAGCCAATGACGAAACTCCAGCAAACACACCAATAGGTGCGGTAGCCACCTACGGAGAAGATGAAGTGGCACCATTGAGTGAAGATCCCTCTACTCACCGAGGCAGCCAAGCAGATCAGCATGCTCCTAGATTTCGGCGAGACGACATCCCACCGCCTTCGCAGTTCATTCCACCAATGCCTGTATTCCCACCAGGACAGCCTATGGACGGGCAGCAGATGTTCCAAATGATCTACGCAATGATGCAAGCCCAACAGCATATTTATCAAGAAGCTCAACGTCGTGAAGCTGATTACTTGAGGAACAGCATAGTAAATGCATTGGATCAGGCCAACCTACCAACTCGCCGACAACCGACGGGCTTTATCACCGACTTCCGCCAGCTGAAGCCCCGCACCTTCTCAGGCAAGGAGGAACCTACTGAAGTTCATGGGTGGCTTACCAACATACGACATCAATTAGAAGCAGCAGAGCTACCACAGGAACGTTGGATGACTGCCGTCAGAATGCAATTGACGGACAATGCACATCACTGGTGGCTATCTGAGGAGACACGGCTCAGACCAGACCGAGTCACTTGGGAGGAGTTCTCCAGACTCTTCCAAGAGATGTACATTCCAGCTACCGCTCGATCAGAACTCAGAGACAAGTTCAACCGCCTTATCCAAGGCAATATGACAGTGGAAGAGTACAACGCGGAATTTATTCGTCTGAGTCGCTTCGCCCCTACCTTGATTCCGACAAAAGAAGAGAAGGCCGAGAAGTTCTTCGATGGACTAAACTTTGAGCTACAGAACTTAATTGGATCAATTGCGCCCACATCCTACTCGGACGTCCTTGCTGCAGCCCGACGCCTGGAGCGCGTCACCAGGAGAGAGACCAGTTCAAAGCGGACTTCCACATCAGCACCAGCCAGAGCACTACAAGAAGAATCTGCAAAGAGACCTCACCTACAGCAACAGCAGAATGCATCTACACCACAAGTAATAGTCCTCTCTACTTGTCACTACTGTGGCAAAGCAGGCCATCTCGCCAGGGAATGCAGACGCAGGTTAGGACTATGCTTAGGTTGTGGATCCAGACAGCATGCAGTGAGAGACTGCCCTGAGCGTAAAGAAGGAGCACCAAGGGCAAACCAACAAGCTCTACCAGCACCAGAAGGATATCAACCAAGGCCACCCTTGGCACCTCGACCAGCACCCTTCCAGCAGGCCCAGCAACAACAGAGGGCACCCCTTCAAGGACGCGGACAAGCTTATGCGATGACTTTGGAGGATGCACAAATTCATGGAGTAGCTAATGCGCATAAGTTTTTATAGTTTCTGTTTCTTGTATTGTTTTAGTTTTTGCATGTTGGTTCGTGACCCTGGCCTTCACCTAGTAATTTTGAGATTGCTTAATAACCTAGAATGTTTTTATAATTGATAACCTAATATGTTTTAAGTGATAATCTAGTTTTTCTGAACTGTAGTCTTCTAAATCTCCTTCATACGGGAGATTGTATAACCCTTAATACAAAGGAAAAACTATTTTCCTTTGTATTATTCTTACACCCTCAACCTTGACTCTCCTTGATCATGATGTGCTTCGAACAATATTTGCAACCGTGTCATCTTTGTTGACCGGTTATTCTTTTGATTGCGAGGACGCAATCCTCTTAAGGGGGTAGATTGTAAGCCCCCTGATTTTTCAAGAATTTTTTTTAGAATTTTTTGGTATTTTTCTGTCATTAAAACCTAGGTATTTTCTAATTTGATGATTTTTAATTGCTACTAAAATAATATTTTATGGTATAAAATAGAAAACCGAGCACGGGATAATTTTCGGTGAATTTATTGGACTCCGAAAACCCGTTTAAAGCCCTAAAAACTATTAATAATTAAACCGTATTAAACCCCTAAATAAACCGAGTTTATTTCAAATAAACCGAACTGAACCACACTGAACCGGACCCGGTCTAGTGAACCGCCCCTAGGCCCTAGCGGGTCGGATCCGGGTTCGACCCGACCCGCTTGAGACCCGACCCGAATCAAACCCTAATCCCAAACCGGGTCGAAAATACTGTTCCGACCCGGCGGCGCACCCTATTTAATTCCCTCGAATTTTGTGCCACCGCCGCCGCCAACTACCCCGACTTCGCTCCTCCCCGTGCCGACGACCTCCTTGCCGAAACCCTAGATCCGAACTCCCGCTGTCATCTCTGCCTCCTTCCTCCCCGCTGTGCCTGCACCACCACTCCCCACGCCAGTGCAACACCCGCCTGAACCCTAATTTCCCTCCTCGCTCCGCCCGGACTCGCCGTATCCTCTCCACCACCTCCTCGAACCCCCCAGCTCCGCCCGGACACACGCCGCGGCCGAGCCTTCTCCTTCTCCCTCTCCCATCACCACCTCTAGTTCCACCTCCCTCTCACCGCCCGCGCCGCCGTCCCCTGCAATCGACGCCGCCACCCTAACCGCTCGCGCCTCGCCCGATCATCGATCGCCTTCCTCCGCCCAACTCCTCCGTTCAACCCCCGAACCCCTCAGTCCTGAACCCTAAACAGCCCAGCGCCGCCTCCCCCCCCTTGCCGTAACCCTAGTCGCCTCCTCCTCCCTGTCGTCACCCTCCTCAGCCTTCCCATCTCCGCCGCTGCCCTCGTCGACCATCGAACCCCTCGACCACCCAGCTCGCCTGAACCCTAACCTCCATACCCCGCTCATCTCCTCCTCGCTCTGCCGCTCATCCTCCTCCCACGGCTCATCCTTTCCCGATTCCCCCACCGGTGCCATCACCGGAGCAGCAACCGTGCAACCCCCTGGCCTCGCCGCCTCCACCGTCCCCTGTATCTCCACGACCGCCCCGAGCCCAGCCTCCCTCCGACGAACTCCAGCGAAACCCTAACCCTAACCCTAACCCTAGAACCTAAACGCAGCACAGGACACGGACACGACTCGGACACGTGAGAATCGTCATCGCGGAGTCCTGTTCAGGTACTCTTTTCTCTCTCCTCGCTGACCCGTTTCCAATTCCGTCAATTGTGTTGCGAAGCCTGTATGACCCTCTCGGTGCTCGGACAAACCGCTCGGGGCATCGCGTCCTGTGGTGATCGCACACCGCGATCCAAAAACAGGAAAAAAATGACGACCCGATTCACCCCGGAACTGGGTACGCCCCGCCAAACGGGACGACTTGGTCGCACGCGGTCTTTTTCGAAATGTGCACGACATCGATACGGACGTGTAGGATTTCACAGAAGTCAATTCGGGTTTGCCTGCACACCGGAATCAACGCGTATCCGCCGACACCGCCCCGTATCCGTCGATTCTGGAACATACTGTAACTTTGTGTACACACGTCGGATCGAGACGAAACTTTCGCCATCGGACTCGTAGCAATACGCTGGTCCTGTGACCCAAGTTTGGTTCGATTCTGAGAACGTTGGTAAAATTGCGTATCGTGGGCCCCACAAGCTCCGCTCGACGGGCGATTTTGTGATCGGCTCATCGGAATTCAATTCTGAAAGTTTCGTTGGGTTCGTATCAGCGTTTCTGACTTGTTGACACTGAGTTTGGTGATTTTGGAGACCTTTGAACCTGACACGCTTTTCGGTGCAAAGTGGCCCACATGTGGACCCCGCTTTGGCCCAGAAATATCGTTTTGCCCTTGTGTCCAAATTGGACGTAAGGACAGGCGTTTCTAGCTATTTGATATTTTCTGAATCTAATGGTGATATTTATTTCAGCAACCGGAGTAGTACCTGCAGATCACACGGAGACCAGAGCTACAGTTGGAGCCCGGACCACAGGCAAGTGTACCTTGCCAAACTTTGCAGTCTTGTTACATATTCTCTTTGATTCTTTTACATTGTTGTGCATGCTTAACCTAGGACCGTGTGACGTACTTAGCGTCCGATTATCAGTCGGGTGCCAACACCGTACGCGGTGTTGGGTACGGTCATCTAGAGATGGACATTCGTGACACTATATATTCTCGTACTTGTCTTACCAAGTACGCTTGACTCAGGACACTTGACACTATTCACGAGACAGGATTTCCTGAGATATTCGTGGGGATTCTGTATAGGATACAGGACTTGGACATTATATTCTTAGATATAGTATGACTTGTTGCATTAGTCTTGATCCTGCGTGTCATGGACATGAGACGTGAGATTTTATTGGGTGGGGAGAGTATTACCATATGAAAGGCTGATTATATTATATATTGACATCTGGATGTGTCTTAGTCTCTGACACAGAGCTATGGCACCAGTTCTGGCCCTTCGAGAAAATACTGCTATGGGTTTCTCCGACACTGATCCTGTAGTAGTCTCAGCCCGAGTATGGAATAATGTTCTCATTTGCATATCACTTAGCTGGTTATTTATTTACCCTATTATTCATTTATTGCTGCACTGCATTTATTTGGCTTGTATTTTCTGTACCTTGCTATCCCCGGAGGACCTGGATCCGGATTATGTTCCCAGATATTGCAGACGAGATCTACCCCGAGGTTTACGGGACCGGAGCATTGGCATTAGTAGGAGCAGGTGCCTACATTGGAGTAGAACCAGGATCTGAGGACGAGATCGTACCAGAGGACTTCTCTTGAGTATTGGCTTGAGATACTCATTATTTTCAGTTTCTAGTTATTTACTTTCCAGTCTATTTCATTGATGTAGCAGACTTGTACTCGGATTGTTCTTCGAGACATTTTATTGAGATTTGTCAGTTATTTATTTACTTTATTTCTGTCATTTGATCTGTGATTATCTGTTGTGGATGAGATTAGTATAGACTGTGACTGGTACCACTGGATCTACTTATTGTTATATCACAGCTTAAGTATGCCCTGATGGACCCATTAAATTGGGTTGTCCATCGGTGCGTACTGCTGGCCATTATCACGCGTTCGGTCCCTCGGTATTTTTGGACTGGGGCATGACAAACATGGTCAAGGTAAGTATGGGATAGTCCACGGTGTCCTAGGGTCGGTATGAATCAGAGTCCAAGTCACAGTCCAAATAGCCTATGTATTACAAATTTATCACGTCAAAAGATAATTTATTTAATTATGGAATAATTACTCTAAAATCCTATTTTAATCTTATTATTCTGATTTTTATGTTAATTCCTAAATTTTGTCCAAAGAAACTGAATTTTATCAACTCGAGACTCATGGCACGCAAATCGAGGCGATTTGTTGACCGAAAAGTCAACCGACACAAACTCAACTTTTATGCATGATTTTCTGTAGATTTCAGTATCAAAATCATGCTGGAATTTACGGCTCATCCGAATTTAAATTTGTTTGGGAATTATTGCACATACAAATTTCGTATTGTGCACCGATGGTTAAATTCTAACCTAGAAGTTCTACAGAATTAACAGTATATAAATACTTCGAACTAAATTCTGGGAAAAACTTATGTCCATGATCTCGACATTAGCTTTCCGAAACTTTAAACGGTTCATGATTCTGATTCCTGGTTCTCCCGGAATCGCGAAAATATTGAAACACGTCTATTTTCAGACATACTGTGCTCTACGAATTTTTTAGAATTTAATACTAATAATTTCGTAAAACAATTTATATAATCAGAAAGCTAACCTCAATATCTTTCTAACGCAAGAAACTAGGTCTCGTTTGGAGTCCGGAGCTATGCGCAATGGGTTGTGGAAGATGAAGGAACCCTAGATGGCAATTCTCCAAAATCTCTCTCTCTAAAATAATGGGATAATTAGGGTTATAATAATATATATATATAGGGATGTACCTGCGGCTGAATGAAAATTTATAGGCTGACACGTGTCAGAATTTGATTGGATGGATTTTGTTATATTATTTGTTTTTGATTTGCCTTTATCAAAATATTATTTAAGTCGTTTTAAATCTAAATAACTCAAAATAAATATTAAAAATAATCATAAAAATCTGAAAAAATTATAGAAAATATATTTTGAATTTAAAAACTCTATAAAAATATTTGGGATAATTTTATATTCATAGGTTTTCTACTATAATTAGGAGAAGCTCTAAACATTAGTTTTACATATTTAAATAAAAACAAATATTAAATAAATTCCAAAAATTCTGAAATAATTCCAGAAAATATATAATAATATTATAAATACTAAAAAATAACGTGAGTCCATTATATATTCCTGAGATTGCATAATAAATTCTACAAGTCCTAAAAATTAGTTATTAGCCTAGTTACTCCCAATAAATACTAAAAATACTCAGAAAATTTCCAAAAAATTTTAGAAAATATTTTGACTATTTAGAACCTAAAATAAAAGTTTAGAATATTTTTAATTATGTTTAACTCAAAAATATATTCTTCAAATCCCTAAAAAATTAGTGTTACTAGTTTTTAATTAACTAAAAATTATGGAAAAATCCCAATAATCTAAAATAGCCTAAAAATAATTCTAAATAAATATTTATATAAGTAAATATACTAAAAAAAATTATTTTCTAATTAACTAAGAGAATACTCTAAATAAATTCAACATCTATAATAAATATAATAATATAAAATATACACAAAATACCTATTTTGGGTGAGGGAGTTTACAAAAGCAAATACCGGCAGATGCAGCTTCTTGACAAATAACATATCCTTCATCTTGCTCCTCCAGTAATGATAGTTGGTACTGTTCAGGTTTACCATGCGCACCGGCTTCACGTCCATCTCTTCTCCCTGGTTTGTCTGTCAACTCCTGAAACCCTTTTGAAATTTCAGAACCTGGCTTTGATACCACTTTGTTGGGAACGAAAGTGAGAAAACCATTCCCTAAACCAGAGATTACCTGCAAGAGAACCGAGCAAACCACATAAACCAAAAATGTCAAACACAAATCGCAGACAGAGAGATTTTTGAAGTAGAAAACCCTTACGAAAAAACCACGGGATGATCCGAGTCCAACCATGAAGAACCTCCACTAATGGAATAAAGAGAATACACCCTCTACAAGCTCCTCTAAATCCAACACGAATCACTACAATACTTAAGAATAGAAAATAGATCACACCACGAAGATAGAAGACAATAAAAAATTATCCAAAGTTGATCTCCTCCTCTGAAATGGCCTCCAATCATTCTTTATTCTTCCCAAAGTTGCAATGGCACTCTTGCCTCATTTTCTCTCCTTATTGCTATATTTTTTTTAGAGAGAGATATATTTTAGGGCCAGGAGACACCTATATATAGCCTCAAACCCACAATTAGCATTCATATTATAGATAGAAATATCCAATTCAAATCCAAATCCATCGACATATTCCTATTATATGTAGGAATATCCAATCCAAATCTATTGAAATATTCCTATTATATTTAGGAATATCCAATCCAAATAATTTGAGATATTTCTATTATATGTAGAAATACTCAATACTACTCTGGGGTATTTGGTATTTGGAAACCCTATCCACTCCAACAGTACTCAATCCTACTCCGGGGTATTTTTTACATAGTTTGGAAACCCCACCCACTCCAATAGTCCTTCGAACAAACTCTGTTACTCTGGAGGGATAGCTTGGGAGGAGAAGCTGGTTTTCTACCCATGAAGCTCTCCCAGATTCCAATGCGGCAACTTTGGTATCTTGGATCATAGTACGGAATATGAGGTAGGAGTTTGTAGATAGATGATTCAGATCCCTCAAGAACTCTCAGGATCCCATAACCAAAAGATGGCAGTCGTTATGAGATCTCTACTGAAGACTGTATAGAGGGTGTTGAAGCTTATATTCTAGGGCTTCGAAAGCAGAGGTTGATGGACCAGAAAATGCCCTCTGATCTTGATGTAAGATGAGAGGAGTATTTTATTCTTACATTGAATAATTTGTGTTATGTTCAACCTCAACTTGGCCTTTAAATAGTTATTTACAACTCTAACAGAATGCATAAAAGTAGCACCCTCTAACCATATTCTAACTAACAAATCAAAACAAATTAACGGCATAGAAAAAATAACAAAATTCCTTAAGACTAGGGATTTATTAAAATCCAAATAACAACCGCTTCAACCCTCTCAACAAGATTAACTCTAACAAATCACCCCCTAAGCCTGTTGTAGAAGCATAAAAATATTGGGAATTGTCCGCGTAAAACAGAGCTTCAAGTTTGTCTGTTTGGTATAAAATATAGCTTCAGAGCTGTACGTGTAAAGGTTTACGCTTCAAGACTATTTGGCATAAAATATGGCTTCAGAGCTGTACGCGTAAAAGTTTACGCTTCAAGACTGCTTGGCGTAAAGAGCTGTCTGCGTAAAGCAGAGTTTCAAGACTGTTTTAGCGTAAAAGGTTGTTATACCTTCCTGCGTAAAGTTTAATGCAGCGTAAAGTTGTACAAGGAACTCTTCGTATTCCCCGGATGAATTTGTCAGACAAATCAGTGAACCTGGCACCTGACAAAAGTACTGCACAATGATCGAGAGGACGGCTGTGATGATGATTTTGCACAGAGACCCAGGTTGTCGTCTAGTGACATATTTTTGATACAAGTCATTTTTACGCATTCAAAGAATATACTGCCTATTCTACATAACAGAAATAAGTTTTTATGCTTAAGACTGGTGTCTTCTGAATATGCTGCCTATTCTACATTGACCGAAATGAGTTTTTACGCTTAAGATAAGACGAAATCAGACGCCATGTCAAAAGCTGTTTCTGGTACAGTGCTCGAGGCATATCTCAGCATTTAATGCACGAGATGGGGGCATATCTCTGCATTTAATGCACGAGATTTGGTTATATTCTTTAAATTTTGTCATGACTGGGAGAGCTAAAACTGTGGCTAATACGCTCACATCACCATCCTTGTATTTTATGCCAACCAGGCGATTTTCAACTATATGATTACGTTGTATGCTATCTCCTCAAAATACGCCAACTCGGCTATATTTGTAAAGGTATGTGATAAGGCTATTTAGCCCAGAATACGCTCAAGACCTCAGTCGTGATAGATAATTGACTGGAAAAGGACTAATATGCTCACATCACTATCCTTATATTTTACGCCAACCAGGCCATTTTTAACTATAGGAGTACGCCGTATGCTATCTCCTCTAAATACGCCAACTCGCATATATTGGCATAGGTACGTGATAAGGCTACTTATCCCAGAATACGCTCAAAACCTCAGTCATGATGGATAATTGGCTATTTTACGCTAGTTATCTATTATTCATGAATCATCAAGTTTTACGCAGAGTTTAGCCTTTTACGCCAACAAGACAGCTATTTCGCTTTTACGCCAACAAGACAGCTATTTGGCTTTTACGCCAACACGACAGCTATTTGGCTTTTAGGCCAACAAGAAAGCTATTTAGCTTTTATGCCAATAAGACAGCTATTTGGCTTTTACGCCAACAAGACAGCTATTTGGCTTTTACGCCAACAAGACAGCTATTTGGCTTTTACGCCAACCATCTTTACGCAAGGACAATTACCTACGTGGCTTGCATGCCGTGATCTTCGGAAAGCAATTATATACGTTACCTCATAATGGGACACATGTCATATGCAGATTCAGAAGATTATTTGAACGTGGGTAGCGGTTATTATAACCGCAGCGTAAAAGATGCAACTTTCTTCACAGTTTGGCCTTCTACGCCAACTGGACAGTTATTTGACTAATCTCTATAAATAGAGACCCCTAGTCACAGGGTAAAAGGGCACGGAGGAGAGAGTTACTTGAATCATATTCTATCATGTTCATATTACCTCTGAATAGATATGTTTAACTAAGTTGAAGGAAAGAAAAAGAAGGAAGGGGGAATGAGTTGAATCATATTCTATCATGTTCATACTACCTCTGAATAGATATGTTTAACTAATTGCTACCTATAACTTTCCTTTGACTGGATTTTGCCATCAGTTTAGAGAAAGTTTGAAGCTTTTTCTACAGCACTTCTTCATCATCGTGTGGTCCAAGGAACAAAGTGATCGACCGCAGATCAGACTTCTATAGCAATATTTCTCCAGAATTATTTTATTGTACTTAATATCCTCGTATAAGATTAATTATACTTCTCTCTTTATCGTTTGTAAACAAAAAAAGGTTTCATATAAACCTTCTTTATTTTTTTATCCAAACAAAATAGCGACTCTGCTGGGGAAGACTTTCTCCTCTAACAAGAAAGTAATTGCTCAATACGATGCTGTATCCATCGGATCGATGAAGAAGACTTTGGTCGTCCAGTTCGACCAATCTACCTATGAAGACATGCTTCATGCAGGGGGTAGCTCTCATTCCTCCTCTATCCATAACAACAGGAAGCTGCGTAAAGTGTGGATGCCTAAGACGTCCTCTACCCTTCCTGTGTCTCCCGTCTGTGACGTGGTAGACAAAACTTTTGGCAATGCCTCAGTGCCAATCCAGAAGTCTCAAATATGCCGTGCGCATAAATCTTCGTCTTCCGTCTGTGACGTGGTGGACAAAACTTTTGGCAATGTCTCAGTGCCAATCCAGAAGTTTCCAACACGTCCCGCGCGTAAATCTTCATCTCCCGTCTGTGACGTGGTAGACAAAACTTCTGGCAATGCCTCAGTGCCAATCCAGAAGTTTCCAACACGCCGTGCATGTAAACCTTCGTCTCCCGTCTGTGATGTGGTAGACAAAACTTCTGGCAATGCCTCAGTGCCAATCCAGAAGTCTCAAATATGCCCTGTGCATAAACCTTCATCTCCCGTCTATGATAAGGCAGATGTACCCTTGATCACATCAAAGGAACAGACAATGACAGGCTGATGGGGAATCACCCACGAATAGTCAGAGCATTATCTGAAACTGAGAGTAGCATCTCATTTGAGTCTGAAGATGATGCAACTATGACCATCTTCCCTGAAGACAATGCGACTCAAGAACCTAAGACGGAAAGGCTCAGCGTTCGCCAACGACTCGATGCTCTTGAGGTAATGATGCGCACTATGAATGCCACAATGCAGACTCTGGCCCTCAAGGCAAACATGGTCCTACTGACCCCAGGATCCGCAGTAACTCTGCAAGCCGAGAGTATCAATCTTCTGGTGATCTACACCAACCTGTCATGCCGTGAGGACAGTGATTCCCAAGAACTAGACAATGAAATATCTAGGGGTAGTCTTCCTCGACAAGACAGAGCAGCATCCAAAGCTGGGGGTAGAATTTTCTCTGAGTCCGAAGATGATGCAACTATGACCATCTTCCCTGAGGACCGTACTACTCAGGTATCGGAAGCCCAAAATCCAAAGGGGATTTTCTCCTTCAATGATGATGACATCATTGAAATCTTTAATATATTAATGAAAGAAAATAAACTTTGACAACCCAACATCAGACGCCCTGAAACGACTGACAAGGTCGATGACCCAAAATATTGTCTCTTTTATCGGTACATTCGTCACCCCACAAAGGCATGCTCTGTACTAAAAAGAAAAATTCAGGAGTTGATCGACGACGAAGTCATCACTTTGCATATATGATCTCACTTCAATTTGGCAATTTTTTCCCTCAACAAGGTCCGGATGATTTGTCCCCAAAGTCTCCCCAATGAGTTTTTCGGACATGGGTTCACGTCCATATTACCTCTAAACTGTTGTCCAAATATTTTTTTTTCTCTCCCACTGAGTTTGCCATGTCCGTAGTATGCCAGTGGTTTTAAGTTCAAAAAAGTTTGCCATGTCCATATTACCTCTGAGCAAACCTTCCGGGTTCGGCTATCGATTATCATGTCCATATTACCTCTGATATCGGTTGTCATCTCAACTTAGCACCCAAACTTAAATTTAAGTACGCTAGTGGTGTTAAGTTCACAAAAGTTTGCCAGGTCCATATTACCTCTGAGCAAACCTTTCGGGTTCGGCTATCGATTATCATGTCCATATTACCTCTGATATCGGTTATCATCTCAACTTAGCACCTGTACTTAAATTTAAGTACGCCAGTGGTGTTAAGTTCACAAAAGTTTGCCATGTCTATATTATCTCTGAGCAAACCTTCCGGGTTCGTCTATCGATTATCATGTCCATATTACCTCTGATATCGGTTGTCATCTCAACTTAGCACTCGTACTTAAATTTAAGTACGCCAGTGGTGTTAAGTTCACAAAAGTTTGCCACGTCCATAATACCTCTGAGCAAATCTTTCGGGTTCGGCTATCAATTATCATATCCATATTACCTCTGATATCGGTTGTCATCTCAACTTAGCACCCGTACTTAATTCTAGGTACGCCAGTGGTGCTAAATCCCCAACTGAGTTTGCCATGTCCATATTTCCTCTGAGCAAACCTTTCGGGTTTGATTGTCGATCATTACCTCCACAGTACCTCTGATATCGATTGTCGAATAAACTTATCACCTGTACTTAAATTTAAGTGCACCAATGGTGTTAAGTCCACCAAACATGCTACCACTGGCAAGACCTGTTTTGAACTTATTACTTACACTCTCCGTGTGTAAGAAGTAATAAGTCCACCAAAGATCCTTCAGCAGGATATCCTCAATCCAAAGAAAACAACCACATCCATATTACCTCTAGCTTGTTTCCTTTTTCTTCTACCAAAAATATAGGGATCATATCTAACCTCTTGGTATGACTATCGAGTAGTTCACGTCCATACTACCTCTGAACTACGTCTCTTAAACTTTTCCCAGCAGAGTGAATCTATCACTACAAGAGAACGATCACCTCTGTCCTGTTTTTCTTTATTCCCATAAAGTTATATCTTACCACGTCCACATTACCTCTGAGTAAGATATTTCTAGAACTTTTCCATGTCCATATTACCTCTAAGTAAAGTCCTTCTCTTCTACTTTCTACTATCACGTTCGTATAACCCCTGATAGTGTCAGTCATTTCAACTTGTTATCTGTACCTAGTCTTAGGTACGCCTTGGATAATAAGTCTACTAAAATTCTCCAAGAGAATGGAATGTACTACATCGTACATATCACCTCTAGCAGGATATTCATTCCCATGTCAAAACTCTCTTTTATGCTTCTTTTTTAAAGTATTTCAAAACTTGTTCAAGTTTTAAAAACTTTGAAGGGGGTATTGTAGAAGCATAAAAAATGTTGGGAATTATCCGCGTAAAACAGAGCTTCAAGTTTGTTTGTTTGGCGTAAAATATAGCTTCAAAGCTGTACGCGTAAAGGTTTACGCTTTAAGACTATTTGGCGTAAAATATGGCTTCAGAGTTGTACGCATAAAAGTTTACACTTCAAGACTGCTTTGTGTAAAGAGCTGTCCGCGTAAAGCAGAGTTTCAAGACTGTTTTGGCGTAAAAAGTTGTTATACCTTCCTGCGTAAAGTTTAATACAGCGTAAAGTTGTACGAGGAACTCTTCGTATTCCTCGGATGAATTTGTCAAACAAATCAGCGAACCTAGCACCTGACAAAAGTACTGCACGATGATCGAGAGGACGGCTGTGATGATAATTTTGCACAGAAACCCATGTTGTCGTCTAGTGACATATTCTTGATATAAGTTATTTTTACACATTCAAAGAATACGTTGCCTATTCTACATGACAGAAATAAGTTTTTACGCTCAAGACTGGAGTCTTCTGCATACGCTGACTATTCTACATTGACAGAAATAAGTTTTTACGCTCAAGATAAGACGAAATCAGACGCCAATTCAAAAGTTGTTTCTCGTACAGAGCTGGAGGCATATCTCTGTATTTAATGCACGAGATGGGGGCATATCTTTGCATTTAATGCACGAGATTTGGTTTTATTCTTTAAATTTTGTCATAACTAGAAGAGCTAAAACTGTGGCTAATATACTTACATCACCATCCTTGCATTTTATGCCAACTAGGCTATTTTCAACTATAGGAGTATGTGTATGCTATCTCCTCGAAATACGCTAACTCAGCTATATTTGAAAAGATATGTGATAAGGCTATTTAGCCCAGAATATACTCAAGACCTCAGTCGTGATGGATAATTGACTGGAAAAGCTAAAACTGTGACTAATATGCTCACATCACTATCCTTGTATTTTATGCCAACCAGGCCATTTTCAACTATAGGAGTACGCCGTATGCTATCTCCTCGAAATATGCCAAGTCGGCTATATTTGCATAGGTACGTGATAAGGTACTTAGCCCAGAATACGCTCAAAACCTCAGTCGTGATGGATAATTGGCTATTTTATGCTGGTTATCTATTATTCATGAATCATCAAGTTTTACGCAGAGTTTGACCTTTTACGCCAACAAGGCAGCTATTTGGCTTTTATGCCAAACATCTTTATGCAGGGGCAGTTACCTATGTGACTTGCATGCTGTGATCTTCGAAAAGCAATTATATGCGTTATCTCATAATGGGACACGTGTCATATGCAGATTCAGAAGATTATTTGAACGTGGGTAGCAGTTATTATAACCGCAGCGTAAAAGATGCAACTTTCTTCACAGTTTGGCCTTCTACGCCAACTGGACAGTTATTTGACTGATCTCTATAAATAGAGACCCCTAATCACAGGGTAAAAGGGCATGGAGAAGAGAGTTAGTTGAATCATATTCTATCATGTTCATATTACCTCTAAATAGATATGTTTAACTAATTTGAAGGACAAAAAAAGGAGGAAGGAGGAATAAGTTGAATCATATTCTATCATGTTCATACTACCTCTGAATAGATATGTTTAACTAATTGCTACCTGCAACTTTTCTTTGACTGGATTTTGCCTTCAATTCAGAGAAAGTTTAAAGCTTCTTCTACAACACTTCTTCATCATCGTATGGTCCAAGGAACAAATTGATCGACCGTAGATCAGACTTCTATAGAAATATTTCCCCAGAATCATTTTATTGTACTTAATATCCTTGTATAGGATTAATTGTACTTCTCTCTTTTATCGTTTGTAAACAAAAAAAGGTTTCGTATAAACCTTCTTCATTTGTTTATCGAAACACCTGTTGTATGAGATTTACCTCTATGACGCCGAGCTTCTGTCTCATCTCAATGAACTTGACTCGCCCGAGCGCCTTGGTAAGAATGTCTGCGAGCTGGTCTTCAGTTTTGATGTACTCGACCTCAACCTTCCCTCTCTCAACATACTCCCGAATGAAATGATATCTTGTATCATTATGTTTGCTTCGGTCATGGAAGACGGGATTCTTGCTGAGGAAGATGGCGGACTTGTTGTCTACCTTGAGCATGACGCTGTCGGCCTCCTTGTTCTTTAAGTCACCAAGGGGTTTTGCAAGACAAATGCCTTGGCATGCCACCTTTGTCGCAGTAATATACTCGGTCTCGCAGGATGACAATACTATGACCTTCTGCTTCTGAGATTGCCAGCAAATAAGGCTACGACCGAGGAAAATTAACACGCCAGTGGTGCTCTTGCGGGTGTCGATGTTACCTGCCATGTCACTGTCGCTGTAGCCGATCAGCCGTGGTTCCTCCACCTTCTTTGCGTATAGACAACCAAAGTGACGTGTGTCGACGATGTAGCGAAGGATGCGCTTAATGGCAGCAAGGTGTTCGGTGGTCGGGTTCTCCATGAACCGACTCACGTAGCCCACCGCATACAAGATGTCTGGGCGCGTGTGCACCAAGTACCGGAGGCTCCCGACGATGCTCCTGTAGGATGTGGCATCAATTAGAGGGGCTGATCTCACCTTGCTTAGCTTGAACCTCGGTTCCATAGGGACGTGGCACGGGTTGCAATCCAGCATTCCACTCTTCTCCAAGATTTTGAAGGCATATGCCTCCTGACTTAGGGTGATGAAGCCATTGGACTGCTGCACCTTGATGCCGAGGTAGAAAGTGAGCAATCCCAAATCACTCATTTTGAACAAGGCCTTCATCTCCTCCTTGAACTTGGCAATATCTTGTGGGTCTGTTCCGGTGATGATGAGATCGTCGACGTACATACCCATAAGTAGGCGAGCTGGACCTTTGTCAAGTGTATACACAGCGTGCTCCTGTGCACTCCGGTGGAAACCAAGTGACAGTAGGCAACTGTCAAGCTTGGTGTTCCAAGCCCTCGGAGCTAACCGCAGCCCGTACAGGGCCTTGTCAAGTTTCAGCACTTTGTACTCTTGTCCTTCTATAACAAAGCCGGAAGGTTGGGCGACATACACCTCCTCCTTGAGGTCATCGTTGAGGAATGCCGCCTTCACGTCCATGTGGTGCACTGCCCACCCCTCATGCACGGCGAGTGCGATCAACAAACGGACAAACTTGAGGCAAGCAACCGGCGCGAACACTTCCTTGAAGTCCACTCCTTGTCTTTGCACATAGCCTTTTACCATGAGCCGCGCCTTGTGCTTGAGGACGGCGCCGTGCTCGTCCTTCTTGAGCTTGTAGACCCACCTCAAACTGATCGGACGGTGGCCGGGTGGAAGGTTTACCAGGTTCCATGTACGGTTCTCCTCAATGGAGCTTATCTCCTCGAGCATCGCTTGGCGCCAACATCGGTGTTTCTCGGCTTCAAAGAAAGTGGTAGGTTCCTCGTCAACCATGAGGAGTAGCTCGTCGACATCGAGCTCATGGACGGTGGTCGTGTCAAGCAAGCTCGCTAAGGTCCTGTACCTGCACGACCCGTCGTCATCTGCGTCAAGCATGGCCGAGGCGTTGGTGGGTGGCGAGACAAATTCTACTCCATGTTGTACCACCGAATCGGATATTTCTGCCCCGGATGCCGGCGTCAACTGCCCTGGACTGGGTGCCGCTAGTGTTGATGGATCGCCACCCCCATGCACCGACGTGCCTGCGTATTCAACATGTGGTATAGTATACTCAACAGTAAATATCTCACCTGCGTTGTCTTGCATGCCCTAGTCCTACTTGGCTTCCTCGTCGAAGACAACGTCGCGTGTGACATGCACACGCTTGCCAGCGGGGTCGTATACTCGGTACGCCTTGATGCCGGGCACGTAGCCGATGAAGACCATGTGCTTGCTGTGATCTTCTAGCTTTCGTAGGTTCGGCTTGACCACCTTTACGTGTGCGACATAGCCGAAGGTGCGGAGGAAGTGCACGCTTGGCTTGTGTCAGTACCATGCCTCGTACGGCATCTTGCCGTCAATGCTCCGTGTCAGCGGGCGATTGAGGATGTAGACTACCGTCGTGACCGCCTCACCCCAAAACTTCTCGGGCATATCCTTTGACTTCAGAAGACTATGTGCCATCATGACGACCGTCTGTTTCTGACGCTCGATGATGCCGTTCTGCTATGGTGAGTACAGTGCTGTGAGTTGTCGTTTGATGCCGAGGCCCACGCAATACTCGCCAAATGAGACGGATGTGAACTCGCCCCCACGATCAGTACGGAGCGTGCACAGTTTGTACCCTGTCTCCAACTCGACATGGGCTTGAAAGTGTTTGATGGCTGTCGGCGCTTCATCTTTCGAACCAAGTAGCGTCAACCACATGTAGCGGCTAAAATCGTCGACGAGGAGTAAGAAGTAGCGCTTACCACCAGGTGTCACCGGTGTGATCGGCCCGCAGATATCACCGTAAACGAGATCTAGCAGGTTGTCAGCACGGTACTTGGTCTCCTGCAGAAATAACGTGCGGCGCTGCTTCTCGGCAAGACAACTATCGCAGATTTGATTGACGTATTCGATCTGTGGTAGCCCGTGCACCATATTGCGGCGAGCTAACTTCCTGAGTGCTTCGAAGTTGAGGTGGCCAAATCGTGCATGCCACCGCCATGCATCATCATTGAGTTATACTGCCAAACACACTGGTTGTACAATATCAAGAGATAAAATGTACAGTTGATTTCAGGCACGTTTTACCTTGGCGAGGAGGCATTGTTGACGATCTCGAATCGAGAGCATGCTGCCTTCGATCAAGACTTTGCAGCTGTTCTCATCGAGTTGCCCAAGGCTGATGATATTAATTCGTAGCTTCGGGATAAAGTAGATGCTGGTGAGTGCGCGGTGCTCGCCGTTCTGGCACGTAAACATCACCGTGCCACGCCATCGGATTTCGACGACGGATCCGTCCCCAAACTTGATGGAGCCCGTGACTCCAGTGTCCAGCTCGACGAAGACCTCCTTGCAGCCCGTCATGTGGTTGCTGGCACCAGTGTCAAGGTACCTTGCTTTGCCGTGGTAGTCGTCCTTACGGGCCAGATGCACCTGAGCGTGCACCTCGTCGAGTACGACGTTGTTAATCGTGCCCACGGAGGTCTCGACGAGCGTGTACTCCTGCGTCATCAGCAGTGCGGGCTCATCGTCGTCGATTTACGTCAGATTGGCGCGCTCATCGTGCTTCTCTTGCGGCGTTCCTTCACCTAGTGGTTGTATATGCCACAATTGTGGCACTAGATGCCACAATTGTGGCACTTACCCTTCTTGTCGTGCGTGCTATCGGAGGCGTTGTCGTTGTCGTAGTTCGTGTTGCCGCGACCATGACCTCTTGGCTTGCCGCGCCCTTGACCATAACTTTTGCCACCATTGGAGTAGTCCTCGCCTTCCTTTCTCTACTTCGTGCGAGCGAGCCACTCCTCTTCGGAGAGGAGAAGGCGACTACTTGTGTCGTCGGAGTTGCTGCCAAGATCGTACCGCTCTTCGACGGCTAGAAGACGACCGGTAAGCTCTTTAATTTACAGCGTCTTGAGATCCACTAAAGTCTTAATGGCGATGGCAACTTACGTGTACTTGGATGGAACAACACGAAGGAATTTTTTAACTACCTTCTCGTCGTCTATTTTGTCCCCGAGTAGTTGCAGGTCGCTGAGGAGTCCCGTGAGCCGCATCGCGAAGTCCTCGACGGACTCGTCGTCCTTGAACTTCATTGATTCGAAGTCAGCGCACAATTTTTGTGCCTTGGCCTCGCGCACGCGCTCGACCCCCATCCTCATCATCTTCACAGCGTCCTATATTTCCTTGGCAGTGTCTTTCACTGCTAGTGTCCGCAGCATCTCTGGCGGTACGGCACGGAGTATGACGGACAGGGCCATCCTGTCGTCGCGGTAGTCGGCTTTCCCGGGTTCGATCGCCTCCCACAGGCCTTGCGCATGCATGTTGACTCTCATTAAGAGAGCCCAATCCACGTAGTTGGTCCGTGTCAGCATGGGGTACTTGAAGGTGAATGAGGTCTCCTTCATAGATGTCGGTGTCGTGCGGCTTTGCTCGTCGTTGGTTACCATAACTCTGATACCAAATGTAAGATGAGAGGAGTATTTTATTCTTACATTGAATAATTTATGTTATGTTCAACCTCAACTTGACCTTTAAATAGCCATTTACAACTCTAATATCCATAAAAGTAGCACCCTCTAACCATATTCTAACTAACCAATCAAAACAAATTAACGGTATAGAACAAATAACAAAATTCCTAAAGACTAGGATTTATTGAAATCCAAATAACAACCGCTTCAACCTCCTCAACAGGATTAACTCTAACAATCTTGACTAGGTTGAATGAGAGATGGCTCCGTCTTCTTGAGAAAGAAGATCCACCGGACGTACAACAAAGGGATAGGTGGCGTCTTACTATCTTGAAATAGTTGGACCCGATGATCTCCTCCTTCAAACCAGGCGGAGATGGAGGAATTTTGGAAGACTATTATTGTGTTGTATGTTCAACCGTTCGTACTACTTTGTGGTTATGTTATGAGAACTTTTATGCCGAAAAGATCCATGGACATCTACTTTCGTGAGAATGACTTCTATTTCATAATGTTCTATTACCGACGACCTTAATATTGTCCTAGAGAACGAGTCATGGACCTTTGTTAGGAGATTCATTATCATGCATCATTGGGACCCATCGACCAACTTCCCTCGTGATCCTCTCACAAAGTTGCGTATTTAAATCAGACTTCCTTGGCTTCCACAATAATTATGGAGCTTTGGCAAGTGGCATCGGTAAGCCGCTGCGCACAAACACCCTCACTGCAAATAAGGAGAGGCTATCCTATACGAGAATATTTATGGAAATTATCACAACTGACATATTGGTGGAGGAACTTGAAATAGATATACCTAATGAGGAATCTCTATAATATAAAGTTGAATACGAATGGGTTCCTCCGATATGCTCTGGTAGTAAATGCTTTAGGCACACTACTTCTCAATACCCAGAAGTACAAGTGAAAGGGACTCAGCTACACGAGGGAACCAAAAAGCGGGTAGACTTGGCTAGCTTGAGGAAAGAGGAAAAGATAGAAGAAATTCTCCTAGGGGAACATATGGTCACAGAGGAATGGGGATGTATCACAGGAATGTGTTTGAATCGTACGCACTACAAAAATACAATTTTTAGCGACGAAATTATCCGTCGCTAAAATGGATATTTTCGTCTCTATTTGCATTTAGCGACTGATTAGCGACAAAAATATTCCACCAGAAAAATTAATATCGCTACGAAAATTCTATCGCTAATCTGTCGATGAAGTGACGTATTAGCGACGGATTGAACAACATAAATCCAGCGACAGATCAATGATGTATAATTTTTGTCGTTAAACTTTTTGACTACTTACCGACAAAATAGCGATGGATTATGTGAGCCCAAAATTTGCCAAATTTTCCAGAAGGTTTTGCACATTTAGGGCCCACAGAGTTCGTTGCTAATACGTCACTAAGTCGCCACTCTCAGTGATGGATTAGCGACGGATGTTAGCGACAGACTCTGATATATGTTTGGTACATTTGTGTGTATTAGACGTTTTTGCGACGGATTGTTCGTCGCTAGGTAGTCGTTGGTCTGAGATTTTTCGTCTGTAATCCGTCGCTGGCCTGAGATTTTTTTTGCTATTACTTCGTCAGTCTATCGCTAAAGGTAATATTTTTTCCAGAAATTAATTTATGCTGAGCATTTACCTGTTATACATTCACCAATTTGCACACAAATAAATTTTACACAAGTAAATTCCACACAAACTAATAAAACCCACATAAACATATACAAATATTATATATATAATAAAATAATAAAGTAGAGTAATCCAAACATGTACAAATAACTGTTATACAATCCCACAAAGTCAAATAAATATAATCAAGTCAAAAAAATACAACCAATTCAAAAAAATTCCATAAACTCAAAAAATTATCAAGTCGACGGTGGAGGCAGAGGCGGCGACGGCCGGCTAGCCATGTACTGTGCCACAACCATAGCAATGATATCCTATAGATTATCAAGAGCAACGACAAATGAAGCAGTGGCAAGAGCCGTCGAAGGAGCTGAATGACCCATCGATGTTGTCGGAGGAGATGGAGCCGTCGTAGTAGCTGGAGGGCCCAACGTAGTAGCCATCGGAGGAGCAGGTGCTGCAGCATCACGAGTGTCTAGCAACTATCAGACCAGCCCATGTAGCTCATGCACAGTCATCATGAGCTGCTCCAGAGATATTGTACCAGAAGGAACGCCGAAGTCGGACACCGATGGAGTTGGAGTAGCTGTTGGAGGAGCTCTGAAAAGAACCGACGGTTGGGATGCCAACAATCTGGTACCATACACGCTGCCGCCTTTCCATCTCCCGATAGCTTGTACCCACCGATCGTTTCTCTCAATCGGCGTATTGTTCGCAGCGCCCCCCTCTAACCTCTCATACATTTCCTATATTTATTTTTATAAATAGGTTTAGAGTTATGAATTTTAGAGCTATATGTGATATATTTAATTTTGGTTAGAGTATCATATTAGATTCTAGATATCATAGTATATGTATATAATTTGAGTTATATTTGTTATATTTGATTTTCATGATATCTTAAAATAGGATATTAACCACGGTTCAAAGTATCGTAATCGAAATTGGTATCAGATAATTTCTATGAGGTTTAAAGTAAATTGAACCAAATTATAATTTTAAGTATTTACAGTATTGACATTGTTGTTTCTTAAAATAGGATATTAACCAAGGTGCATAATTTTAAGTATTTACCGTGTTGTCTCTTAGTATTTTTGAAATTGAATAAAATAGTAATCAGCCTTATCGATTATTTACATGTGATAGATAAGTTTTCCTCTGTTATATGCTTTTACAATCTTAATATAACCTAATATAATTTCATAAACCATTATAATGGATAAAAAAATCAACGTAGAAACTAGCAAATGTCATAGTTTGACTGTTTGGCCTAGAGTTGACCTAATTTGACTGTTTTGACCTAGAAACCTAGAATCTAATTAAATTATAAAAATAATCTAATTAAATTAAAAAAAATTATAAAGATAACTTACATATGCTTTGGTAGCCCGCTCATCTACAAGCTTTCTATCCTTCTTTCTTTTGTGGGTCCGTTGGAAGATTGTTGGAAAGTCGATAGTCATGGGATCTTTCTTGGCTCTAATGGCCTTGTCGCACTGTAAATATTAAGCAATTAATAAATAAGCAAAAAAAATTAAAATTATAAAAAAATTGATCTAGTAAAAACTTTTAATACTAACCATCCGTCGAAAATGCTCGATCGTCGGAATGGATCAACTAGTATGGAGACCACCCTTACCACGGGCAGCCTTCGCCTTCTCGCACTTTTCCTTATAGACCGGGGTGTCCATCTTCTTCTTCATTTCCTCCCAGTAATCTGCCTTCAGTCAGTCCTTGCGGTGATCCGGTCAAAGTAACGCCAGCGCCTTCTGGTCATTAATCATATCTCTCAATCTCTTGCTGGCGACGGTCTTGTAGCACTTTCGGATATCACTATATCTATGATCCCACCGCCAGTACAACCTCTACAAATTAGAAAAATATTTTTTATCATTGTAATAAAAAAATATTATTTTAAATAAAATTCATATACATACCCCGAGCTTCTCCAACCAAGCGAATCGTCGATCGAGCGAAATATCAGTGACGTTGATATAAGGGCCATCAAAGTATCCCCATATGATCTCCCCCAGATCATTCTCAGCCTTGATCGGAAAGAATCTGAAATAAGTAGACAATATACAATTAGAATAAAAAATACAAAATAAATGTCTGAATTGACAAATAAATGCTTACGTCGCTCCATCAGTCCATAGCTCGGGATGAAAGATATTGGTTGGCCGCTCTGGTAGAGTAGGGGGGTCTAAAAATCCTGGACAACGGACATATAATCTATTGTCCACAAGAAGGCCTGGAAATATATTTGCTCATGTGGGAGCAACTGGTGGAGTAGCCGGTGTAGTAGTACCGGTAGTGGCTAGAGTAGAAGAAGGGGTAGCAGCTGATTGCAGTCCGAGAGATTGAGTAGATCCTTTTACCAACGAATGAGTATATGGAGGAAATAAACTATCCACCATATTTATGAACTCTTCCTTAGGTCGTGTGCGAGAATCTAGGGTAGCTGGCATAGTGGACGTAGGATGCTGAGAAGATGATCCTCTCTAAACTTGTCATCATCCTCGTCCTTGTCCCATCATACTATAGTTAAATCTGTAGTAAATAAAAAAATGGTGTCATCAAACAGATAATCATAAAGCAATAATGTGGTAAAATAAGTAAATACTAGTGTGATGATGAAATAAATAATAATCGTGTCATGAATAATTAATTAAATATGTAAGCTAATACATATTTGTATATGCACTAATCTTCTTCATCTTCTGAATCGTCATCGTCTTCCGAATTATTTTTTGAATCGTCTTCATCTTCTACTTCTTCATAATCATTTTTACTATCACTATCACTATCACTATCACCTTCATCTTCCAATTCTTGTTCCTCGTTTGATACCTCCATATCAGAGTTCTCCTCTATATAGGGTAAATCTTCTATCTCAATCTCTTCGTCAACTCTATCATCCTCTTCGATAACGTCAACCTCTATACCATTAACATTGGCCAAACTCATATATGCAAGTTGAGGCATGACCACCTCATCCTCTTATTATGCTTGATCCCCAACATTATATGTGTTTCTAGCTTTAGTTTTGTATATATCCCACCAATCTTTATTATTACGTCGTCGACTAGGATAGCTCTTATAATACACTTAAACCGATTGACTAGCCAATACAAATGGTTCAAAACCTATATATCTTTTTTCATATTTTATATCAACAAACCCAAACTGTTTGTCAATTTTCCATCATTGCTTGGGTGTTGTGTCGAACCAATCATATTTAAATAGTATAATTTTTGTCTCATAAGAGTAAGCCAACTCCACGACATCTCTTAGTACACCATAATAGTTGAATTCTGGATCGGCATCGTAGACTGGACCCCTCATACATACTCTAGAATTCTTTGTATAATTAGCCTCCTTATCAACAAATAATTGATTAATAGTCTTATCAGTGGTTCTAAATTTGAAGCCATTGATGGTGTATCCATCCCACTTTGCCTCTTACTTGGTCCGATAGCTAATGCTCGAAGTCGTTCGTTATGTAAATATGTACCAGGACGAAAAACCTGAAATATCACGTATCATATAGACATTAGACAAATATTAGTCTTAATGCTAAATTTAGAATGCTTAATGTTTAGGATCCGCACATAATTATAGAATTACAATAAAAAATTCTATTAACCTCTCTACCAAGATCATCTTCATTAATATTAGGTCTCTCCATTTTTACCTCAGCTCTAGAAGTACTGTGATAATAAGGAGAACAGTTAGAGCAAAACTTTTTCAAGTATATACAAAATTAAAATATCTAGGAAAGATGTGTCCCTTACTTCTTAATATCTTGCATCTCTTTTATACCACTATTTAACAATATATGCTGATGAGTGATTTCAAACTTATCGTCTTTAAACCAACGTACTTTAGTAGCACTTGTAGGCTTCCCTCCCATATTAAAGATAGTATAGATTATACTATTCGGGGCATCAACCCCACCGTCATCATTTCTTGGGGCTCTATTGCGATTTATTCTGACGTGAGTATCAAAGTAGATGGAGCAAAAGTTTAAAACATCCTCAATATATATGCTTCGTATATCAAAACTTCTACAATGAGCCTTATTGCCAACCTTCTTCTTCAGGTGATGTAGATACCTATAGATAATATATTGAATCTTAGAATTATTTGAATAAAAAATTATTAGTATAAAGAATTTATACATCTTAAATGGATACATCCGTCGATAATGGACGGGAGCACGAACGCGTGCTTCGTATGCAAGATGAATCGTCAAAGGCTCCATACTATTAAAATAATAGGGGGAAGCACCATTTATAACTTACACAATGTCAATACAATCTTCTCCTCAAGTTCTATTATATGTTGCACCTTTAACTTGCTTGAACACAAATCTCTAAAGAGTATAGATAATTCGGCCAACTTAATCCATACTTGATGAGGCAACATCTCTCGCAGAGCAATATGTAGCAACCTTTCCATAAACACATGGCAATCATGACTCTTCATCCCTGTCAGCTTGTGTTTGTTAAGATCAACACATCTTGCTAAATTTGACACATAGCCGTTAGAAAATCTCAACTTTGAAATTCAGTTGCATATTATCAATTTATCCTCCCTACTCAATATAAATGGCGCTGGAGTCTTGACTCAATTGCCATTGCCACTTTGTTTTAGGTGCAAATATGAACGCCTATAAATAATTTACAATTCTTTTCTTGCTTTGACATTGTCTTTCATTTTTCTCTTGATATCCACCACTATATTGAAGATGTTGTCAAATATACTCTTTTCGATATGCATGACATCAAGATTGTGCCTTATGAGATTGTCCTTCCAATAAGGTAAGTCCCAAAAGATACTCTTGTCACTACCACTTTTCCATATAAAGGCATTTGTGTAATTTAACTATTTTTAAAATAATTATGAATTTAATTAATTGCTGAGTTTTGTAACTAATTATATTATTATTAGTAATGTTTAGTTTTAGGTCTAACCCTAGAACTCATTAGGACAGACCCTAGTGAGTCAACCCTAATTGTAAACCAGTTCTAGTGAAACCCTAGAATACAAATTTTAGGGTGAACCCTCAACTCTAGCAGACCTAAACCTGAGTCAATTAGGTTTTACATGACCTACCATAGAGGGTTAACCTAAACAATGCATTGAAACCCTAATTAGGTTTAATATATAAGGGAACCCTCTCTTCCTTCATGTAGAAAAGAGAAACCCTAGCCTCCATCAAGAGAAACCATCTCCCCACCCCAAATTTTCAAAATTTAACCCTAGGGCTTCCATCTTCCTCCTCCAAAGCAAGGAAAGCAAGGAACGTGGGTCAGGAAGCCTTGGAGAAGAAGAACCTCCATTGAAGAAGCCATCTCCCTAGGTAAAACCCTATTTTTTTCATTTTTATTTCTGTTTTCAGATGTTAATGCCCATTAGGAACCCACCCTAAGGTTTAGAATTCGAATTTTAGGGATTCTACATGAACACCTAGGAGATCTAGGGTTTTGGTGAATTTTCGTTTGGTTTTCCCCAATTAACAGGAACCCTAACCCTAGGTAATTGTAGGGAGACTGATTTCATCTTACATGTGTAGGTTGAACTCGATTTTTAGGGTTTTGAATTGAGGATTCATGGGTTCTTGAGTAAATCTGATTTTCTGCACTCTTCGTGTTTGTTGAAATGTTTATTAGGGGTTTTGCCTATCCTTGTGTTTTAAATTCTGCATATTTTGATACATAAATCTACATACCTAAATATGTTTGTGTTATTGTAGTGTGTATCTTGTGTCCCCGTGTCTTGGGAATGTCAGACACGGTGGAAAAAAATCTGTGTGTGTAGTCGGGTTTGTGCACTGTGGGTTGTGGGTACCTGTGTGCAGGGTGAGTTGAGAGTGTTGTGTGTATCCTGTGTGCATTAGAATCCCCGTGTATGTCTCAGTATTTGGAGATGGATTTGTGAGTACCTGTGTGGCATGTGTATCAGTCATAGGTGTGAGAAGAATTGATACTTGTGTGTGTGTGAGTTAGAACAGAGGGGTACTTGGGTGTACTGAGGTCAGGTAGGAAGGAGTTAGGAGGATATGAGAGGGAAACAGCCTGTGTGTACCTGTGTTGTGCAAACTGTGTGAAATATTATCGTATGTGTGTGTCCTTGTTCGGATAGTGAACTGTGTCAGTGACTTGGGTAGTAGTGTAGGGATATATATGTGAGTGTATCTAGTGTATCAAACTGAATGTATCAGTGAGCCTGAGATGGGAAACCATGTGTATCCAGACCTGTGTAAACTGTGTGGGTAGTAGTAGTTGACAGTGGGTGAACATCTGCATTGGGCAGTGAATAGGAGGTATGAGTGGTTAGTTGTTGTAGTGTATCAGTTAGGAGAACCATAGCAGTGTGTGTAGCAGAGTGTGCAACTTGTGTGACTGTGTAGATGTGTTAGGGGTATCAGTAACTGTGTATTACCTGTGTGAGTGCAGTGAGGTCCCTATGTGTTGTGTAGCTGTGTGTGTCAGTTAGACAGTAGGTGTGTATCTATATCTGTGTCTCAGGATCTGTATGTAGACTGTGGGTATGAGGGTATTGAATTGGGTGAGTAATTGTGCCTATGTGAGAAGGAAGGGAGAGAGAGCAGTTGTGTACTGTGTGTGTGTGTTCAGTGAGTAGATATCTGGGTGCCAGTGTAGGAGTTTAGTATAAATGAGGGTGTATCATTCACTGATACATAACAGAGTGCCTGTGAGTGATTGTGAGGACTGTGTACATGTGTGAGTATCCCAAAAACCAGTGAGCAGTGAGCAAACTGTGTGAACATCAGTGGGTACTGTGTCAGTTCAGAACTTGTGTGTGTGAGTTTCATAGAACCTAGTTCCTGTGTGTGTGTAGGAATTAATTTCAGTATGTTAGATAGCTGAGGTGTATCAGTTATTTGGGTCAAGTTGGGGTTGAATATGGGTAAATGTTAAGATATAAGATATGTTAAGGTATAAATTGGTTAGTGTCAGTAATATTTTATAGGTAATATAGTTATGGTATTTATATACTAGTGTTATAGAAGTTCATATAGTGTATCAAGATGCCTAGTGTAGGTAGCTGGTGGGTGCTACCCAGGTATTAGTATAATGTAATAGGGTAGGTATTAAGTCCTAGGTGAGATATTAGTTATAGCTTAATACAAGTATATTTATAAGTCATATATATAGTATTACGAGTCACTATATAGTCTCTATAGCTATATGATACCTAGTAACTAGATACTCATGAGATGGACCTAAAAACTTAGTCACAACCTAGTATCAACTAGTATAGCCTGGAAATCAACCTAGAAACCTAGGTGTAGACTGATACTACCAAGAATTTACTATTCAGACCTAGTTAGACCTAGAAACACTTACTTACATTTTTACCTAATTATCAATCAAGGACATTATTTTAACATTGTTATCTTATATAGGTCATTGTGATCCCCCTTTGGACATCGATCCTCACATTTTGCTCAGGACCACAGGCGAGTACATTCTCTGACAGTTTTCATTGTTGATTACTTCTATAAATTGTAGTGTATTACATACTTGATTCCGGCACTATGGATACACGGGTTAGCACCCTAGATCCCCATCATGAGGAGTCGTGATTGGAATACATCGTGCTAGCTGGAGGATAGGGAACTATTAGTAGATTATGTGATCATATCCAAACTTACCATGCATCATAGCTCACCCCACTTCTCACGTCGGGTGCGGCCTGACCATCATCATGCTTCATAGCTGTTATATATGATTAGCCTGACCATTATCATGCATCATAGCTAACCATATGGTTAGCCTGACCTTCAAGAATCATAGCTAATCATATATAACCAGCCTGATCTAGTCCCAAGCCGATCACATAATAAACTAATATTTCAAACACTTAGTTAGATGTTTATCTTTATTCAGATTCATTGTTCTAGCATTCACTATTTATTGTTCATTGCTAGATGCGCTGTTGCCTATTTTATTTCTCCTGTACTTCTCATTTTCAGCATTTATTTCCATCTTGTATCTCTTACACTGTTTATAGATTTTGTCAATTTAATGAAACTGCTGTTAGTGCTTGTGCTTGTGCTTCGCTCCAATACTGACTGGATAACATTTTTTAGAGGACCTGGAGGATCTTTGCCCCACTCATTACGGCCCAGGATTAGAGGGTGATTTCACTCCAGAAACCCCAGAGGAGTTGCCTAGCCTAGAGGAGAACGTATCTGGCTGCTCTTAGACTACTTTTTCTGCATTATCGTTTTAGACTGAGACTGAGATGTATTTATTATTTTGTGACTTTGTGAGGTCATTTAGACCCAGGATTTGAGTTGGATTATTGTGGTTGGTTTTATTAGAACTCTTTTCTATTCTCATCGTGCTATGATTCCTATTAGCTTGTGATTGAGTATATCATAGAACTGTGGATTATTATCATTGTCCTCCGTACGGAGTTGAGATTATTGACAGGATATTATGTTTAGACCTAGACAGCGTTCTACCGCCGATGCTGCGGCATAGGCTGGACGTACCCACGACTCATGCCCAAATTTCGGGTGCGGGTCGTGACAACTCTACTTCTTCCAATTATGCTTACATCCGAACCCTTGAAAGTGATCGGCCGATATCAGATCTTCCATCACAGTCAGCAATCCATCAAGCTTTTTCCAAAATTCGTCTCCTGTCAGTCTCAACGGGAGAGGAGATAGTTCATGTTTACCAGCTCTAAAGGCATCTATGTTCCTTCTCCATGGATGATACTTCGGAAAGAACTGACGGTGACAATCAAAAAATTATGCTTTTCCTCTATTCTGGAGACGGAATGCCTTACACTTTTTCATACATATCGGACTAGACAAAGTACCATGAGTACACCCCGATAACGTCTTATATGCTAGAAAATTATTGATGGTCCACATGAGAGACGCTCTCATCTGAAAGTTATGCTCCTTCGATATATCATATGTCCGAACGCCGAATTGTCATAATTGTTTCAACCATCCACCAACGGCTACAAGTAGATATCGATGTTCTTCTTTGAATTTTTCTTACCGGGTATGATAAGTGTCAAGAACATGTAAGGAGTCTTTATGGACATCCACAGTGGTAGATTGTAAGGAGTCAAAATCACCGGCCAATAAGAGTACTGAGATCCTGACTATCCGAAAGGAGTGAATCCATCATAACATAAATCCAACCAGACATTCCTGGGCTCCGCAGCAAATTCATGATGACACAGATCAAAATATTTTCATACCGCTCCATTAGAAGGATGAGATAATTATTCTTCATCCATCTTTCTTTTCTTGGTATACCATGTCATGTGTTGTACTGTATTTGCGGATATATACATCCTCTGCAGCCTCTTTGTGATCGACAAAAACTGTATGTACTTGTAGGGACGCAACCATACTCGGACAGTTGACTTTTTTTGCCCCAAATTGGCTTGTACTGGTCCGCATAACAGAAAATGCATTTATATTTACCATTTCTCTCCTTGTAGTACAATATGCAACTATTTCGACAATAATCTATCTTTTTGTAGCCTAATCCGAGTTTATGTATCATCATCTTCGGCTTGTAGAAGTTTCAGACAACTCCTTTGATCCATTTAGCAACAACTCTCTAACAAACTGAATTATCTGGTCATAACATTCCTGCAACAAGTTAAAATCAGACTTTAGGTTTAACAGCTGCATCACCACCGACATGATAGAATGAGAATCACAACTCGGGTATATCAGAGTATCGGTATTCTTGAACATATCATAGAATTCTTTCGCATTAGGATTAGGATCCTCCGGATCAAAACTTGGACCGGCCGCATCAAATACTAACTCACGCGCCAGGTTTCGCGGTTGATATTCAAAGTTATCTCCGAGAGTGGACTCTTCTACCTCCATATTAAAGGAGTAATGCTGATATTGCAAAAGCAAAGGTTCTCTTGAGCCATCCACTCCTTGTAGTTCGGTATAAAACTATTTTTCTAGAGATGCTCCCTCACGAGATCCACCACTTTGAATGGTATATTATGACATTTGACACAAGGTTACTTGATGAGCCTCACATCCATGAAATAAGGTTGACGACTGGCGTATTTGAGACATTCCTCAACGCCCTCCATGAAATTATCTATCAAACTAATCCTACTTTCATGTCGCCGATTGTACATCCATGATCGGTCAACTAAGTATTGACTCATTGATTATCTATGTACCATATATTCAAACAATATGGATTAGATACAAGATGAGTTAGGATATTTGCTAAAGGATTAGTTAGTTAGAATACTTGATGAAGAAGTTTCATAAAGAACTAAATGAGCTATTGGAAAGATCATATTTTAGCATTTCTCTATGTTTTACACGTATCCAAAACCATAATTTTTCTCATCCGAATATGGCCGATACATTCCATACCATAGTAAGGTTGGAACTACTAATTACTATTCATATTAGTGCACTGAAGTATAACTATAAACGAATATAATACTTAGAAATAACAATATAAATACTTAAAATTATGCCTAAAGTATAAAATATATTTTCTAAAATATTAATAATTAGTGATAATCATATCAGTTAAATTAGTGATAATCGATACTCATAGTAATGTTCTGATACCGATTTTGATACCAATACTCTAAAATATAAATAATTAATTATAGATTAAATTAGTGATAGCCGAATTGATTTTAGGGTCGATGAATAAATCGATATCGATACAGATTTTTGAACGTCACATATTCTATTTTTGATATTCTAGGATACGCTCAAGCCTGCATATTAAGAATTACGTACGTCTAAGGAGACACAAATAAATCAAAATAATTACATATATAATATTCAATTTCTCAATCTTCTTACAAGTTAATTATAGACACATACAATACATATTACCATTTTTGTGTCCTAATACTCGTGTCAATTTGTCTATGTTTTTTGATACGTGTGTCTGTGATATATATATATATATATATATATATATATATATATATATATATATATATATATATATATGGAATAAAAAGGATATAAGCCATAGGCTCATATTTCTCCATAAGGCAATGCACATATGGACCAATAGAATTTGAGTGTACTAGTACACATGGGTGCACATGGGATGTAGAAATCTATTCCTATTCATCCACATTTGCATGACTCGTATAAGAATATGAGTCTATGGCTCATATCCCATTTACCATATATATATATATATATATATATATATATATATATATATATATATATATATATATATATTCAACCCATTTTCTGACCTAAAATAAAATATATCTAATTGATCATAATAAATTGACAAACATAAAAAAATTTAAAGAAAGTGAACAAAATTGAAGTAAGGTAGAGGAAGAGGACTTGCCTAGGGCTCCTCGACTTGCAATTTGAGAATGAGGAGAGGGAATGGAGATGGGGTTGTTGCTGCTAGGGATCCTCGACTTGCCTTGGGCTCCTCGGGTTGGGGCTGTCGGAGGAGGAGAAGGATGGGGTCATCGGAGACGAAGGAGGAGAGGTGGTCGGGGTCTCCGGAGACACCGGAGGAGGAGGAGAGGGGTCGGAGGGTCACCGGAGCAAGGGAGAAGGGGTCGAGGGTCACCGGAGCAAGGGGAGAGGGGAACACCGGAGGAGGAGGAGGAGGAGGAGAGGGGGTCGGGGTTGGGCCGGAGTAAGGGGAGAGGGGGTCGGGGTTTCCCGAGATGCCGGAGGAGGAGGAGAGGGGTCGGGGGGTCACAGGAGCAAGGGAAGAGGGGATCGGGGGTTACCGGAGCAAGGGGAGAGGGGGTCGGGGAACGCAGGAGGAGGAGGAGAGGGGGTTGCAGGTTGCAGAGGAGAGAGAGAGAGAGAGAGAGTTTGGGGAAAATGAAAATGAAACCGAGGTATTAAATTTTAACGTTTTGCAGTGACGAAATCTGTTTGTCGCTAGTCCGTCCCTGAAAAAAATTGACACCACAGCGACGGACTAGCGACAAAAATTAATATATTTTTTATATAAATATATTAGTCGTTATTCCCTCAGTATTCCGTTGCTACACCAGTGATGGATAATATTCTGTCGCTGATAACCGTCGCTAAATTCCAGTATTTTTGTAGTGTACGAATGATACTGACCTAACGGATCAACAAGTTCAACAACAGTAGATACGAGCTCTAGCCTTGATTATTGCAAGGCAGTGTGCTAGAAGAACTTTGTAGATATACAATTGTATGTCGACCGTGGGAATAATCTCTATGTACGTGTGGCACCTACAGATATAGTTTGATATATATTCTTTAGATAAGATGTTAGACTTATTCCTGTGCATACCAAGTCCGTGGGATATGTGTGGTGATGCATGGTCCAAGAAGAAAATAGCTCCTGTATTTTAGATGAGGAGTTATGCATGTAAGCCTATAAAAGGCACACTACTTGTTTTAATAATATAATAGAATATTCTATCTTCTTGTCCTCTTTGTGTTCTATTTCCTCCACACACACACACTTGCGTTCTCCATTCCAGGTGTTCAATAAGTGGTATCAGAGCCATGTCGTCTGATGAGAACAAGAATCCACTCACACCTCTATCAGTGTCGACGTCGAGTCCAGCTAGCGGCTCGAGCGTGGCAGGCTCCCTGGTGATCCCAAAGGTATTTCAGGAGTCCGGCAGGACGTAGTATCTGCAACTCACATGTGCAAACTACGATGAATGGGCCTTGGTGATGTAGTGTATGCTGGAGGCAAGAGGTCTCTGGGTGGCGGTGCACACCGGGATGACGGAGCGGGAGCTGGATAGGAAAGCGATGGAGGCTCTCCAACGTTCTGTCCCGACAGCGATGATCTCATCACTGGCGATCAAGGCGACGGTGTGGGAGGCATGGCAGTCTTTGAAGATGGTGCACGTCGACAGCAATCGCGTCAAAAAAGCAAAGGCGCAGTCGTTGCGCAAACAGTATGAACAACTGGTATTCTGGGACGGTGAGGGCGTGGATTCTTTCGCCATGCGTCTCACTTCTCTGTCTAGCACTCTTGCCGCACTTGGCGATACGATCTTCGAGGACAAGCTCGTCCTTAAGATGCTGGCGGTGGTTCCCAAGAAATACAGCCAGACCTCCCTGGCTATCGAGACCCTCTTGGATCTCGATGTGCTCACCATTGAGGATCTAACGGGAAGGCTTAAGGTAGCGGAGATCAGGGACGAGATCGAGAGTGGCAACACCTCGGGCAGCAAGTTACTTCTTATAGAGGAGGAGTGGGCTGCTAGCAAGAAATAGCGGAGAGGCGGCTCATCCAGCAGGGGCACCAAAAATGCCAGCCATAAGAAGAAGTGGCGCATCCTGGAGAGGGACTCAGGAGCGCGTGATCCCAAGCCGAGCGGCGAAAGGAGTGGCTCTGTTGCAACTCGCGATGATAAGTGTCGTTATTGTGGCAAACTGGGCTACTGGGATCATGAATGTCGCAAGAAGAAGAAGGACGAGGCACTTTTGGCGCAGGTGGAGGAGGACGAACAGGCACTTCTGATTGCGCAGGTGTGCACAATCGCCGAAACGCCCGACACCCACACAGAGGCGACTGAGCAGGTGATGCTCAATGAGGAGTGCACCATGGTAAAGCTTAGGGAGTGGGAGGATACCGACAATGTGACCTGGTCCTGCGACACGGGAGCGTCTAACCATATGACGGGCGCACGGGCAGTCTTCTCCGAACTCGATACCGGCGTGCGGGGCAGCATCAAATTTGGCGATGGCTCCGTCGTGGACATCCAAGGCCGGGGCACGGTGGTGTTCACGGGCCAAGGAAGAGAACATCGAGCCCTCACCAACATATACTACATTCCCCGGTTGCGTAGCAACATCGTCAGCCTCGCGCAAAAGGACGAGACCGGCTGCTCCACGTAAATCGAGGATAGAATGCTCCGAATATGCAAAAAATAGTGCCACCTCCTCGCTAAGGTATCACGCACTTCAAATCATCTATATATTCTTCTATTGCGGATCGCACAGCCGGTGTGCCTCTCGGCACAGTGCTCAAAAATGGCGTGGCGCTGGCATGCGCTACGGCCATCTACACTTCGATGCCCTTCGTCGTCTGAGCAGCAAAAACATGGGGGACGGCCTTTCGCACATTGATCACGTCGATCAGTTGTGTGACAGCTATTTGGCCGGGAAGCAGAGACACAAATCATTTCCCCGGCATGCCAACTACCGCGCCACCGACCCTCTCGACCTGGTGCACGCATACTTGTGTGGTCCCATCTCACCGGCCACACCTGGCGGAGAGCGCTACTTCCTTCTCCTCGTCGACGACTATAGCAGGTTCATGTGGATCAAGCTGTTGAGATCCAAGGATGAGGCAAGCGAGGCAATTAAACACATTCAGGTTGCGGCGAAGGTTGAGTCCAAGCACGAGCTCCGTGTACTACGTACAGACCATGGCGAAGAGTTCATGTCGAACGATTTTAACGACTACTGCGAGCGCCACGACATCAAGTGCCACCTCACCGCACCTTACTCACCTCAGCAAAATGGCATCGTTGAGCGCCGGAACCAGACTGTGGTAGCTATGGACCGAAGCTTGCTCAAGGCGAAGAGCATGCCGGCGGCATTCTTGGGCAAAGCGGTGACCACGGCGGTATACCTGCTGAACATGGCGCCAACAGCCACAGTGAAAGGAAAGACGCCATATGAGGCATGGCATGATAAGCGCCCCAATATAAGTTTCTTACGTACTTTCGGTTGCATTGCTCATGTGAAGATGGTGCAGCCAAATTTGAAGAAACTTGACGATCGGAGCAAGCCAATGGTGTTTGTTGGCTACGAGGCGGGGTCCAAGGCTTACAGGGCCTACGATCCAGTCGGTCATCGTTTGTATGTCACCCGTGACATCATCTTTGACAAGGCAAGGAAGTGGGACTGGATGCACACCGATATCGACGCCATCCTCGTCGGGATCGGCCAGGCATTCACTGTTGAATTTCCCCACGAGCTCATTCCCGGCACGTTCGATTCGGCCGAGAATGGAGGTCCATCGCCAGAGGCTGTGGGCGCAGCCATACCCGCATCGACGCGGACACTACCTCCACCCGAGCAGGCGAGAACCGGTCACGCATCTCCACCACCGGCCTTGACGTCCGCTCGCACAACTGCAACATCAGCCGCGATGACGCCAGCGGTATCGACGCCTGAGACGAAGGTGCGTCTCCGATCCGATTCGTCTCACCGCCGTCAGGAGCAACGCCCGATCCACCAAACGAACCACTGTGCCGATACTGTTATCTGCAAGACATCTATGAAGTTGAGTCGGTGCACCACCATGACTCCGAGGACCTCCTCTTTGCCATGGATGACGAACCCTCTATTTTTTCAGAAGCGGAGCAACACAAGTGCTGGCGTCGAGCGATGTTGGATGAACTCGCATCCATTGAGGAGAACAACACCTGGTGGCTCATGGACCTGCCTGTCGGTCATCGCCCCAATGGACTCAAATAGGTCTACAAGGCGAAGAAGGATGAGCACGGCGTCATCATCAAGCACAAGGCCCGGCTCCTCGCAAAGGGGTATGTGCAGAGGCACGGGATTGACTATGATGAGGTTTTCGTGCCAGTAGCCAAACTTGAGTTCGTTAGGCTGCTACTAGCGCTTGCCGGTCATGCAGGTTGGGCTGTCCATCACATGGATGTGAAAACGACGTTCTTGAAATGGGAGCTCGACGAAGGGGTCTACGTCACGCAGCCACCCGATTTTGCAGCCGCCGACGAGGAACAAAATTTTTTTTGCCTACACAAAGCACTCTACGGCCTGAAGCAAGCGCCGAGGGCCTGGAACGCGAAGCTAGACAAGTACATGTCCACACTCAGATTCAGCCAAAATCCCTCGGAGCACGCCATCTACGTGCGCGGCCAAGGCGAGGAAAGGCTGCTCGTGGGTGTCTATGTCGACGACCTCATCATCACGAGAAATAATGCGGGCAAGATCGACAAGTTCAAGCGCGAGATGAGCAGCTCATTTAAGATGAGCGATCTCGGCTTGCTTTCTTTCTACCTTGGTATCAATATACAGCAGAACAAAGACGGTATCACAGTGAACCAGTCTGCGTACGCAGCCAAGATTCTAGAGAAGAGTGGCATGGGCGACTGCAACCCTTGCCATGTGCCTATGGAGCCACGTCTGAAGCTCAGCAAGGATAGTGCTGCACCGCCGGCAGATGCCACGGAGTACCGGAGCATAGTGGGAAGCTTGCGTTACCTCGTGCACACCCGGCCAGACTTGTCATTCGCAGTCGGGTATGTGAGCTGCTTCATGGAGAAGCCGACGACTTAGCACCTAGCGGCGGTCAAACACATACTCCGGTACATTGCTGGTACGCAGGGTTACGACTGCCGCTACGGACGAGGAGCAGAAGAGCCCCGGCTGGTCGACTACTACGACAGCGACATGGCCGAGGATGTTGACGACTGCAAGAGCACGACAGACGTACTATTCTTCCTTGGAAACAGTGCCATCAGTTGGCAATTACAGAAGCAGAAGGTGGTGGCACTGTCATCCTGTGAAGCCGAGTATGTCGCAGCGACCACTACCGCCTGCCAAGGCATCTGGCTCGCACAGCTGCTGGCAGACATGAAGGGCGACGATATCAAATGTGTAAAGCTGCGCATCGACAACAAATCAGCAATCTCCCTTAGCAAAAATCTGGTGTTTCATGATCGCAGCAAACATATCCAGACGAGGTACCACTTCATTCGTGACTACATCAAGGACGGGACAACTGAGGTAGACTATGCCCGAACAGAGGAGCAGCTCGCCGACATACTGACCAAGGCCCTGGGCCGGGTCAGGTTCCAGGAGCTTCGCTCCAAGACCGGGATGATCGTCATCAAGTAATCGCAAAAGTTTAGGATGGATAAAAACTATATGCAATAGGATTAGGAGGTGAATTATTAGACTTATTCCTGTGCATACCAAGTCCGTGGGATATGTGTGGTGATGCATGGTCCAAGGAGAAAATAGCTCCTGGATTTTAGATGAGGAGTTATGCATGTAAGCCTATAAAAGGCATACTACTTGTTTTAATAATATAACATAACATTCCATCTTCTTGTCCTCTTTGTGTTCTATTTCCTCCACATATACACATTTGCGTTCTCCATTCCAGGTGTTCAACATAAGATAGCCAGTTCTTCGATACAAATGGAAATTGAACTATATTTAGTTCTATTAGTATTAGGTCTTCTAACAAGTCTTAGTTCTCGCTAACACATCAAAGCTGTGTTGGATAAGCATTCCAACTTTACTTACAGACTATTAGCAGATACAGATCTAAACTTATTGATACTTAATATGTAGTCGTTGGCACCTAGACCGAGCCTACCCTTAACAAAGCCTCACCTTCCCCAAGTAAATATCCTAGTGCTAAGAAATGTGGTGCTAAGATTTTTGTTTACCCTAGACTGAACCTAAAACATCCAATAAAATGAATGTTGTGTCAGTATCGTCATGTTCATATATCATTGTGTCCATACAGTACCATGTAAGGTCAATGTAGAACCATGTCCAACATACTAAAAATAAAGAAACCTCACAAAAATATATTTAGTTTATCAATAGACTCTATTAGGCAAAAACTCAAACACTAAAGGCCTTAGGTATCCTCTTTTACCATCAATAGAATATCCGCGATACGACAAAACTCATCGAGGTTGCGAAGCTTCGAATGGCAAGAGAAGTGCCGACAATGGGACTTAACGCTGCTATTGTAGCTCCTCATTCGACTGTCGTTGTAGTCCGACGACAATGACGCGGTCTCAGTTGTGATAGTGGTTCTCTGTTGAACATGAAGCATATGAGAGGAGAGAAGAGAAGGTATGTTACAGAGAGAGAGGTTGAGTGAGGGAGGATGTTCATACAAGGACTGAGGATGAGGGGGGAGGGGCGCTCAATAGCGAGGTTCTAGAAAAGGACAGTTTGCTTTGTACATTGCTTTGCATTGTATACATAATAGAGAGAGAGAGAGAGAAAGTGGAGCTAATTTTTTTTTAAAAGAGTAAGATTGTTGGAGTGTGGAGTGGAATTTGCAATGAAAACTTTATGTGGGCTGACACATTAAAAATACAAAAATTAGGTAAGCTGGAACCCACACCAACCCACCAGTGAATATTAGGTAGCCAATGTCATGACTACTGATATATGCAACTAAACGTTACAGTGTATCACCATTTGCAGCAAATGGTATTGCACATAATTTGCATTTTTTCCTGACCTAAAGATGTCTAAAGATACATGTAGACGTTGATACCATCTTTATATGTGAAGATTTATTCAATGACCAAAAGCATGAAGCTGATTGCTAGATGAATCTATGAGGAAAACTTAAATAGTACTGTTTAGTAGTATATCGGGTTCCCAGGTATGAAAAGGATTGGTTCCATCTTGAGAAAAAAGGAAAATGGTGATTTCGTTTTGTAGTCCATCTGCTATATTTTGACTCCATATTGTGTACTCTAGTGAACTACAAGCCAAATTTCAAACCTCAGTTATTTATTTACCAGTAAATAGTTGCGTGATATGATCAATTTCACCTGATGCATTCATTTTTGTTTATTTTTCTGTACCAAATTTTTTATCATACGAGATTTAACTCCCAGCTCGATCAGTCCAAATCCACCAATTAAATTATCACTCAAATCATTCATTCATTCATATGCCTATTCAAATTGGTCATACACTGAATCAAATACCATTCCTTTATTTCTAACAATCAGGTGTTAATTTTCATCATATGTCAGTGCACAATATTTCGTTATTGAACAAGTCCACACAAAAGTCTTCCATATGTACTATAGAACAAACACATGTAGTCAAGTAAATCGGTAAAGTAGACAATTCAACATAAATAATGATGAACATTTTAGGGGAGTGGATATTCTGTTCATACATTTGACAATTTGTTAACAATGATATTGCAGTAACGACACCCAAGCAGTCTCACAGGATTAGCAAAATCTCAAAGCTAGCTATCGCACTAAGCCATATATTGGGAATTCTTTTACTTGCTTTGTTCGGTTGCTTTCAATGGAGAAGAAAGAAAAGGAGAAGAGGTAAGATATCACCTTTTAAAAGGCTCTTTATATATATAATTTGCAACAGGTTCAAAAATGTTAGGTGTCACCTCTTCCTTCAACGGTGTTGGAGCCACAGATAATCACCTTGATCTTCCTCTGTTTGATTTTGGTGCCATAGCGGCCTCAACTTATCATTTCTCTGAAGAAAATAAACTTGGCGAAGGTGGATTTGGACCTGTCTACAAGGTGAACCACACTCGAAACTCTGAATATGTATAACCTACGATACGATCAGAGAGAGAAAATAAACATGCTGAAGCATCAACATAACAGGGAAAGCTTGAAGATACTGATCAGGATATAGCGGTAAAGCGACTGGCAAGAACATCAGTTCAAGGCCTTGAAGAATTCAAGAATGAGGTGGTGCTCATTGCCCAACTCCAGCACAGGAACCTTGTCCGACTTCTTGGCTGCTGCATACAAGGGGAGGAATTGATGTTGATATATGAGTACATGTCCAACAAAAGCTTGGATGCATTCCTATTTGGTATGCTCTCGCTCATCTATTTAGTTCTTCCTGTAGTTGAAGTTCTACTTTTTAGTCAGCACACATTTAAATCTTAGTGGCCTTCAAGATATACAATAATGTCATAAAATATGCCTACTTTAAAGTGGGAGAACCTTCTTGTTGATATCTATTTGCTTCAAAATGTATCCATCTACAAGATGTCTACTTTTGTAAGGTTTATCTTCAAATTGACTATCGAGATAAATGTAATCTCAATAATGCTAAGATGATAACCAACTTGGTTTGCTACTTTATGAATCACCCGAATTGCATTGGCTTCAGTACTTCCAGGAAGCTAATCCTAATGTTAGAATTTTCTTTACTTAAATACTTATGATTTTGTTATATTAATTAAAATTTTCATATGATATATAGTTTTACCTATTTTGGCAGAACTTGAAAAAATAAAACTTTATCATTGCTTCCAGATAAAGAAAAAGGGGCATTGTTGGATTGGGGGCGACGCTACCAGATTATCCTAGGGATTGCTCGTGGAATTCTCTATCTCCATCAAGATTCACAATTCAGAATTATACATAGAGATCTCAAAGCAAGCAACATTCTCCTTGATAAGGACATGGACCCCAAAATTTCAGATTTTGGTATGGCTAGAATTTGTGGAGGAGATGAAACAAATTTTAAAACAAGAAAAGTTGTTGGTACATAGTAAGTTTCGACTCATAATCATAAGATATGTTGGTTCAGAACTCGTGCTTTATTTCTAACATGAAATGTGATAGTTTGCCTTTTTCTCTATGGAAATTTGGGAAAATGCAGTGGCTACATGTCTCCTGAGTATGCAATGTATGGAGTTTTCTCAGTGAAGTCAGATGTATTTAGCTTTGGAGTTCTAGTACTAGAAATTGTAAGTGGAAAGAAGAACAGAGGAGTCTATTCAAACTCTCATCATGTGAACCTTTTATCGCATGTAAGTAAGAGCTAAACAAATCATTATTTGTTTACTCTACTTTTAATTTGGCACTAATTTCATGTTCAATTATTGTTTCAGGCATGGAGTTTATGGAAAGAAGGGAAAAGCATGCAACTAGTAGATGAATTGATGAGTTACTCATTTTCAATGGATGAAGTCATTAGATGCATTAAATTAGGCCTATTATGCGTACAAGAACGCCCAGAAGATAGGCCGTTGATGTCTTCTGTGATCATAATGTTGGGTAGTGACATCACATCATTACCACAACCTAAGAAGCCAGGTTTTTCCGTGAGAAGAGGTCCTACTAAAACACAGTCATCTTCAAGCAAGCAAAATTCAAGTAAAGGGAATGACATAACTGTAACTATGTTGGAAGGTAGATAGCTTTTATCTAGATACACGGGTTTGAAATGCGGGGCATATGGCGAAAACCTTCAGGGGAAGTAAAGGAGATCCGAGATACACTATTACATATTAGACAATTCATTAAGCTGTGATACTCAAACCTCTTATTGTGTAGATGGGTCTAGGTTGCAAGGATGCTCTTATAGATTGGGAAATTTATTTAACTATGATACTCAAACCTCCTATTGTATAGATGGATCTACGTCACAAAAGGAGGATACTGCTCCATAGAATCGTATACGTGTTTGTATTTGTTTGTGACACGTATGTGACACAAAACTTCTTCAACATTCATGTAGGATACCACTCTTCCATGTCCACGATGCAAAGAGACATCAAACATGGATGAAAGTGATTTTGCATCATCTTAATCATGGCAAACATATTTGAAACTTGAGAAAGTAAAATTTATTTCCATCAAATCCTTTCTAGAATTTTTTTCGAGCCTAGTCTCTCTAGAATAGTTATGGATCCGAATTTTCTTTAAAAAGACGTATTTTGAATATGTATTATGTTGGTATATTATCCAGTGTTCGTGCCTGTGCAACCTAGATCGACTGTTGGAGTGAAGAGGCTCCGCAAGGAAAAGAAATAAACATATCTTTGCTTTCACCAATTGTCACTCCTTGGTTTGAACCAAGGTTTGTAGTATTTGTATTGGAATGAGTTTCCGACCCTTCATATGAGCAGTCTATCTCAAAGTTTCGAATAAAAGTTTCAGAGTGCTTACTTTCTGCTCGAAGCTTCGAGTCGAAGTGTTTGAGTTCCTGGTTTCCAAAAGTTAAATAATAGTAAAGTGTTATTAAATTTTTTGAAATTTTTTTGATACATTCATGCAAAATTCTATGTATTATTTGTTGTATCCCATTAGTTTAGAATGGAACAATATTCAAAAAAATTAAAAAATATAACTTGAAGTTCGCAATTAGGCAGCCCACTAAATGCTTACATGTATTTTATAGAAGCCCATGAAGATCAATGCTGAAGAGTTGCAACATCAGTTGATTATTTCAAAGAAATTAACAAATAAAATGATTTAAAAGAAAAAAAAATCAAAATGGATTCAATAAAAACCCAACAATCCTAAATCAAATTCAAATTTGAAAAAACTAGAATTTGGAAAGAAAATAAAAACATAAAGAGAGGTTTTTAAGAAAAAAATACCATTTGAAGAAATTAAAACTTACAATAAATAAAGAAATGGGGGAGATTTCTCCTTTCCTCCGAAGGAGTCACCGAAATCATGCAAAATAAATTCTCAAATTTAGCTTTGGGAAGAAACCCTTCGTTTTAAAAACAGAGACTGAGGTATAAAAAAAACACAAGAATTTTTGTCGAGGCACTACAAACATTACTCGGGGCTGCCCAAATTTGTAGCTTTTATTTACAAGTTTGTCACTCAAAAAAAATTTGTTAGGGGCAGCCCACTACATAGTTTAAAAGCCAATTTGTTTCCTTCCCTTTTTCACCCTTTTCACCTTTTTCTTCTTTCCTCTCCCAAATTCCAAATATGGTAGGGTTCCATGTTCATATATAGATTTCATTTTCTAGTAACTAAAATTTGGTTCATGATTTATTTCGGACGAAAATATAACGTTTAGAACTTCAAAAATTCACCCACAGTCACGACGGGGAAGATGATGGACTATCAAAAAATTTGAAAGTCTTGTCTAAAGTCAGGTTTGTCAAATTTTTGCAGTCCTAACTACAACCAGGATTGCCAAAAAATTTGATAGTCATAGTACAAAGTTGTTGTAACCTACGACTTTAAAACATTTTGGCAGTCCCGATAATAGTTAGGACTATAAAAAATTTTGACACTCCTATAATATAGAAAAAAGTTGTGAAAATATACCGGTCTTTTATAGTAAGGGAAAGAAGAACCCTTGACGGGGGGGGGGGGGGGGGACGTACGTCTTTGTGAATGATTTTTTGTTGTAACCCTGTAACTTTACTTGGATGACGTAATAATTTAGTTGCCACTTTCTTCGGTATTATGTTGTATGCTTAAAACAAGTAATTTGCGTAAAAGTATGGATATGCCAAAGAAAACATGGTATGTTCCTATTGTGGCATTTACATCGACAGTTACTAAATGAAATGCAAATTGCGTATTGCAATACTATCTACTATACGTTTTGTTGCTATACAATTTCATATGCATCTCCACACAACACTATGAACACAGTCAAGCAATCCCTGCAATATTTTGTAACCTTGGACTATCAAAAATTTTGGTAGTCCTGGCAATAGTTTGGGCTGTCAAAAATTTGGACAGTCCTAAAATCCAGTAACTTTTCATTAGAACTGTCAAAAAATTTGACAATCCTGATTATTGTTAGGACTAATAAAAATTTTGACAATTCTGGTTATTGTTAGGACTAACAAAAATTTTGACAGCCCTAAAACTTTTTATTATAATGACTCAAAAATTTTGACAGTTCTTTATCATATAAGATATGTATTTGCAAGCAAAACAAGCAGAGATGCGTTTTTATCATATGGTGAAAGCTGATGCACTTCTGGTTCTAACAAGTAGTATCAAATCTCTCAGATTCTCGAGAGGGAAGGTACAACCATGTCTACGGAGTAAATGAACATACGTACGATCACCCTCACAGGAGAAACTAGTAGTTTAGAAGCCAAGGATAGAGGATCTACTCTGGTGCAAGGACTTGCATGGTCCATTGGACGACGAAAATGTCAAGTCATTGGACAAAGCTGCTCAAGACTGGAATGATTCGATGTTTCATCATGTGTCCATGGAGAGTTTGGCAAAAGCATTATGGGAGAAGATGCATTCGTTGTACGAAAGGAAAACGATTGGCAACAAAAAATTTCTTATTCGTCAAATCATCAACTCAAAGTACACGGAGGGTGCTGGCACAACATCTGAAGTAGGTTCAGGGTATCATCAAATAGCTGTCTACGATGAAGATGGTGATTGATGATGAGCTTTAGGCCCTTCTGCTTTAAAGTTCTCTACCGGAAAGCAGGAAGATGTTGGTGGTGTCGGTGAAAAACTCCGTGCCTGACAGAATTGTTTTGATGGAGGCAGTCAAAAGTAGCATGTTGAGTGAGGAGGTCTGGCGTAAGAAGATGGAATCATCGTAGGAGTCTACTCTGGTGGCTTCCTACGGAAAGGGAAGACCCAAGTCATAAGTGAAGACATGGGAGAGGTCTCAGGATCTTGTGACCGTGGACCGCAAGAGGGATGCTATCACTATGGAGAAACAGGTCATATCAGGAGGAACTGCATGAAGCTCAAAGATAAGAAGGCCAAAGGCAAGGATGATTAAGAGGATCTCACGGCAATGGAAGATATCATCATTGCAACAACCGACGCATAGGAATCTAGTGGCATGTTTCATGATGGTGATTGGGTCATGGACACAGGGATGTCGTATCATGCCATTCCACATAGGAGGATCTTTACATCATACCATGGTGGCAGGTTTGGACGTATGAAGATGGGCAATAAGGAGACGGTTGTAGTTGTTGTCATCGATGATGGGCATTTAAAAATGTAGCTTGGTAAGAAACTCGTTCTCAAGGATATGTACCAAGTTTGTACTATAATTTGGTTTCGGTAGGAAAGCTGGCTGATGATGGATGTCGTATCAGGTTATTTTGGGACAAAGATTGGATTCTTACGAAGGGTTCCCAATAGCTAGCTGGAGGAGATTTGTGTTGTCGTATGTACAGGATCAAGTCATTGAGTTGTACAGGCAGGCTACATACATCGAATGGAGGCTCAAGGGATGTTCGACATGAGTCAGTAGATCGTCGAAAACTTGCCTTAGGATGTCTTGGAGATACTTTAAGGGATACAAAAATTTTGGTTCGTAGAGACAAAGCGAAGGATGGTGATGAGTCAAAGATTGAGGGTCAGTCTGTAGGTCCAATGGCAACTGGTCGTCTCCAGGTGGGGGTTGCTCTAAAGATCTAGTTTTGGTGATGGGTGTGTTTGCCAAAGCTTTACGGAGCAATATCAATTTCAATATTAGAAAGCCAGGGAGGAGATCAAGGTGTGCAGCAAACTCAATCTAAGTTGGGCACATCTCCATTCACATAGTTTCGGAAGAGTTGTGGGTCATCGATGACGTGCAGAGTGCATGATATTTTGCTCGAGAATGCATGTGTTTGGGGGAGCTTCAGTGTTTGGGGGAGCTTCAGTGTTGCATATGAAGGTAGACAGGTTCAGGAATTCAAATCTCAGAAGAATCGTACCATCTGCTTGGTTGGGCCAACCAAGGGTGAAGAAGCTTGTTGAAATAATAATACGTTCTGGTGGAAGACGGAAGACGGGGACATGCATCCAAGACTTACGGTGAGGCTGATCGTCGAGGACTTTAGTCTTGGCCGTGTTATTCATATTGACAAGATCCTAGTGGTGTAGGAGGTTCTACGCATAGAAGCTAGTATCGACATGACGGTCGAGGAGATGGAGACAAAGGAATATGCAAAGCAGTTAGGGGATTGCAGATCGATGGCATTAGGGAGCAGGAATTCTGTCACGGGAAGACATGGATGGAGTCTAATTGAGCAGCCATGGGGTCAACACCGTCTCATCAGACTAAAGGGGAAGATTGTTGGAGTCCAGTATGGAATAGGAGTAGTCATTTTAGGTATAATAGGATTCCTATTTTAGTGTTTCCTATTTAGAAAATCCTATTATGACATATTGTTGGAGTCTAGTTTGGTGTAGGAGTAGTTGTTTTAGGTATAATAGGATTTATGTTTTAAGTTTTCCTAATTAGTAATCATATTATGACCTAGAATATGATTTTCTTATCCTATATATATGGATTGATGGTGGAGGCACAAAGAATATAGCACAAAGGTAGAGATTCAGGGTACTCGTCAACAAAAACTCTAAGAGAAAGTCCGTGCTTTGATCTTAGGGCTCGCCATCTAAGACAAAAGGAAGAGAAGATTTGAGCAAGGAGTCATCGCTTTCGTTTAAGGAAATTGTTATGGGGTTTAGTGAGTGATTTCAATTATAATATCGTTCTTTTCTTCTTGAGTGTAGTGAGAGGATTGAACCTATTAGGGCAAATGGTTCAACATTAGTTTTTTGTCAATCTTGTAATTTTATCTTAGTTAACTATATAGATTGGAATTTGTCCAAGTAATATAGTCACCACCATATACGTTGTCTTTGATCTGTGCTTGGTGTTTGTTAGATTTGTTGGTTATCTCAGGTGGGTTGGCAACACTTCTGCGCACCTAATAATTTTAACTCAACGAGTAGCGTAAGGGACACACATTCAAAGCTCAGCCTGATACTTGCCTGCTAATAGTTTATTTTTGTTAAGTTGTTAATGCTGAGAAAATTAACTAGTAATTGTTATAGGGATCATTAGCGTTTAGACCCTAGATTTTATACCAGCTTAAAGTGTTAAGTCCTAACAAGTCCAATTAGAAAGTTTATTTTTTTTATTTTTTCCTTTATACCCTTATATTCAACATGTGTTGGTTGTTGTCCTTGTACTCATGTTAAGGGTACAATGGAAAAAGATAAACCAAAAATAAAAATTCAGGGCTTATTATACTAGTCATATACTAGTGTAGTCGTACTAAGATTTTGATCAATAATAACATCACTTATAATCGGGATGCATTCAAATTTCTTGATTATGAAATTGATAGAATTCGAGTGTAGACAAACCAAAATCTTTATTTGGGGATTTGTGAATCACCAGAATCCATCAAATTGGGTAATGTAAAAAATATCGATTCTCGAATCAAGCAAAATTTGGTTTAGTGAGAAATCAAGTGGATTCAAGTTGATTACGATTTTGACTGAATTGAGCCTAATTTGGACGGTCATATAAGTATATTTTGGCCAACCAAAATCAAGACAAACTTTTCCAATTTCAAAATTCACTCTTTGCTCGAACTAGCGTCTTATAGAGGGATGACACGCAGTGGATGATTATAACATCCTAATCCAGTACATAGGACTATGATACATAGAAATGGCCAGCTACGTATCAAGTGGACTCAAGCCCGGATCAAATACATGTACGTTATCTATACTCCAGTAAACTATCTATAGACCTCTATATTTGATCTAAGGTACAATCCACATGAATACAAAATATACAAATATGTAATATGTACCATGGTGTACGCCCCATACTACACATGTCCAAATAATAGACTCGAAGGAATCAATATAAGTCTACCAACACTAGGCTATCAAGCATAATACAAAGTAATAAAGTTATATGTAATCATGGAAGATACTTGATAAATCTGAAACAATAAACACCATCAACCCACCAAAATGATATATGCACAATCAACGCAAATAATCTGGAAGAAAATTAGGTCCTTAGAGGGCATAGCAAGATACATAATATATATACTAGCCATATGAAACAGTATAAAACATGCTTAAAGAAAAAAAAATACAAGTCCACTATTGCTAACCGGTCTACGTGATATGCGAATATGGAAGACAACTTTCGACGTTTGGGATGACAGTCTATCCACTCACAACCATATATAGCTTATCATGAGTCTATCGGACAACAGTAATTTACTGATAATCCATAGCTCATCCAGAGACTATCAGCCAATAGTAACTCACTCACAACTGGCATCTCATCTCAAGACTACTAGTTAACAATAAATCAATCCTATGGCACAGCCCGTGCATCTAATAATCGTCCTCCCCTCCCAATAAACTATAGGCGTAATAGTCATATATTTGCAACAATTAGAACTCCATCACAAACAAACTACGACTATTTATAAATCGTATCGAGTCAAAAGGTCTAAACTATGTCTATTATAATAACATTAATAATGCTATGACTAGCATGCATGCAACTGTGTCGTGTCAAAACTTGTGCCAATAAAGAATAAATAATATTATATTAGGAACGATCTTATAAAGAAGGCAACTAAGGTTACAATAACAATAATGAATAAATAACACGAAGGAAACAATAGTGAGAATGTTGCATGATATATAATATCATAGGCAAGGTATGTTGGATTTATTCAAAAATTAGGGGCCACACATGCAAAATTAATTGTGTTACCTAAATAATTAAGTAAAATAAAAGTGGTCTAATTAGAAAATAGGCTTAAGGGTGTAATTGTCATGGAGATTTAGAAAAAGACAATCACATTAATGGTGTAAATTTACATACATCTCAAATCAAGTATTGCCTCCCATAAACCCTATCCCCCTTACATCAAACTCTATGTTGTGCAAAATTCCAATAGTGACCGTATTGAGACTTTCAAAGATACAGTTGTTCCTTTCCTTCCAAAAGTGCCATACTGCCGATGCCAACCTGGTACAAGCTTCACAGAACCAAGTCGACCCTCTACTCCTTGCCTTCCTTATCTCTTGAATCACACTATCAAAGTCTAGTCATCCTCCACTCCACAGGTTTAGCGCCCCCAATTATCTGCTCTAGACCATCCTGGCAATCAAGCAACCAAAGAATAAATGCATCATAGACTTGTCTTCATGCCTATACTATTTATAAACCCTAATGAAATATATATATATATATATATATATATATATATGTGTGTGTGTATGTGTGTGTGTGTGTGTTCATTAGGGTTATGGTCCCTAATTTGTACGACCACAAAATATGGTTTTCTCTTTTCTCTTCTACTATACACCCCCCCCCCACCCACCCACCCACCCACACACATAATTCTTCTTTGTTATTAAGGTTCGTGTCAAGTTGGAAGATCGAACCACAAAAAGAGACATTCACTACAAGATCAATCTAGCCAAGCAATGGATTTAGGTACGCTTCCGCATTTATTTATTATCTCCATCTCATGAAACAATGACTAAATCTAACAATTTTTATCAGAGCCTCCCTTGTTTGATTCATGAGTTTGAAGTTTCAGATTCAATTTATCTTTCTAGATTCAGGAACCCTAGATCATTTGATTTAATTTAATTTAGGGTTCTAGTTGTTCTATCAAAGTTTTTACATTTCATCCTAGATTCGATCAAAAATAATCGGTTCCAATTGTTTCGATTGTTACATGTGCCCCAAGGGAATAATAGGCTCTGAGACAAATCTCTTGCCCACTATCCATATATGTCTGCATTAGGATATACTTAAAACAATATTCTACGGCTGGATTTAGATGCTTGTTTTTGCTTGGGATTGAGAACATGGTGCTGGATATCAACAAGTTGGACATAAACTTCATGATGATTTTAAAATTAAAGGTTCAAATGAAGGACCTTCTCCTTCAAATCTATAATATCCAAATAAAGTAACAACAAAAATTACTACTGAAGTGAAAACTTCTTTATAGCTATTAGATTCAAGGGTGCATCAACTTTCATTGTCAGTCAAATCTCCAATTTAACATATCAAGTTTGTGAATGAGGTTTGGAAAGTTTATTATGCCACATTTTTGAATACTTTAGGTTACTTTGAAACCTGATTATAGTAGTAATTGTAGTTTGCTTTCTTTGTCATGAAGATAGGATGGTATTGTGGTTTAATATAGTTTTTCCATATTTACTAGGAATTGGAGCATATGTTATCGAGAGATTATATGTGATTCATGAACTTATCTTAATATTATTGGTTTTCATGCGAAGAGATAACTACTACTAGAATTAGTGATTGTTTAAATTTAAATACATGTACCCAATAGATATTTATTTCTATTTGAAATAGAACCATCCATCCCAGCTAACTCATTATTATTCCTGACATTGTTGGCAAAATTTTGCTATTATTTTGATTATTTTATTTGGCTATTCTTTGTGACTGTTTAAATTTAAATACATGTACCCAATAGCTATTTATTTCTGTTTTAAATAGAACCATCCATCCCAGTTATATCTCATAAATATAATTGTACATAAGAATTTATCATGTAAAATTCAATCAACATTCAAATTATTTGGCTATTCTTTGTGACTTGCAATAGTTGTCTAACATTATAACTAGAACTATTAAAACAAGATGTCACCAAAGTATCCTCTCTTGCACAGATAGTCTATGAGGATGTCAGATATTTGTGTGCGTACATTCATGCGAGTATTAGCCAGCCCAAAGGAAGGTTAATATTTGGCCGAATTGCACACATACATGTGGTGATAAATATATACCAATTATAAAGTTTATATGTGAATAATAATTCGATCAAAAGATATGCTTATTATTTGACATAAGTTATTGTCAACATTTGATCATTACACCAAGAGTACCATTTACAGTTAATATTATTATCGAAAGACTTGATATTAATGGTGTGCTAGGTATCTTGAGATAGGGTTCACTATTATTTAAATTTGTTTGACTATAATTTTTTTTATCAATTAAAGCGTGTTTGTTTGGTTATTTTGTTCTCTTTATAGCTAATATTGCTACAATATCTACTAATCTGAATTCAATTCACACGCTTAATGGAAAAAACTTCAAGGATTGGAAAGAGAATATTTATATTATTTTTGGCTACATGGATCTAGACCTTGCACTTATGATTAAGTGCCCCACTGCTCCTAAGGAAGAGAGTTCCTCTGCTGAAAGAGCAAACTTTGAGAAGTGGGAACACTCAAACTAAATGAGTGATGATCATAAAGCACGATATTCTAGAGGCATTTAGGGATGTAGTATCTAACGAGGTTACCAGAGCCAAATAATTTCTTGTTGATATCGAGAAACAATTTACAAAGAATGATAAGGCGGAAACAAGCACACTTTTGTTGTGCTTGATTACCATAAAGTATAAGGGCAAAGATAACATAATGGAGTACATCATGGTGATTTTTCATATTGCTTTAAAACAGAAGCTGCTAAGGTCTAGCTCAAAAGAAACAACAAACTTAAGCTAATGGTTGTTTCTTTTGTGACAAGCTAGGACACGTAAAGAAGAAATATATAAAGTACTATGCATGACATGTAAAGAAAGGGTTGCTTGAGTTACCGAAAGTCAATTAATGACCAAAGACATATCTATATGGGTAATGGCTAATCATTAGAAGTAGAAGCAATATGGCATTTTAGGTTATAATTGGAAAATAATTATTATTTGGATTTGATATACACTTTTATTGTACTATCTTTTAGAGGAAATTTAGTTTTATTTTTTTATTAGACAAATTTGGTTATCATTGTTTATTTGGAAACAATATTGTTGGTAATGGTTTCCTTAATGTTTATGATATCCTATATTCGCCTAAAACAATTATATCTTACAAAGAAAACTTGCATGTGTCATCACGTGGTACTAAACCCAAAATTAAAATTAAAAATTCAACCTCATTATGGCACAAGCGATTAGGTCGAATCTCTAGTAATGGAGTTAAACGACTTATTTCTGATAGAATTTTGGATTCCCTTGACTTTGCAGGCTTTAATGTCTAGTTTGAATGTGTAAAGGAAAAACATATCAAAATTGTAAGTAGCTAATTTATTGGCCATGCTGAGAGATTAAGGGGATATAAATTTTACGATCTCACATAAAGAATTTTTTTGATTAGAACTACATTTTTTTATGGATGCTGAATTTAGGGGAGAAATAAAGTCAGGGACATTATTTTTTAGGAGTAATCAATTTGGAATTCCTATTATCACTTTTGACGATGTGCAGGTTTTTATAGCTATCATTGATGAAGAAGTGAATCCAGAACCTCAACAAGACAATGTTGAATTACCTCTATAAGTCGATGTTGAGCTACCTCAACAAGACAACATAGAGGCTCCCCCTATTCAAGATAAGTTAATTGTTCCTAGGGAACAAATTCAACAACCTCAAGAACCAGTGTCATTAGGATGGTCCACAAGAGAGGAGAAATACAATTTTGGATAATTTTGGCATATTTCTTCAGAAATGTATGGAAGACTGTGGAATACTGGAAGATGATCAAATCAACTTCTGTCAGGCCATGAATAGTTCTAACTCTCAAAATGGATTGATGCAATGAATGAGGAGTATAAGTCTATACAAGATAATAAAGTTTGGGGACTTCTCCTATTACCAAAAGGTACGAAGTCCATTGGTTGTAAATGGATATTTAAAACCAAAAAGGATTCGAAGGGTAATATGGAGAGGTATAAAGCATGTCTTGTAGTTATAGGCTTTACTCAAAAGGAAGGGATTGATTTTAATCATGCCACTTGTTGCATATTTTGACCTTGAGTTATATCAAATCGATGTCAAAATATTTCTCATTGGTAACATTGACGAAACAATTTATATGGTACATCCTGAAAACTTTGTGCCGAAAAACCCAAAGAATATGGTTTACAAACTGACAAAATCCATTTATGGACTCAAGCAAGCTTCTCGTCAATGGTACTACAATTTCATCAAATGGTTACCTCATTTGGTTTTAAGATAAACATTGTTGAAGATTGTGTGTATCAAAAATTTAGTGGGAGTAAATATAGTTTTCTACTTTTGTATGTCAATGACATACTGCTTGCCATAAATGATATAGGCATATTGTACGACACTAAATTTATTTTATCAAATAACTTTCAGTTAATAGATCTTAGGTGATTCCTTTTTTGTATTAAGAATCCAGATTCATCGAGACCGTTCTCGAGCTATTCTTGAATTATCATAAAAAAATTATATCAATAAAGTACTTAAAAGTTATGCCATCTAGAAATGCAAACCAAGTGACACCCTTGTTGCTAAAGGAGACAAGTTTAGTCTAAATCAGTGCCTTAAGAATAGCCTTGAAACTAAAGAAATACAATCGATTCCTTGTTCATAAACTATAGGGAGTCTAATATATGCTTAAGGGTGTACGCATCTGGATATTACATACATAGTTAGGATACTAGGCAGATTTTTAAGTAAATCTGGGATAGATCATTAGAAAGTAGCTAAACTGGTTACTTAAGTAATTACAAAGAACAAGGGACTATATACTCACTTATAGGATATCGGATTATTTGGAGACCATAGGATACTCTGACTCTGACTTTGTTTGATGCCAAGACTGAGAGATTCACATTAGGTTATGTTTACTTGTTGGCTGGTAGAGCTATATCTTGGAAGAGTATCAATCCGACACTCGTAGCTTCTTCCACCATGGCAATATAGTTAATAGCATGTTGTGAGGCATCCAATCATGTCATATGGTTGTAGAATTTTGTTACAGGGTTGCGGATACCAAAGAGTATAGAAAGATAATTCAAATTATATTGTGATAATAAATCAGCGATATTGTATCCCAATAACAACATTATCTCGTATAAGTGAAAGCATATTGACATAAAGTTCCTAGTTGTGAAGTAGAGAATTCATAATGGTCAAATGTCCATAGAGCACATTAGGACAAACTCTATGTTAGCGGATCCGCTCACAATAAGGGTTACAACCCAAGGTCTTTCATGAGCATCCTGCTCATATAGGTATTATCTTATTTGAGGATATGTCAGTATAGTGGGAGTTTGTATTTTATGTATTTTGGTGCTCTATATTTGGATTTGGACAAATTTATGTATTTATATATTTGGATATTATTCCGATCAGATATATAAAAAATTTATTTTTTTCTGTTTTATTATGTTAAAGTATTGATCTCATTAAAGTAAAGGAGGACAAGTTAGAAATAGACATGTGTTGGTCACATTGCATATAATTTCTATGCTACACATCTATGATTGATCTATGTCATTTAGCTATAACGATATATGTGACCATTGATGGTTTAATTATGCTAATTATGATGTAGACTACTTTGATCCTATATTGATATGGTCAATGGACGAGATTGGATATACTATAAGGTTAAAATAGCAATTTTTTAGCTCATAAAGTTAACAAATTTATAAGGTTAAATATGTGGCCCAGTGAGAGATTGTTAGATTTATTCAAGGATTAGGGGCCACATATGTAAAATTAATTATATTTTGCTATCTAAATAACTAATCCAAATTAAAGTGGCCTAATCACTACCAAAATATGATAAAATAGCGACGTTTTTAGCGACGTCATAATAAAATATCGCTAATATTAAAGACTTGAGTGACTCCAAAAATAAACGTTACTATACGTCACTATTGGTGACTCATAGCTACGTTTAGCGACTGTACTTTAGTTTTTTGAAAGAATAGTCGCTATAAGCTTCTTTAAGGTCGCTAAACGTCGCTGAGTTTTTTGATTTAGCGACGTTTAGCGACGTATTTAACGACGTTAATTTTTTCAATTTTTAGCGATATTTTTAGCAACGTCTATAACGTCGCAAACTTTTGAATTAGCTACGTTTACCGACGTCTATTTATGACGTCGTAATTTTTTTATTAGCGACGTCATAAGTAGACGTCGTTAAACGTCGCTAAAAATTTTAATATAGGGTTCAGGATTTTATTTCCCCCTTATTTTGTTGAACTCTTCCCCCAAACAATATTTGGGTCTAGGATAATGCAAGAGATGATCATTTGGAGTCCAAGGTGAATTATGATCAAGCAAGGGAAGTACATGAGAATATGGCCAATGTTGATATCATTAAATCAAGGGCAAGCTAGGAAAATGCAATATTGTCTGTACAAATTGATGCTTGGGCGACTACTTACAAAAGTTAGAATTACGAGATTTGGAATATTAACATACTGGTGACTGGTCATGTGTCTTGTGCGGGCAAGAAATTGAGGATATGTGTCGCGTCCCAACTCCATAGAGTCATAGTCGTCCCCCGGACGTGATGTCGTGTGTGCCTAGATTATGCATCGCACAAGGCAAGAAAATATATTTGAAAATTTATTTGAACACAGAGTTAAAATTATAATTGCAGTAGAGAATTGAACACAGAGTATAGAAAGAAATTACTTTTCATTCATAATTAAAACATAATTTATATTGATATGAATACAATACTTTGCTGTATCGGCTATATTTGATTGAAATAACAAAAAGACAAATATGCTACCATTAATATAATACTTATCCTATACAATACACCATTGTATAGATTATACCCAAAATGCCTTCAAAATGGACCGACTTCATTATACTTCAAAATTGGAAGTGTCACGACCCACACCCGAAAAATCGGGCATGAGTCATGGGTACGACCAGCCTACGCCGCAGAATCGGCGGTAGAACTCTGTAAGGTTCGTTCTAGGTCAAACAAATCTATATATCTCACAAAAATCTGCTAATATCCTCTCCAAAAGGAGGGCAACCACGCAATATATATATAAACTCTCAATCACAACAACTAGGGAAAGAGTAAAACACGATATGATATCACAAAGAGATAAAGAAACACAGAGAGCAAAACAATATCCAAAATATATAGTCCAAATCCACAATATCTCATAGGCAACAAAAGAATAAGTACAATCATCCAAAATATCAACTGGAAATAACCCAGGAAACCCACCTAGCTAACTAGGGCGCTAAAGGCGTCTCATCGATGGGCTCCTCCTCAGTCTCGGGGTCACAACCCTCCTCGACACCCGGCCCGTAGAACGTCTGGCAGAAATCCTCAGGATCCTCTGGAAAAAATATGCCCAGTCAGGACTGGAGCAAAGTACATAACTTTGAAAGCAACTCTAAATATATGGTAAGGTGTATATAACTAGCAATAGAAAAGTATACAAGATGCACAGGAAATAAATACATGCTGGAGTAGATAAAGTAGCTGCAATGTAAAGTGGAGAACAATACAAGTAGAAAAGTAACTACATGTGAGAAACTGAATACTAGCTAAGTGCCTTGAGCACAAGTTCGTTATGTGATCTGCTTAGGTTGCATATGAATAAACTACGATAACTCCGTTATACGTGAGTTGCATAACCGACATACACATGAATACTGTTTGGCTTTGATCACATAACCAACTCCTACTCCCCTCCCCCACTAATACTCTTGGATCCAACCACGACACGCTACATACATGATAAATAGCTCGCGCACACGAAGGTGAGAGCACAAGAAGCACATGATAGCACATGAGAATCAATACCCGAAGCACATGATGAAATACACATGATAGAGTACCCGTTGAACACGGTAAGAGGATAACATCTCATGACGGGATCCACTAGTACCAGCTCGTATAAAAAATATGTCAGAATCAAGTATTATAGTTCTAGAACAGGTGATATAAACGTTATCATAAAATGGAAACTATCAGAGGTAGGTACTCGCCTGACATCCGGAGCAACTGATGAGGATCAAGATCTGAACTGGTGTCGCAAGAACCTAATACGAAAAAAAATTAAACAGGGTTCTTTGGATTTAAACTGATATAAAATAACTAAAAACAGGCTTCTAAGGCTATTCTAGGTCGAACGGGTCAAACCGGTGAAATTTGGATCAAAAAGTCAACCCGGGGTCCAAAAAGTCAACTCTAGGTCAAAACTAGGTCAAATATTGACTTTTGTGGTCAACGGGGACAATTATGGTCAAATCTAGGTCAAACTAGGGTGCCGCTAAAATTCTAGGTCAAAACTAGCTCATTAAACCAGTAAACTCTCAAACTCGCCTCCTCGAGATACCGGGATACCCTCGGTATCTGATACCTCGACCTAGGCTACGCACCCCGCCTAAATCGGCTAAAACCTATGCTAGCACGCGTAAATATATACACATATACATATAAAAATCACTCCAATACTATTCCTAGGCAATTGCTCAAAAACCCCGCTCGAAACTCAATACCTTGGATATCTCAAGGTATTGAGATATCTCCCAATATCCCTCTAACTACTCCTCTAGTTAGCTATTTATGAATAAACATATATTCTTAGTTAATAATCTAGGCTAGAATATATATATCTATCAAATATATACATATCTACGTATCTATATGTATACCTATTCACACATACACACATATACCCATATATATACCCAAACCTGAATATATACATATCTAGCACATATATACCTATCTAGCTATATGTATATATATATACTTATAGATATATTTATCTAACTACCTATCTATCTATCTACCTATCTATTTAGTATCTATCTATGTATCCATCTAACTGTTTATCAATCTAACTAACTATCTATTTATCTATCTAACAATCTATCTATCTATTAATCTATCTAACAATCTAACTACCTATTTATTTATCAACCTATCAATCTATCTATTTATCTCTATCTATCTATCTCTCCCTCTAATACCTGCCTCGCCTAGCTGCTACTGTGGCGAATGCTGCACACGCTGCTGCTGCTTACACTGCTGTTGCTGCTGCTTATACTGCTGCTGCTGCTGCTTACACTGCGACTGCTGCTGCTGCTTACACTGCTGCTGCTGCTGTATGCTGGCAACATGCTGCTGCTGCTGTTGTGCAGTGCGTTGCACACTGCGCACAGCAGTCCCCCCTCGCCTCGCTGCACCTTCGCACCACACAAACGCCCACATATATCTATATATATATATACAATCGCACATATATACATATATATATATAAAACTATATATATATATATATATATAGACACACACTAATACATATATACTTACACACACATTCACACATATAAACACACACACACGCATATATTTATATACACTACCTATATATATGTATACACATATCTATGTATATATAAACACACACTTATCTATATACTATTATATACACACAAATTCAAATATATATATATACACATACACACATATATATATATATATATATATATATATATATATATATATATATATATATATATACACACACATATACACACACACGTACACTAATACACAAGCACCTACACAAATATATGTATATACACATATATATATACATACAACACATATCTATAAATATATATATATAGAGAGAGAGACACACATACATATATATATATAAATATATATACATATATAGACACTCTTACACTCAACACACACAACACACAACACAACACTCACCAACACGCACACAACCACCCCTACGCACACAAACACCTATATATATATATATATATATAATATAACCCGAGAACTCTAGCATACACTCCCCGAAGCTAACCCAATGCACGCACAAGCCCAAAACTAGAAAACCAAGTCGAAATGGCCATTCGGTCATTTCGACGAACATGTGGTGTGCGGTTCGAAAAACCTCCTGAAACGTACACCAAACCAACTCGAAATTGGCCCAAAATTTACCCACAGGTTCTAAATGATGTCTAGATCCTAGAAAAAATGCTAACTCATCGATTCTAGGTCCGTAGCAAAAACGCACATGCACATAGAACCGGCGACGATGAAAACCCTGAAAATGCCCAAAACGCCCGTTTCTCCGCGACACGACTTCACATGTCCGAACGGAGACACACACTAACCCTCAAGACACATGACAACGTCTATCTAGGTCCATCTAACCTAGGACATTACCCAAAATTGGGCCAATCTCGGATTTTATCCAAAATTTGCACAAAACCTAGTGTCAAAGTCTCTAAACACAACCAAACTAGTTCCAACTTTCTCCTACGGGTAGTCTTAGGGTCTAGGAAGGTTCTAAACCACTAATTACACTATATTAGAGCAATTAGTAAGGGAAAAGTTAGGGTTTACCTCTTGGGAGTTGGAATCCCAAGGCCAAAGTCTCCAATCCACTTGAAATCACCTCCCTCAAGCTCCAAGCCTCCAAATCTAGCCTCCACACTAAGTCTAGGCTCTAAACACCTAGGTTAGGGAAAAAATATAGGGTTAGGGTTCATATAAGTAGAAGAAATGGAAGAAGGAAGGAAGAAAAATGAGAACCCTTACTTGGGAAGAAGAAAGGAAGAAGGAAAGAGTGAAGAAGAAGAAGAAGAAGAAGAAGAAGAAGAAGAAGAAGAAAAAGAAGAAGAAGAAGAAATGGGGAGGGGGCTATTGTGTGCTCAGTCTAGGAATGAAGGGAGCCAGCCACACACAAGAAAAGGGGGTTTACATAGTAGAAAATTACCAAAATACCCTCCCCTAACTTGGATTTTGGGTTCAGGGTTCCAAAAGCACTCAAACTAACTCACAATCTCTCCAACTAGCCTATTAAAAATATAATAAATATTCTAAATCCAAAAATAGGTCTCACAAGGGTGTGGGTTGGGTCGGACATGGGTCCACTAGGGTCTGACACGGGTTCAGACTAGCCAAAACCCTAAAATAATCAAATAAAAAATAATACAATCACTAATTAAATATAAATATAATTAATTATAAATAATACACCATTTACCAAATAAAAAATAAAAAATAAAAAATAAAAAAATAACCCTATTTTCTAGAATCGGGTAGTGACAAGCCTACCCTCCTTAAAATAATTTCGTCCTCGAAATTAAAAGACGAAACTAGGATAGGAATGCAAAGAAAAGAACCATACCTCAGGGCTCGAAAAGATAGGGGTATCGCTCGTGCATTTCATCCTCCTCTCCCAGGTTGACTCACCTGGAGAGTGATGCCTCCACGCGACGTGAACTAAGGGAATAGTCTGGTCCTTAACACCTTCTTCCGCCGAACCAAAATCTCTACCGGTTGCTCTGGATAGCTAAGAGTAGGGCCCACCACGATCTCTGAGTGATCCAATACGTGACTGGGATCCGCCACGTACCGTCTCAACTGTGACACGTGGAACACATCATGAACTCTCTCTAGCATAGGCAGCAAATCGAGCCTATACGCCACGGTGCCGACCCTCTCAAGAATACGGAAGGGTCCGACGAAACATGGGCTAAGCTTCCCGCCTCTACCGAAGCGAATAGTGCCCCGCGTCGGAGAAATCCTCAGGAACACCAGATCTCCAACCTAGCACAAATAAGGTCTCTGTACTTAGTCTAAAACAAGCAATCACAAGAAAACACAAGAATAAAATCTAAATTCTAAGCTATACCTCAAACTCCAAAGGTCTTCGGTGGCTATCGGCCCAATGCCGCTGCTTGTCCTGCGCCACTCGAAGTCTATCTCTAATGAGCTTAATCTTCTCAGCTGCATCAACCACCATCTCTGGGCCAAGCAAAGCTCTCTCGCCTACATCATCCCATGATAACGGAGTATGACACCTCCGTCCATATAATGCCTCGAATGGTGATATCTCGATACTGGCTTGGTAGCTGTTGTTGTAAGCAAACTCTACCAAGTGCAAGTGATCCTTCCATGAGCCTCTGAAATCTAGAACACAAGTGGGAAGCATGTCCTCAAGTGTCTTGATGGTCCTCTCTGACTGACCATCTGTCTGTAGGTGATATGCACTACTAAACTTGAGCTGGGTGCCCAAGCTAGCCTGCAAACTCCTCCAGAAATGTAAAGTAAAGCGACTGTCCCGATCTGATACTATGTTCACAGGAACTCCATGCAGTCTGACTATCTGGCGCACATACATCTCTGCTAGTCTCTTCATAGACATATCCACTTTGAATGGTAGAAAGTGGGCTAATTTGGTCAACCTGTCTACGATGACCCAAATCACATCCTTCCCGCCTAGAGAACGGAGAAGTCCAGAAACAAAATCCATGGTCACATGCTCCCATTTCCACTCCGGAATAGGTAGCAGCTGGAGCAAACCTCCTGGACTCTGCCTCTTCGCCTTCACCTGCTGGCACACTAAGCATCGGGATACGAAGTGCGCTACCTCCCGCTTCATCCCGTACCACCATACATGCTCTCTTCAGATCTCTATACATCTTATTGGCATCTAGATGCATAGAGTACTGTGATCGATGCGTATCCTGAAGAACCTCCTCGTGCAATGACCCACTCGGCACACACAACCCGGTACTGTGCCGCAAAGAACCATCATCAGCAATGGTGAAGTCATCTGATAATCCAATCTGAACCAGCACCCTGATGCTCCTCAGGGACTCATCCTCAAACTGTGTAGCCCAGATCCGGTCTACCAACTCTGACTGAATCTGTAGTCCCTACATCTGCATCTCAACTCCAGGCACTATCACCTCAATGCCCAAGCTCTCTATATTTGCCAGAAGATAATGATCTGTAGTCCGGCATATAGCTACCGGATACCTGCTCAACGCATCCGCAACTACGTTCGCCTTGCTTGGATGATACTGCAATAATATGTTAAAGTCTTTCATCAACTCCAACCATCTCCTCTGCCTCATGTTCAGCTCTTTTTGGGTAAACACATACTTCAAGTTCTTGTGGTCTGTGAAAATCTCTATACGCTCTCCGTATAAATAATGTTTCCATAACTTCAGAGCAAAGATGACCGCTGCCAACTCCAAATGGTGGGTAGGATAGTTCTTCTCATGAGGACGTAATTGCATAGAAGCATAGGTAATCACCCTCCCATTCTGCTGCAACACACAACCCAGTCCCTTCCCCGATGCATCACTATAGATAGTGAATCCTCCAGATCCTGATGGAAACGTCAACACTGGAGCTGTCGTCAACCTCCTCTTCAGCTCATCAAAGGTGATCTAGCACTCCTTTGACCAAACAAACTCCACGTCCTTCCGAGTCAGCCTGGACAACGGCTCTGCAATCCGAGAAAAATCCTGAACAAATCTCCTGTAGTAAGCTGCCAGTCCCAGGAAACTCCTGACCTCGACTATTGAATTCGGAGCACTCCATGCCTCAACTGCCGTGATCTTTCTCGGATCCACCGAGATCCCCTCTTCAGTCACCACATGACCAAGGAATTCAACCTTATCAAGGAATAACTCACACTTCGAAAGCTTTCCATAAAGCTTCTCCTTCCTGAGAGTCTAGCACTATCCTCAGATGCTCCTCGTGCTCCTCTGGGTCTTCAAATACACCAAGATATCATCTATAAACACCACCACAAACCTGTCCCGATGCTGATGGAACACCTTGTTCATTAGATTCATGAACAATATCGGGGCATTAGTCAACCCAAACGGCATCACCATGAACTCATACTGTCCATACTTGGTCCGAAAAGCTGTCTTCGAAATATCCTCCCGCCTGACCTTCACCTGGTGGTAGCCTATCCTCAGATCGATCCTGGAAAATACCCTCGCTCCGCTCAAATGGTCAAAAAGATCATCAATACGCGGCAGCGGATACTTGTTCTTGATTGTGAGGTTGTTCAGAGCCCTGTAGTCGATACACATCCGTAGCATCGGACGAGGATCCGAGCCAGACTGACCAACTTGTTAGTGAGCCAGCGTTCAACCCATCATTCTTCGGCACAAAAAGTACCGGAGCACCCCACGAAGAAGAACTAGATCTGATAAATCCCTTGTCCTGAAGCTCATCCACCTGCTTCTTCAACTGTATCAGCTCACTTTTGCTGACTCTATAGACGTGCTGGGATATCGGCTCCGTGCCTGGCACCAAGTTTATAAAGAACTCCACATCTCAGTCCGGAGGTAACCCTGGCAACTCCTTCGGAAAGACATCTATGTACTCCTCTATCAGTGGATGTAGCAACCTCGGCTCTACCACCAGGGCTTCGCAGAAGACTCCCTCGCTCTGCTCCGTTGTAGTTCTGGCAAACTGAAACTCTGGCTCACCCGGCGGACTAAACAACACTCTGCCTCCATGATAATCTATACTAGCACAATGCATACTCAAACAATCCATCCCGAGTACAATATCGTAGCTCGAAAGTGGCATTACGAGTAGGCACACACTCAACTCTCGACCTCCCAAAGTAACTCTCTGGTCTCTGCAGACATCACTGATTAGGATGATGCCACCCTCGGTCATGATCTTGCAGAGTCTAGCTAAAGGTTCAGCAACAAGATGGTGTCTAACAACAAAAGATACAGACACAAAGCTATGGGAAGCACCGAAATTAAATAAAGCAAGTGTTGAAATGGAATCAAGAAGAACACAGATCAAAAGAAGTCAATACAGTGCAAGAAATGATATCATCAAAGAAGGACAGTAATATTGCAAAAGAAATAATTTCAGAAAAATTAAAGATAGCAAAAGAAATCAGGAAGGGTCCTAGTTGTGATTGAGCATGCTCTCTCTCAGCCTATATCCCATATCCTATTAAAGGTAAACCTAAAAACTAGACCTGCATGGGCCACCACCAAAAATGTGTCACGATCCGCACCCAAAAAATGGGGCATGAGTCGTGGGTACATCCAGCCTAGGCTGCAGAATCGGCGGTAGAACGCTGTACGGTTCGTTCTAGGTCAAACAAATCTATATATCTCACAAAAATCTGCAGATATCCTCTCCAAAAGGAGGGCAACCACGCAATATATATATAAACTCTCAATCACAACAACTAGAAAAAGAGTAAAAGCACGATATGATATCACAAAGAGACAAAGAAACACAGAGAGCAAAACAATATCCAAAATATATAGTCCAAATCCAGAATATCTCATAGGCAACAAAAGAATAAGTATAATCATCCAAAATATCAACTGGGAACAACCCAGGAAACCCACCTAGCTAACTAGGGCGCTAAAGGCGTCTCCTCGATGGGCTCCACCTTAGTCTCGGGGTCACAACCCTCCTCGACACCCGGCCCGTAGAACGTCGGACAAAAATCCTCAGGATCCTCTGGAAAAAATATGCCCAATCAGGACTGGAGCGAAGTACATAACTCTGAAAGCAACTACAAATACATGGTAAGGTGTATATAACTAGCAATAGAAAAGTATACAAGATGCACAGAAAATAAATACATGTTGGAGCAGATAAAGTAGCTGCAATATAAACTGGAGAATAATACAAGTAGAGAAGTAACTGCATATGAGAAACATGAATACTAGCTAAGTGCCTTAAGCACAAGTTCGTTATGTGACCGGCTTAGGTTGCACATGAATAAACTACGATAACTCCGTTATGCGTAAGTTGCATAACCGACATACACATGAATACTGTTTGGCTTTGATCACATAACCAACTCCTACTCCCCTCCCCCACTAATACTCTTGGATCCAACCACGACACGCTACGTACATGTTAAATAGCTTGCGCAAACGAAGGCGAGAGCACAAGAAGCACATGATAGCACATGAGAATCAATACCCGAAGCACATGATGAAATATACGTGATAGAGCACCCGCTAAACACGGTAAGGGGATAACATCTCATGACGGGATCCACTAGTACCAGCTCGAATAACAAATATGTCAGAATCAAGTATTACAGTTCTAGAACAAGTGATATAAATGCTATCATGGAATGAAAACTATCAGAGGTAGGTACTCACCTGACGTCCTGAGCAACAGATGAGGATCGAGATCCGGACCGGTATTGCAAGAACCTAATACGAAAAACAGAATTAAATATGGTTCTATAGATTTAAACTGATATAAAATAACTAAAAATAGGCTTCTAAGGCTATTCTAGGTCGAACGGATCAAACCGGTGAAATTCGGGTCAAAAAGTCAACCCGGGGTCCAAATAGTCAACTCTAGGTCAAAACTAGGTCAAACATTGGCTTTTACGGTCAACGGGGACAATTATGGTCAAAGCTAGGTCAAACTATGGTGCCCCTAAAATTCTAGGTCAAAACTAGCTTATTAAGCTAGTAAACTCTCAAACTCGCCTCCTCGAGATACTAGGATACCCTCGGTATCCGATACCTCGACCTAGGCTACGCACCCCGCCTAAATCCGCTACAACCTATGCTAGCACGCATAAATATATACACATATACATATAAAAATCACTCCAATACTATTCCTAGACAATTGCTCAAAAACTCCGCTCGAAACTCAATACCTTGGATATCTCAAGGTATTGAGATACCTTGATATCTCAAGGTATTGAGATATCTCCCAATACCCCTCCAACTACTCCTCTAGTTAGCTATTTATGAATAAACATATATTCTTAGTTAATAATCTAGGCTAGAATATATATATATATCATATATATATACATATCTACGTATCTATATGTATACCTATTCACACATACACACATATACCCATATATATACCCAAACCTAAATATATACATATCTAGCACATATATACCTATCTAGCTATATGTATATATATATATATATATACTTATAGATATATTTATCTAACTACCTATCTATCTATCTATCTATCTATCTATCTATCTATCTATCTATCCAGTATCTATCTATGTATCCATCTAACTGTTTATCAATCTAACTAACTATCTATTTATCTATCTAACAATCTATCTATTTATTAATCTATCTAACAATCTAACTATCTATTTATTTATCAACCTATCAATCTATCTATTTATCTCTATCTATCTATCTCTCCCTCTACTACCTGCCTCGTCTAGCTGCTACTGCGGGGAATGCTGCACACGTTGATGCTGCTAACACTGCTGCTGCTGCTGCTTACACTGCTGTTGCTGCTTACACTGTTGCTGCTGCTGCTTACACTGCTGCTGCTGCATGCTGGCAGCATGCTGCTACTGCAGCTGTGCAGTGCGCTGCACACTGCGCATAGTAGTCCCCCCTCGCCTCGCTGCACCTTCGTACCACACAAACGCCCACATATATCTATATATATATATATATATATATATATATATATATATATACAATCACACATATATACATATATATATATATACAACTATATATATATATAGACACACACATACTTACACACACACAAACACACATTCACACATATAAACACACACACACGTATATATTTATATACACTACCTATATATATGTATACACATATCTATGTATATATAAACACACACTTATCTATATATATATATATATACACACACAAATTCAAATATATATATATACACATACACACACACACACACACACACACACACACATATATATATATATACACACACGCACACTAATACACAAGCACCTACACAAATATATGTATATACACACATATATATATATACATACAACACATATCTATAAATATATATATATATATATATATATATATATATATAGAGAGAGAGAGAGAGAGAGAGAGACATACATATATATATATATATATATACATATATAGACACTCTAACACTCAACACACACAATAGACAACACAACACTCACAACACTCACCAACACGCACACAACCACCCCTACGCACACAAACAGCTATATATATATAAAATATAATCCGAGAACTCTAGCACACACTCCCCAAAGCTAACCTAACCCGCGCACAAGCCCGAAACTAGGAAACCAAGTCGAAATGGCCGTTTGGTCATTTCGACAAACACGTGGTGTGCGGTTCGAAAAATCTCCTGAAACGCACACCAAACCAACTCGGAATCGGCCCAAAATTTACCCACGGATTTTAAACGATGTCTAGATCCTAGAACAAATGCTAACTTGTCGATTCTAGGTCCGTGACAAAAATGCACATGCACATAAAACCGGCGACGACGAAAACCCCGAAAATGCTCGAAATGCCCGTTTCTCCGCGACACGACTTCACGTGTCCGAACGGAGACATGCACTAACCCTCAAGACAATCGACAATGTCTACCTAGGTCTATCTAACCTAGGACATCACCCGAAATTGACACAAAACCTAGTGTCAAAGTCTCCAAACACAACCAAACTAGTTCCAACTTCCTCCCACGGGTAGTCTTATGGTCTAGGAAGGTTCTAAACCACTAATTACACTATATTAGAGCAATTAGTAACGAAAAAGTTAGAATTTACCTCTTGGGAGTTAGAATCCCAAGGCCAAAGTCTCCAATCCACTTGAAATCACCTCCCTTAAGCTCCAAGCCTCCAAATCTAGCCTCCATACTAAGTCTAGGCTCTAAACACCTAGGTTAGGGAAAAAATGTAGGGTTAGGGTTCACATAAGTAGAAGAAATGGAAGAAGTAAGGAAGAAAAATGAGAACACTTACTTGGGAAGAAGAAAGGAAGAAGAAGAAGAAGAAGAAGAAAAAGAAAAAGAAGAAATGGGGAGGGGGCTGCTGTGTGCTCGGTCTGGGAATGAAGGGAGTCGGCCACACACAAGAAAAAGTGGTTTACATAGTGGGAAATTACCAAAATGCCCTCCTCTAACCTGGGTTTTGGGTTCGGTGTTCCAAAAGCACTCAAACTAACTCCCAATCTCTCCAACTAGCCTATTAAAAATATAATAAATATTCTAAACTCAAAAATAGGTCTCACAAGGGTGTGGATTGGGTCGGACATGGGTCCACTAGGGTCTGACACGGGTCCAGACTAGCCAAAACCCTAAAACAATTAAATAAAAAATAATACAATCACTAATTAAATATAAATATAATTAATTATAAACAATACACCATTTACCAAATAAAAAAAAAACCCTATTTTCTAGAATCGGGTAGTGACAGGAAGAGCACTCAGTCGCTTCTCCTTAATACAGCTAGCATCGTGCGTACCCTCAAGGTTCTCGACACCTGAAGAGTTGGGGATCAGTACACCTAGGAATGCTCTAGTAAACAGGATGAACCCACTCGCCTAAATTTACAATAATTATTAATGTAAAGCATGTATTCAAGTTATCTTGCTATTATAACTATAGAGAATTGAAGTTCATATTGACAGTATATACGGTAGCAATAACATTGAAACATATCACTCGATGTGACAACTTACCCAACCGATTTGTACGTCCCTACATAGAAACATAGATAATACTTACCGCCCCTCCATAAGACAATATGTTAGTATGTGCCCTATCTATATGCATTCATTCATGATATCGACACCATTGAGGACTATTACATAGCTTTACAATGTACCCTATCAACCTGGGTTGCCATCCTTGCTGGTGGTCTCATAATGCCCCGTGACGAGGCACGTTCCACATAATTTTTGCCTACGTCAATTTGATTCCAGTACCCCAGATACCGTTTTAAGAAAATACTAAACCTTGTGCACAAGTTGTCCATGACCATGCGAATGTGTGAATAGCTTAGCTATCAAACATATGCATGACATGAAGCATAAATAAGCAGTAAATAATCTACTCATGCAACGATTTTATATTCCCTCAAAGGCGTATGTTTCGATTTAGCAACCCATAGGCACCAAATGTTACCGAGGCACCATTCCACTAATATTTTGGATACTGCATCCTTTCCGACAGTTCTATGGTTTTGATATAGTCACGTATGTTGCCGACTTGTGGCACAGATGCTTAGGTCATATTTTAGAACCTCATCTAAAGACTTTATTCCATAGAGGAGCTTTAGGACGTGATTCTTTCTCTTCTTTATCCACATGTACGGGCTGTAATTTGGCAAAACACATAGTCATACATTTTCCTAAGAGTTTATCTAAATCTAGTAGTAATTTTAAATTATTTTATTCTGACATATGAGGACCTACTGATATTCCATCTATCAGTTATTTTCTCTACTACGTGAGATTTATTGATGATTACACTCGTTATACTTAGGTCTATCATATGCGTCACTGTTCTGAAATTCCTAGCATTTTTATGATATTTACTACTATGATTCATACTCAATTCAATGCTTGGAATAAGACTTTTCATTCTGATTGTGCTCGTGAGTATCTCTTCACTACGATGAGATCTATTTTGCAATCTCATGTCACTCTTTTTTAGCAGTCATGTCCTTACAATCATGAACAGAATAGGGTAGCCGAGCACAAACATCATCATATTCTTGAGACTGCTCATGTTCTCTTGTTATCCTCTTCTATTCCTCAAATATTTTGAATAGAGGCCATTAATACGTCTGTTAATCCTATAAATATCACTCATTCCTCTGTTTTGTCTGGTCGGACTCATGAGAGTTTTTTTTTCGTGTCCTCTTGATTACAGTATGATTTGCACTTTTGAGTGCACTTGTTTTGTTCTTCTTCCTGAGATTGAATGTACGAAACTGACAGCCCGATCAGTCAAATGTGTCTTACTCGGTTTTAGCTTCGAGCATAAGGGATATCGTTGTTATGATCCCTTGGCCCGTCCTCTTCGTCTATCACGCCATGTCACCTTTCTAGAGGACTCTCCTTATTTCATGGTACCACCTTCGGATGTTCATTTTTTGTTCCCCCAACTCCGACGTCTGGTGTTTCCATTGATCCTACTCCATTGCTTTCCTCTCCTAGTACAACTCCTCCTACGATACCTCCGTTGCTGACTCATGATGATCCTCCACATATTCCACCAGCCTCCGCTATACTATATTCTCTATCATCTCCACCTCTACTACAACCTCTCCCTATCGACCAAGTTCTCATTCATTTTAAAACTTTCCTATGTATTAAGGAAATTAGCCCGAACTACTTGACCAAGTTCTCATTCCTTTGGTCGATCATATATTCCTATCCATATCGACTTTGACTGATGAATACATCATATATATTATATATTTTGCAATAATGCATTTGTTATGCGAATGGGTCAAACTTAGTAGGTTTACAAATTACGATAAAAACTATATATAGCTCTTGCCTAAAAAAATGTCATGTTAATTTCCATTATTATAACACGGTAATAAAGTATAAAAAGTCATATTCATATCTCCATGAGAAATTCAAAATAATAGAACAAATAGGCCCCTCGGCAAGAAACTTCAACAGTTGCAACGCAATCAAGATAAAATGTATCCATGAATTCTTTGGTCTGCCATAATTACTTCTTATTTTCTTTTGGTTTAATCCAAGTAAAAAAAAAAATTAATAAAAAATATTATGGTATAGTTTTATTCTCTTTTGGTTTAATTTTGAAGTACAAAAAAAAGAAAAAAAAATTATAGGATAGTTTTATTCTTCGTCGTTTGTCGCTATTAGGGAAGGGTTGTTCAGCAAAGAAATTTTTTTGGAAATCGATATTTTTCATGCGTACACATATTTTTTCAATTCATTTGTTTGGATATTTGGAGAAGTGGAAAATTTTAATGTTTGTTATTTTGATGGTTGTTGAAGTGAGTTAAAAAAACTTTATGATTTGGAAAGTATCAAAGTAGAGAGGAAGTGACCTCCAACCAAACGCGAAGTGAGAATGAGGATTTCTTACTTTACGGAAACTACTTCAGAAGAAAATGTTTGCAGGCTTGGACAACGTAATGTAATTGGCATTATATTATCAATCTAAACCGGATATTTGGTCGGACAAAAAGAATTTAAATGTAATGTAATCACGATAAAATATTTGATTATATTAAATATTTGATTATATTACATCAGAGCATCCAGAGTGGGAGAGGTTTCAAGTGCTACATTTTGACTTTAGTCAATTTTTGTAGCATTTGAAGGCTGTAGTGGACATTTGTACATACTTAAAAATTGTTAGAAAGCTACGAGATACTCCAAATTTGGAGCGTTTTCTATCTCCTTTATATTAACTGATGGGCCCACCAAAAGTAACCAGGAAAGAAAAATAGAGAAAAAAATATTATCAAATAGGAAAGAAAAAAAAAGATGGAGAAAAAAGAGTAGATTAATTTGGAGTATTTATTTATAGTGTACCATTGTCTACCAAATCATGGGGACACTCCAAAAGTAATAATTTACACAATTTTTAATAATTTGGAGTGTGTGTTTGAAGTGTCCCCACTGTAGATGCTCTCAGTTTCTTCTAAAATCAATTACATTATAAAATCCATGTAATCACAATTACATTACAACTTAAAATTTACAAACTTAACAAAAATAATAATTAACCAGTTTAAAAAATACTTTTTCTTTTAATTTTTAGTTTTAATTTATTTTATTGAATTACTTCTAAGATTTTATACTGTATTTTTTTTTAAATATTACATTACAATCTGAATTAAGTTACATAGTAAACCAAACAAATAATTAAAATTTATATTAAATTTACATGATTTGATTATATCTTCCAACCAAACGTGATAATGCAATCTAACTCCATTATATTCTCATTACGATTGTAATCATATTACAATGAAACAAACCGGTCCTATATCTGGTATCTTGTCCACATATGGTCAAGATAATGCCTCCATTTGTAAATAAAAAAATAAAAAAAGACGGGGGTTTGAGGGGGGGGGGGGGGGGGGGGAGCCAAAGGACAATCTGAAATGAACCGTGTGCTTTCAGTACTACGTTTCGAAGACTGTCCTAAAATTCAACCTCGCTGACGTCACGTTTCGAGAAAATTCTACAAGATAGAACGTTGTTGACGGTGTACATACATACATACATAGTCTTCGCTTAGTCTTCGGCCTGTGATAAAAAAGAAACCCCATGTAATTAATTTCAAATTAAGCGACTTTCTTCATTCCATTTGGTCAAATACTCAACATTCTCTTCTTCTATGCCCTCTTTCCTTCCCTAATAAACTCACATTACCACTTGCATTCATGTCTTGTGATCTGCCTACCAGAATAAATAAATAAATAAATAAAAGAGTTCACTTCTCTCCCTCGTTTCATTCTTAAAGATTTTCTCCAAACAATCAATTCACACTTGTTATTATCGGATTACAAAGAACCATACAACCCTAATAGCCACACCTAATCTGGAGTAAATTCTCAATGACAAGAGACGGTTACAACCCATAAACCATAATTCCTTCGGATAAGGGATGTTGTAAAGCATGCACCATCTCACACCCAATACGTATGTATGAAATGCAAAGTGTGCCATCAAAATGCCAATTTGCATTCTTTGCACTCGTCCGATTCGATAGACCCCTTCGGGACCTAGCTCTTAAGAAAAGTTACAAAAAATGAGTAGCATGAATAAATTTTTCTATTGGATGTCTTGAACATTGCCCTCTAGTAAAATATTTCACCATACCAAACACATGGACTATTAGTCTCCATGTAGACAAGTCAACAAAAGAAGAATCTTATACTGAAATACATACTTTGGGGTGCACTTGGATGTGGGAGTATTTCTCTAGTGTAATATGTGGGATTATTTCTAGAGAGTAAACTTAATAAACCCCAATAATTCTTCACATATTTTAATATATGGGCTAAGCATTTCCCATAGAAACTGTACATCATGTATTAGGATAGATACCACTTACGACTTAAATCTTACCCCATGGATCAAACAACAGTACGATACAGAATAAACTATACCCTTTAATTCAATGTCATAACTGCTATTATTCTAACTCATACAATGACATCAATTATGCCTCTATCACACATTAAAGGCTGTATGTTGACAGAGTATATGTGTACGTATCTTGGATATCTACAAGTTTACCCTCATGCGACGACATGCATCTATGTTCATACATATTGGTGAGTTCTTAGAGAGTTAAATTTTTCCAGCATGAGGCATGTCGTTTTCTTGCGATGCTACACTGCTGTGACGTGGCCAGTTATCGATGTCTAACCTCTTAGTGGTGTCAAACCATTATTGCATGAGATCATTGCCTCTTTGTATTGAACTACTACTCTCTATCTTTCATCATTAAGCTACATGCCTCTATGCAGTGCTACACAGTTGTGACATGGCCCGAAGACGAGGTCCTACCACATGTGGTGTCACGCCACTGTTGCATAGGGTACTAGCTCCTTTATAGTGCTGAGCTACTCATGCTTCCTGTAAACATGTCGAGCATTCCAAATACTCAAGAACTTATTAAGGCCTAAAGTCATCGATCCTCTCACAAAACTTGCTCTACATAAAGAGCAAAAAGTAGACCAAAGAGGTTCCATGCCGATATTCCATCAATATCTCCAAGGACTAACCTTTGTACCTAATATTTTTTTAGTTAATTATCCTTCCTTTCTCCAAAAGTGAGATGCCTAGTGGATTTTTCTTTGAAATAATATCATAATACTTTGTGATAGAATTACACTGATATAATATTATAATTTCTTCAAGCCTATTTTCTTTATTGCGTCTTTGACCAGTTAGCGCTTAAGGCCTTTGGTGAATAGATTTGCCAAATTTTTATGGCTCCAAATATCAACCACTACAATTATGTCATTCTTGATACGCTTATTTGTATTGTATGACAAAGTTGCATGGTCATCTTTTGACCATTGAAGAGATCATTTGACTCCAATGTTGCAGTCGCTTAATTATCGCAAGAGATCGATATAGCCAAAATCAGAGCACCAACCATAGGAATATCATACATGAGTTTCTGAAGCCATTTTGCTTCTTCTATAGGAGCTCAAAAGCATAGAACTCAGACTCTTTAGATGAGTGAGAAATCAAAGTCTACTTCTTGGACTTTCATGATATAACAGGTCCTCCAATGGAGAAGATATATCCTCGTATGAACCTTTCACTCTTTTCTTTTGAGTACCATCTTGCATCACTCAAACCTTCTGTCATAGTCGGGTAACCATTGTAGTTCAATACAAACTTTTGATTCTTGTTGAGATATTTTATTTATTACTCTTTTTACTACTTTCTAGTATTCTGCAACTTTATTGCCAACTCAACATCCCTACGGCGAAAGCAATATCATATTTTGTAGCACCCGTAGCATATATTAAACTTCTAATTACGCTTGATACTCAAATTGTTTGACGCTTTTTCTTAGATTTGACATCAGCTTCTTGGCAAACATATAAGGAGTATCAATTCTAGGAAGATCCTAATATCCATTGTGTTTTAACATCGTTTCTATGTAGTAAGCTTCTGATTGAGCAAGCCCAGTTTTTGTCCGGATGATCATTATTCCCAGGATAACATCAACATCTCCAATAAGCTTGCAACTGAATTTGGACGAGAGGAACTTCCTTGTATCTATGATGCATTCTAGATCCATATTTAGGATTAGCATATCCTCCCTATGCCATCAATTAAACTTATTATTATACAAATTTTTTAGTCGAACTAATTATCTAGCCATCTAATCTGATAATTTTATCAAAGTTCTCATGCCATACATTTATCAAAGTTCTCATGCCTTACATTATGAGCTTACTTCAGATAGTATAGAGATTTCATAAATTTTCATACTTCGTCTTAAAGACCTTTGATGAGAAACTCTTTTGGTTGCTTCATGTAAATTTGTTCAGTCAGGTCTCTATTCAAGAATATTATTTTAAAATATATCTGATTAATCACCAGATAGATTTTAAACTTATCACGACCTTTATCTTCTTTTTAAATATCCATTTACATCTTATGTGTTTCGCTCCTTCAGGTAGATTTACTAACACGCAAGTGTTATTCGATAATATAGAGTCAATCTCGCCATTGATTGTCATCTTGCAGAAAAAATGTCTCTGGTCTTGATCTTCTCCTTACAGGTAAAAGGATCTGTATCCACACGATAGTTGACAAAGTCTTATCCAAAGTCCTTAGACCTCCTTGGTCACTTTGATGACGGTTCAGTGAGTTCTAGTTCAAATATTGGACATTCATTTGCAGCTTCTTCTTAGACAATAGCTTTTTTAGAAATGCTAGATCCCTATGTGATTATAGTATTCTCCGATAGATCCATGAGAATAATGTTCTTGTGCTTGGTAAACTTGTCCTTAAATAATTCAGCATCATGATATTCAATGATATAATTTGTTTCAATATCAAGGAACCTCTGAGAATCACTATTTTTGGTATAATTTAGGAATATGGTCTTCGTAGTCCTTATTTCTAGCTTTTGAATCATGATATCAGGAAGCTTCACATAAGCCAAACACCCCACACTCGAATTACATTTAAGTTGGTTTTGACCTTGAACCAAAGTTCATGAGGAGTGATGTTTGATTGTGCAAATGATACAACATTTAGAATAAAAATGGATGTTAGCTAAGCTTCTCCCACAGAAGTAGTTTGGAAGACCAACAGTTAACAACATAGAGTTTTTCATCTCCGTCAATGTCAAATTCTTCATTTATGCTACTCCATTAGATTGGGGGAACACATAGCAGTCATTTCATTGATAATTCTATATTCTTTACAGAATGATGTAAATTCAAGGGAATAATACTCTCCGCTTCGATCATTTTGAGCCTTGAGTTATGCCCTATTTAACGTTCATCTTCTGCCTTGAAGTCTTTGAACTTTTTGATGCGTTATCTTTTAATTTTAGAAGATAGACAAAAGTATATTTTGAGAAGTCATTGATGAATATAATAAAGTACTTTATTACGAACTTTGTGGAGAAGTGCTTAAAGTCACAAATATTTGAGTACACCAACTCTATAGGATTTGTGTTTTGGTTCATCCATCTAAACGGCTTTCTTACAATTTTAGTCTGCAAACAGATTTCACGTTTCTCCGCTTCCTTACCCCATATTTGGAGATAAGACACATCTTATTTGTTCTTTTAAATGAACATGTCCTAGTCTATTGTGCCATAACTTAAGAGAGTTACTAGAAACATACACTATATTAATACTTTCAGAAGAAGCTACAAGTTATAATTTAAATATCCCTTCGGTACAAAAAATATTCTCGATGTATGCTATTAATTTATACGACATCACTATTTGGCTAGCATTAATCATTAATTCATCCTCAAGCCTGCATTGAACAACAGACTCCTAGATATCTAGTTCTTGGCAATGATCACAACATACTTCACGTTTTACAAGGTTAGTGACTTCTCCAAAGTAAGTTTCAGTATCTCTTTTTTTATCCCAAAACTTTAGTTTAAGATTTTTTTTTGCCATCGAGACCTTCTAAAAAGTAGGTTCGTAAATGATGAACAACTTCTTTTGAAAACATGTAGAAAAATATACCCATGTCTACCTACCAATCAGTATCCATGCCAGATGAGTTGACTTGCACAATCATAGCAACCAAGTTAAGCTCAATTTGCTCTTTTGGTTTTGGTTTGGGCTTTGACCTGCAGTCCTTCAAGAAATGGCCCATATTTCCATAGTTGAAGCATGCCCGTCATTGTTGGACTTGTGTTAAAATAGGCTTATTTTACCTTCATATGGTTGAAGTCCATTTTTTGTTGATGTTGGAAGTCTTCTGCTTTCCCTTGGAATATCTAAAATGTACTATATTTGCCTTAGTAAACTATTTGGACAGAGTATCTACCCCAAATAACTAATCTAAGTCCAAATGAACACAATAGACCAAATAAAAATTACTTGTTGCACCAATCTCGGAATTTTTCCAAATTGGACACAAAACTCAATATAACAATCAACATAGAGTTTATTAGAACCTAATTATTCTTTCTATAGGTAGTCCTAATCTAATTGTGGGTTTCTATAGGTCTATTACACTAATTAGAATAGAAATTACTAAGTAAATAGGAATTTTACTCCAAAGCTCCTACTAGCAACACCAAGCTCCTTAGTCTCCTTAGGAATGGAATGTGATAAGATTTGAAGTGAAGAAATTAGGGTTTACTCTCAAATTTGGGGATGAACTAAATAAAAATAAATAGAGGCTATAAATAAACAAGACAATACTTATAATCCCCCCTAGAGTGGACTGGCCCCCTATGGCTAAGGTTAAGGTTAGGTTAAGGTCTATTTGGTTTGACCAAAAATCCCCTCTCAATCTCTCATAAATATGATCTTTTAGTCCTTAGGGAAGAATATTCCATTCTTGAGTCCAAATGGGTTTAATGGACCTAATCTAGTTATTACTAATAATTAATTAAACCATTGGATCATGAGTCATGTCAAATCTAGTTGGGTCCAATTGGGCTCACTAGCACTAAGTCTAACTAATGGCTAATAATAAACCATCAACTATATTAAATATATAGATATAATGTAACAATACTAAATATTATTTCAATATAAATATAATAATATAATTATTATGAAATGATAAAAATATCCCTCTCTAGAAAAGTGGTAGTTACAATTTTGATTTGGGCTCTGACTTCCTCTTCAATATGAATCCAGCATAGAAGATCTTCCAGTATGCTTTCTTCTTATGGTACATATTGTAACACCCCGTTCCGCTCAAGCGGACTGTCGATTCAAACAGCAAAAGTGCAATGACCCGACCCGCTTTGCTCAGGCGAGAATACTCGTTTGAGGCAAAGGATATCCAGACTTGTCTCTCTGGGAGTTCGGCTTAGGATTTCAGAGTCTCGCTTGATGTATCGCTCAACCGAGGTGAATCATCACTAAGGTGGATGGCTACGGTGAACTTGTCTTTGCTTAGCCAGCACACTTAAAATATGGAATGATACATGCTATTCGCTAGGTGAATCACCCCCTGCATGCTAATAAGAATACAATGCACCTAGCTAAGGGAATAATCCCAACTCTTATTGCTTGTGCTAGAACATGGAAATGAAATATTACTTATATACAGACCCCTTGCATGCTACCTTTGCCTTGTGCAACTTGACTCCACTATGCTTCGAGTAGAACAATGAACATTATACTCTGTATTACATTGTTCACTTGTTTAAACTATACGACCCTAGATCATGTTGCTTGGTAAGTCCCTTAACGAACTCACTCCTCGGCTTACCTTCAGGCCCGAGCTAAGGTGAATTTCTTATGTTTATACAAATACATGCTTGACTGCTTATATGTTGCCTCGATGCAATGCTTGTCTTGTACTCTTGTTGCCTCAACAACATGAATTGATAACTTAGCCTAGAAATTATTTGATCACGGATAACTTGTTCACAAGGTCACGGTCTCGCAGACGATACTGGGGCACTGGCACCGATCCGGTCCGGACGAGGCTTATTGTTTAGTCTCATGTACTTGACGGGATAGCTTTCAGCGCCTCTTGTGCTTTCGTTGCATATCATTCTCATCAAAGACTATATTGTCCATTATGGCATACGCCAGTGATCGCCACGTATAAATTAAACCTGTGCAAGCTAACTTGTGTCTTCGTGGAAGGGAAGGACATGGTAAGTATTGTACAGGTGGTTCAGACGGGCAGGTAAAGGTCACCGAACGGTGGCTAGTTCATTTCAGTAGTTTCTATATATATACTGCCTCTGTGTGTCCTTTTATATCGTATGGCGCCCTGCCACACGAGTTAGGCTATTCAATATTGCCATGAAACTGATCCTAAGGCAACTAGAAAGACAACATAATAGTTGGTGTACGATACCTATATTATGTGTTTGGATTTGTTGAGCAGGCGAGTAGCCTCACCACTAGTGCATTCATTGTACTAATAATCTACCATGTTGTTTGTAGGGTGCGGGAAAACCTCGTTCGGTGCGGATGCCTCCTTCGTGCGTGCTAAGGCGTGGAGTTCAACTCTTGAGCCTTAGGGTATTGTGTCCAGAACTAAAGCACATATACAAGACATAATATTGGAACATCGCCTGAATATTCGCCTGTAAAATCATTCCATAATTGTAGCCACTTGGCACACTTTTACTGTTTCAGAGAGAGAGATCTGAGCGAATGGTAATATCGGCCAAGCGCCGCCTGTAACACTTGTTTATATCAATAAAGAGTTTTACTTCGACTTATGTTATACAATGCTTCCTCTATTGTCGACTCAGTGAACTTGTTACCGATCGCCTATGAGTTCATAATTTTGCTGCACTCGGACAATCTGTGCGACTCTGTGGCTTAGACCTCTTACCATCAGCCAATGAACCACAGCCTTGCACCGGCGTGGCTCATGCTCGTACGGCATCACGCCCAGATGGGTCAAGCGATCGTCCCATGGGAGCGCTGGCACGGTAATTCTCGCCTAGCAGGGACGGCCGATTAACCTGCGGAAGATCAGAGCATGACAGATTGGTATCAGAGCTTGGCTTATACGCCTTTGGATTTTGTTTCGATTTTCACAGTTTCGAAAGCTCGTTCGTGGGTTATGTGCACGCTCTCTCTCAATGTCCCAAACGGAATATTCCAACAATGAGTCTAAATACTTTCAAAAAAAAGTGCATTAGATTGTTATGATTGCTTGTATGAAATCGTGATGCTAAGGCCTTTGTGCGAACCTGTGCAAACCCCTAAGATTTTTGCAAGTAGCTTGTCCGATTTTACTCTCTCTAGTTTGGTTGAATGCATATATTTAAGGGATGCCTTGAACGTGTGCACAATCTAAAACTCAAGAAAATGTGAAACTCGAGTGTTAAGACTTCGCTATCGCTAAGTTGGTTGGCGTGCTCATGCTTGAGGTGCACTTCGACTAAATGCACGATCCAGACTCGCGATATGCTGATCTCGAATGCTAGTGCAAGTGAATATCCAAATGAACAAGCATAATAAATTTTATAGGTTTGCCTCAGCCTTAGATCGTTAATCAAGATTGATAGAAACATACTCCATGTTAAGCAATATGTCCCGCGCTAAGGCGCAAAGGAGATTGACTCAACCTACACATTACACGACGTAAGAACCGAGTAGGAGATTATGTTCAATTGGATTTAGTGGTACCAATGCATTAGTACAGCTTGCCTCAGTAAGTCTCGAGGACGAGACTTTTTTGAGTTAGGTATGATGTAACACCCCGTTCCGCTCAAGAGGACTGCCGATTCAAACAGCAAAAGTGCAATGACCCGACCCGCTTTGCTCAGACGAGAATACTCGTTTGAGGCAAAGGATATCCAGACTTATCTCTCCGGGAGTTTGGCTTAGGCTTTCAGAGGCTCGCTTGACGTATCGCTCAACCGAGGCGAATCATCGTTAAGGTGGGTGGCTACGGTGAACTTGTCTTTGTTTAGCCAGCACACTTAAAATATGGAATGATACATGCTAGTCGCTAGGAGAATCACCCCCTACATGCTAATAAGAATATAACGCACCTAGCTAAGGGAATAATCCCAACTCTTATTCCTTGTGCTAGAACATGAAAATAAAATATTGCTTATATACAGACCCATTGCATGTTATCTTTGCCTTGTGCATCTTGACTCCGCTATGCTTCGAGTAGAACGATGAACATTATACTCTGTATTACACTGTTCACTTGTTTACACTACACGACCCTAGATCATGTTGCTCGGTAAGTCCCTTAATGAACTCACTCCTCGGCTTACCTTCGAGCCCCAAGCTAATATGAATTGCTTATGTTTATACAAATATATGCTTGCCTGTTTATATGTTGCCTTGATGCAATGCTTGTCAATCAACTTGTGAACGATCATCCATTGCATGCTAGTTTGTTACCTACTTCCTCTATAAAGTATGCTAAGTATGGAACACACCCTGTTAAGCAAAATATTGTTCAGAAAGGCTATGCAAAATAAATTATGCAATGCCACTTGTCTTGTACTCTTGTTGCCTCAACAGCAATACCACTTGTCTTGTACTCTTGTTGCCTCAACAGCAATACCACTTGTCTTGTACTCTTATTGCCTCAACAACATGAATTAATAACTTAGCCTAGAAACTGTTTGATTATGGACAACTTGTGCACAAGGTCACGGTCTCGCGGACGGCGCTGGGGCACTGGCACCGATCAGGTCCGGACGAGGCCTATTGTTTAGTCTTTTATACTTGACGGGATGGCTCTTGTACTTTCGTTGTATACCATTCTTGTCAAAGACTATATCGTCTATTATGGCATACGCCAGTGATCGCCACGTATAAATTAAACCTGTGTAAGCTAACTTGGGTCTTTGTGGCAGGGAAGGACATGGTAAGTATTGTACAGGTGGTTCAGATGGGCAGGTAAAAGTTACCGAACGGTTTCTAGTTTATTTCAGTAGTTTCTATATATATACCGCCTCCATGTTTCCTCTTATATCGCAGGGCGCACTGCCACACGAGTTAGGCTATTTAATATTGCCATGAAACTGATCCTAAGGCAATTAGAAAGACAACATAATAGTTGGTGCACGAAACCTATATTACGTGTTTGGATTTGTTGAGCGGGCGAGTAGCCTTTCCACCAGTGCATTCAATGAACTGATAATCCAACAGGTTGTTTGCAGGGTGCGGAAGAACCTCGTTCGGTGCGGATGCCTCATTCTTGCGTGCTAAGGCGTGGAGTTCAACGTTGGAGCCTTGGGGAGTTGCGTCCGGAACTGAAGCACATATACAAGACATAATATTGGAATATTGCCTGAACATTCATTTGTACAATCATTCCACAATTATATTCACTTGGCATGCTTTTACTGTTTTAGAGAGTGAGATCTGAGCGAATTGTAATCTCGGCCAAGTGCCGCCTGTAATACTTATTTATATCAATAAAGAGTTTTACTTCAACTTATGTTATACAATGCTTCCGCTATTGTCGACTCAATGAACTTGTTACCGATCGCCTATGCATTTATAATTTTGATGCACTCGGACAATCTGTGCGACTCTGTGGCTTAGACCTCTTACCGCCATCCAATAAACCACGGCCTTGCACGGGCGCGACTCACATTCTTACGGCATCACGCCCAGATGGGTCAAGAGATCGTCCCGCGGGAGCGCTGATGCGGTGATTCTCGCCTAGCAGGGACGGCCGATTAGCCTACTGGAGATCGGGGCATGACAAATTGGTATCGTGATGCTAAGGCCTTTGTGCCGACCTGTGCAAACCCTTGAGATTTTTGCAAGTAGCTTGTCCGATTTCACTATCTCTAGTTTGGTTGAATACATATATTTGAGGGACGCCTTGAACATGTGCTCGATCCAAAACTCAAGAAAATATGAAACTCGAGTGCTAAGACTTCGCTATCTCTAAGTTGGTTGGCGTGCTCTTGCTTGAGGTGCACTTCGACTATGTGCACGATCCAGACTCACGATATGCTGATCTCAAATGCTAGTGCAAGTAAATATCCAAATAAACAAGCATAATGACTTGTATAGGTTTTCCTCAGCCTTACATCATTAATCAAGATTGATTAAAATGTACTCTACGTTAAGCAATATGTCCCGTGCTAAGGCGTTAAAGAGATTGACTCAACCTACACGTAATACGACATAAGAACTGATTAGGAGATTATGTTCAATTGGATTTAGTGGTACCGATGCGTTAGTATGGCTTGCCTCAGTAAGTCTCGAGGACGAGACTTTTTCTGAGTTGGGTATTATGTAATACCCCGTTCCGCACAAGCCGACTGCCGATTCAAACGGCAAAAGTGCAATGACCCGACCCGCTTTACTCAGGCAAGAATACTCGTTTGAGGCAAAGGATATCCAGACTTGTCTCTCCGGGAGTTTGGCTTAGGCTTTCAGAGGCTCGCTTGATGTATCGCTCAACCGAGGCGAATCATCGCTAAGGTGGGTGGCTACGGTGAACTTGCCTTTGCTTAGCCAGCACACTTAAAATATGGAATGATACATGCTAGTCGATAGGTGAATCACCCTCTACATGCTAATAAGAATACAATGCACCTAGCTAAGGGAATAATCCAAACTCTTATTACTTGTGCTAGAACATGAAAATAAAATATTGCTTATATACAGACCCCTTGCATGCTACCTTTGCCTTGTACATCTTAACTCCGCTATGCTTCGAGTAGAACGATGAACATTATACTTTGTATTACATTGTTCACTTGTTTACACTACACGAGCCTAGATCATGTTGCTCGATAAGTCCCTTATCGAACTCACTCCTCGGCTTACCATCAGGCCCGAGCTAATCTGAATTGCTTATGTTTATACAAATACATGCTTGCCTGCTTATATGTTGCCTCGATGCAATGCTTGTCAATCAACTTGTGAACGATCATCCATTGCATGCTAGTTTGTTACCTACTTTCTTTATAAAGTATGCTAAGTATGGAACACACCCTGTTAAGCAAAATATTGTTCAGAAAGGCTATGCAAAATAAATCATACAATGCCACTTGTCTTGTACTCTTGTTGCCTCAATAGCAATACCACTTGTCTTGTACTCTTGTTGCCGCAACAACATGAATTGATAACTTTTCTAGAAACTGTTTGATCACGGACAACTTGTGCACAAGGTCACGGTCTCGTGGACGGCGCTGGGGCACTGGCACCGATCAGGTCCGGACGTGGCCTATTGTTTAGTCTCTTGTACTTGACGGGATGGCTTGCAGCACCTTTTGTACTTTCGTTGCATACCATTCTCGTCAAAGACTATATCGTCCATTATTGCATATGCCAGTGATCGCCACGTATAAATTAAACCTGTGCAAGATAACTTGTGTCTTCGTGACAGGGAAGGACATGGTAAGTATTGTGCAGGTGGTTCAGACGGGCAAGTAAAAGTTACCGAACGGTGGCTAGTTCATTTCAGTAGTTTCTATATATATACTGCCTCCGTGTTTTCTCTTATATCGCACGGCGCACTACCACACAATTTAGGCTATTTAATATTGCCATAAAACTGATCCTAAGGCAACTAGAAAGATAACATAATAGTTGGTGTACGGAACCTATATTACGTATTTGGATTTGTTGAGCGGGCGAGTAGCCTACCCACCAGTGTATTAAATGTACTGATAATCCACTAGGTTGTTTGCAGGGTGCGGAAGAACCTCGTTCAGTGCAGATGCCTCCTTTGTGCGTGCTAAGGCGTGGAGTTCAACTCTAGAGCCTTGGGGCATTGCGTCCGGAACTGAAGCACATATACAAGACATAATGTTGGAACATTGCCTGAACATTCGCATGTATAATCATTCCACAATTGTAGCCTCTTGGCACGCTTTTACTATTTCAGAGAGAGAGATCTGAGCGAATTATAATCTCGGCCAAGCGCCTCATGTAACACTTGTTTATATCAATAAAGAGTTTTACTTCAACTTGTGTTATACAATGCTTCCGCTATTATTGACTCAGTGAACTTGTTACCGATTGCCTATGCGTTCATAATTCTGCTGTACTCGGACAATATGTGCAACTATGTCGCTTAGACCTCTTACCGCTAGCCAATGAACCACGGCCTTGCCCGGGTGCGGCTCACCCTCGTGCAGTATCTCGCCTAGATGGGTCAAGCGATCGTCCCGCGGGAGCACTGGCACGGTAATTCTCGCCTAGCGGGGAAGGTCGATTAGCCTTCGAGAGATTGGGGCGTGACACATATCAGTAATAAACTTATTCTAGCTATGAGGGAGCTTGGAGATGATGGCTCCCACCATGAACTTATCTACTTGAGGCATACCTTCCTACATAGGATTTTGCTGCAACATCAATAGTTCTTTCACTTGTTATAGCATTGTCTTCTTATCTTCAAATTATATTTTCATAAATTTGTCGACGAGGTAAATTTTGGACATCTTCTCATCATCTTTGTACTGTTTCTCAAAAGGCTACCATATGTCTCTTGCAAACTCTTTCTTGTTGTACAATTATGTCATGGAATCATCCATAGAGTTGAGAATCAATAACTTACATAGTTTTTTGTCACTTCTCTATTTCTCCTGTGAGGTAATCACATTGACCAGCTTTTGTGCATTATTAATTTATGGAAGAACAAGTGATGGATCTATCAACGCATATTCAATATTGACGACTTGAAGATTGAGACTGATCTTCCATCTAAAGATAATATAATACTCTCCATCAAACTTCTCAAGTTTGTTAAAACTTGTATCGAGAAGACTTGTACGATTTTCCATCTTTGTTACTTGGATCTTGATTTAAGATTGTGTTTGTAAAAATAGAGTGATCCACGAAGTATTGTTTAGGTTACAAAGATCGTATAAAGTTTGTAAAAATTAGAATTATAAAGATTACATCCTCTTGCAATAAAATAAAACACAACTTGTGTATACACACTTTGAAAATAACTACTATGCAACAAATCTACAACTAGAATGAAGAAAGAAACTGAAACACAAGATACAAAATTGAAATAAAATCTGCGTTGAGGTGATGAACATTATAGAAGCATGAAAAATACGCTGCAGAATTATACGCAATATGCATGAAGCTTGCGTAAAGCAGAGTTTCAGTGCTGTGCAGCGTAAAGTATGATTTCAGAACCATCGGCGTACCACGGAGCTTCAACTCTATTTTTTGAGGTCAAGAACAATCCGCGTAAAGCGTCACTTTCAAAGCCATTTATGGCGTAAAAGGTGGCTTCCCTCCCCCTACAGCGTAAAAATATGTCTGCTTATTAATGTAGCATCGAATTGTACGAGGAACTCTTTGTATTCCTCGAATGAACCTGTCAGATAGTATAATGAACCTGACCCCTGACAGAGAGTACTGCACGACTATCAAGAGAACGGCTGTTATGATGACTCTGCACAGAAACCCAAATTGTCGTTTAGTGACAAACCCTTGATATAAGATGTCATTTACGCATCCAAGGAATACGCTTCCTATTTTACATAGGCAGAGACGAGCATTTACGCTCAAGACGAGACAAAACCAACTGCCACGTCAAAAGTTGCTCTTCGTACAGAACTCGAGGCACGTCTCTCCAATTAATGCGCGAGATAGGGGCAGATCTATGTATTTAATGCACGAGATTTTGTTCTATTTCCAATGACTGAGAAAGCCATAATTAGGTCTAATACGTCCACATCACCATCCCTGCATATTACGCCATCAGGCTATTTTCAGCTATAGGAGTACGCCGTACGCTATCTCCTCAAAATACGCCGACCTGGCTATTTTCAGTTATAGGAGTACGCCGTATGCTATCTCCTCGAAATACACCAACTCAGGCTACATTTGCAAGAATGCGTGATAAGATTATTTGGCCCAGTTTACGCTCAAGACAGCAGTCAAAGAAGGATTATTGGCTATCTCTACGCCGGCTACCTATCCGTGCAGCATCAAGCTCCTACAGCTACTTGGCTTCTACGTCAGTAGGACAGCTACTCGGTTTCTATGCCTACTTGGCTTCTACGCCAACTTGACAACCATTTTGGCTTCTACGCCTACTTGGTTCTACGCCAACTTGACGACTATTCGGCTTCTACGCCTATTTGGTTTCTATACCAACTACCTGGCTTTTATGTCAAAATTGGCTTCTACGCCAATCATCTCTACGCGAGGGGCAGTTACCTACGTGGCTTGCATGCTGTGATCTTTGTAGGAGTTATACGCGTTACCTCATAATGAGACACGCATCATACGTGGATTTAGGAGATCGTTCAGACATGGGTAACAGTTATCATAACCGCCGTGTAAAGAGCGCCACACTCTCCACTGTTCGGCTTCTACGCTGACTGGACGGTTATGACAATTGGGCTTTATAAATAGAGACCTCTATTAACATAATGAGAGGTCGGATTTTTTTAGAAGATCGGATTTTCTTTGAGATAGAAGACCCTAGAGCACAGACAGAGAGTAGTGATTGGCGACTTTGGCATCGAGCATCTAATCCCTCTTTGAAGCTCCTCCTTCTTCTACCGTACTTCTTCGTCATCGCGTAGTCCAAGGGACAAAGTGATCGACCGCAGATCAGACTCCTATAGCAATATTTCCCTAGAATCAAACTTTTGTACTTAATATCCTCGTATAGGATTAATTATACTTTTTTTTCTTGTTTGTAAACTAAAGAAAGGGTTTCGTATAAGCCTATTTTCATTTCTTTCGTTTATTATCAAACACAAGATGGCGACTCTGCTGGGGACTACTTTCTCTTCTGACGAGAAAGACATTACTCAACACGATGTTGTATCCGTCAGATCAACGAAGAAGACTCTGGTCGTCCAATTCGACCAATCTGCTTATGAAGACATGCTTCGCACAGGGGGTAGCTCTCATTCCCTCTCTGTCCAGGCCAACAGGAAGCTGCATAAAGTATGGATGCCCCGGACATCCTCCACCCTTCCTGCAGGCTCTCTCTCTCCGATCAACAAGGTTGTGGCATCCCAACCTATACGCTCTACACGTAAAAACCTGTCTCCCGTCGCTGACGTGGCTGACAAAATTTCTGGCAAGGCCTCAACACCAAGTCAGAAATTTCAAACACGCCCTGTGCGTAAAAACTCGTCTCCCGTCACTGAGGTGGCAGACATAGTTTCTGACAAGGCCTCTGCGCAAATTCAAAAATTTCAAATGCGCCCTGCGCGTAAAAATATATCTCCTGCCTATAAGGAGGCAGATGCTCCCTGCAATCACCGTAAGGGAAAACAAGTGGCGAATTTTCTGACCTCTCGGCTTCTTCGCCATCAAGAGAAGAATTTGCCCACTCTTCGGATTACGTGCAATACTGATGGTTGTTTGAAGACTTCCTCAGTTTTACGCCAATCTGAGCAGAATTCCAGATTACGCCAGGACAAGCCTCTCGGCGTAAAGAAGGCCCAATTTGTGGATAGATACGCTCATCATTGATCATGTGCTACTCACATGGCTGAACTGCTGTATTCTTATGGCAGGGAGAGAGTTATGATTCCCAATATCCGCGTTCTGACTAATGTAAAAAGTCAGAATAAGCCTTCTTCTTCTTCTTCTTCTTCTGTTAATCCCTCTGATTTGCGCGATTTCTTGATCCAGAAACGTAAAGACAAGGGATCTTCTGATATGTCTATTACATCCCCTAGGGAGCACTGTTGTAATAGTCATAAAGTTGTAGTTAATTACTGTTGTTCTAAGGCAAAACGGTCAGTTTTCGACCGGTTGAACTACTCTTTATCCTTATAGGAAGAAGACCCAACATTCGCATCGGTAAACATGGTATCGTACATTCCTAGAGGAAGGTCAAGTTCAAGACGTCATCCCTCTAGAACTCCAAGCCAAAGGAGATTCGACAAAGTCCTTGAGAACATTGAAGCTGGTGTTTTTTGAAACACTCGCTCGAGGTCGCGACAATCGACTTCATATTCTTCCGATTTCGACACTGGGGTCGGCAATTTCCTGAATGTGATACTGACAATGTAGACTCGATCTCTATAGAGATCTACACCAATCCCTTAGTAACATCCAAAGAAATAGGAGTCTATGCCATTAGAGATGAACATGAAGAAGCTTCCCCTTCAGGAAGTACGGAACAACGCATCGCTATTTTGGAAGCATCACTCATAGAGATGCATACCATGATACAGAGTATGCACCAAATGTTGGTGACTCAGCACACAGCTGCACCTGTTCCTCCGACTCAACTACGGGTAGGGGTAGATATACCATCAAGTCAGGAGCCTATTCAAAATCAAGAATCAGCTGCTCCTCAACCTCTCAACCTAGAAAACGCATTACCTGCTGTTGGGGTCACAATACAGCCGGTCTCTCACCTCTCTGTGGTCTCTCTCCCAACTGAAGATCCGATGCAAGCAGTACAGGGATTAAAAGCCCAATTTGACACTCTGAAGCATAAGGATCAGCTTAAGAAGTTGGGGATCAATCAGCCATACCCTGCTATTTGGGACGAGATCCCTTTCCCACCAAAATATAAACCACAGGCTATGATTTTGTTTGAGGGAAAGACGTCACCAAGCTAGTACATGAACTACTTCAGCATGATGACGGTGTTGTTGTAAGGGAATGACGCCCTTCTCACTCGAGTGTTTAAAGGCTGTCTGTCTGGCGTAGCCTATCAATGGTACCATAGTCTGGCGGACAATTGCATTATTTCCTTTGAAGATTTCAAGACTCTGTTCTTTGCTCGATTCTACGAAGGAGGAATGGACATGTCTATGTCATCGCTCATCGAAGTAAAGCAGAAGGAGAAGGAGAACGTTCGTACTTTTATTGAATATTTTCGTCAGGCCACTTTACATATGCCTCCCGGAGTTCCGGATTCAGCCTTGGTGGACATTTGCAGGAAGAACCTGCTTTTACTGATCTCGGTGTTCACAGGACCATATCAGTTCCATGATTGGCCCTCGTTTATCATCTCAGCGGTGGTCGCTGAAGAAAACAGTCGAAAGGCGCGTGACAATGCCATTATGATCTCTACCTCTGAAAGAGGGAAGAGGTTATCCTCCAATAGCGACCATCCTCGTGGTTCCAAAAGAAAAAGAAGCTCTGGCGATCAACACGTCCAGACAACATACTCCAGGGACTACGCAGATGAATCCTGGGACTTCTAGGCCTAAGGAAGAATACTCTTTTGACGATGACGATATTCCGAGCATCTTCGACTGTCTAGTCAAAAGTGGCAAGCTCACCCTCCCAGAGGTAAAGCGGCCCAATGAAGTCGGCAGTACCAATAATCCTAAGTACTATATTTTTCATAGGTATATACATCACCCTACCAAGGCGTGTTATATACTAAAAAGGAAAATCCAGGAGCTGATCGACGCCAAGGCCATCACTCTGCGTAATAGTGAGAAGACGGTCACGGCCAACATGATATCTCTCCAATTCGGCGATCTGCCTCCTCAAGAAGTCCTGGATGGTGTAGTACCCATTTCCCGGACGATGATGAACATTGTTAATCTCCCTCCGGCCATGGGTCAAAATTATGACCTAGTACCCTTAACTACTAAGCGTGGGGAGATCATGTGGGTTCATCCTGATCTGGTGTCAGAAGTTGAGAAAGAGACTCAAGCTGCTAGGGCTAAGTCTAAAAAGAACTCCAGATGCAAACCGTGCCATATGGTTATAATATCTCCGACATCAGAAGAAAAGGCTTTGGCTACTGGAACCCGGTCAGGGAAAGCCTACCTCAAAGACTATGAAGGAAATCAGGAAGAAGCAATGGCAGACACTTCAGCTGCCAAGCCTTCAGAACCTGAACCTGTTATACAAGAGATAGGTCCTTCTAGACCGACTTCGGCGGACAAGGGCAAGCAGAAAGAAGTTCGTTTTGATAAACCTTTGAAGAACATTCAAAACAAAGGTTTGGAGAAACCATATAACTTCGACATCCTGGCCCAATTGGCTAACACACCAGCCAGACTGTCCATTTTCGAGCTACTCAGACTTTCCAAAGACACTCTTCAAGTCCTGAGTGAAGCTTTAATGCAGGCGGATGTATGCTTAACTCAGCTTAAGTCCCCCGACAAAGAGCCTGTGGCATGTCCTCAATACCATAGTGTAATGGAAGTGGTCCCCAACATCACTTTCACTCACGAAGATATGCTGTTGAAACATAACAAGCATGACAGGCCCCTCTATTATACCGGATACGTCGGTTCCATGGAGGTAGACCGGATTCACATAGATCCAAGATCGTCGATCAACATCATCCCTCACAGTTTGCTCAGACCGCTGAGAATTCCTACAAGCGAGCTGGCTTACACCACCACTATAATCGTGGGCTTTAACGCCAGGAAAAGCAAAGCGCTGGGGAAGATTTGTCTGAGAATCTAGATTGGGGACCTTAGATCAGTGGCTACATGCTACGTCATTGATTCAGACATGTCTTACAATATTCTGTTGGGCAGACCATGGATCCACGATCATAATATTGTTCCTTCCACTCTATATCAATGCTTCAAATATGTAGACTCCCAAGGGACAGTAAAAACGGAGTTTTCTGACCTCAACCCGTTCAAAGGAGTTGAGTCCTACTATTCCGATGCCATGTTGTACACCCAAGACTACATAAAAGAGGTGTCAAGCAAGATAGAGGAGGAATCCCACCGGGAGCCAGGAAAGCTATCTGCTGAGCAGCCTCTGTCAATTCCGGTGAAAGGGTGGACTACCCGTCCGAAAGTCATGAAACCCACGGCTATCCTCATGAACAAAACCAAATCAGGAGAAGGAAATGATCCCCTAGTAATCACTCTAATCAGAAACCTCCACCGTTGGTCATCAACCTTTGGCGCAGCACGCAGCCGACTGATGTAAATACAACCAGGAACGTAGTTTCTGACGATAATAAAGAACCTCTTTTCCAGTATATTGACTTCCAATTTCTAAATCAGGAATACTCTCCTCATAACGATATAGAGCCTATAGAAAAAAATTCCTGGAAGCTATAGACTCCTATCATCCGTTTGTGTGGGAGGTAGCGTCAACATCTAATATCATCACGACATACGGGCCGCATGAAGATTCTATCTTCACTGTCCCACCTACTCGTAAAGATCAGCATCCAATAGTCTTCGGTCGTATGTGGAGCAGACCGATTGTACAAGTAGATTCTCATGAGTCTGATATTGGGAAAATGCAGGTCCACAGATATAGCCCACAAGCCTTGAAAATCATACAAAGCATGGGTTATGACCTGAAGTTAGAGCCAGGCCTCAACTATGGGAAAGGCAGACGAATGCCACTGTATGGTGATCCCTACCATCAACGAGCGCACTTCGGGTTAGGGTATACCATATCTCTTACAACTTCTGAGTCAAGCGAGGATACCATTTCCTCTTCTCAGGATGATTCGTCGTCCTCACACTCATATGTTGGTCTCGAACGAGTATTGTCAGCAAATACGGTATTAACAGATTCTCTCGAAGCAGACGAGCAGGAATCTGAACCGTTTAAAAATGAATCTTGGGCACAGCAAATGGATAGACAATGGGAACTCCGGTTCGAGCAGAGAGAACCGCCCACTGAAGATAAAGTTATCCAAGTCAATGTTGGGGATGAATCTTCACCGAAGCCGATATTTATCAGTAACAATCTTTTCGAAGAAGAAAGGGAAGAGATTATCCAGCTGATAAGAGAATATATCGACGTCTTTGCGTAGAATTATGAGGATATGCCAGGTCTTGATCCAAAAGTGGCTACTCATAAGCTCAACATAATGCCCAATTCAAAACCTGTACAGCAGCACCAACGCCGGTTCCGCCCGGATATGATGGATGCCATTGAAGCTGAAATCAAGAAGTTGATAGCCTGCGGGTTCATTCGGGAAGAACAACATCCTGATTGGGTCGCTAATGTTGTCCCAGTCATGAAGAAAAGTGGGACAGTTCGCGTTTGTATCAATTTCTGAGATCTTAATGCGGCTTGCCCTAAGGATGAGTTCCCTCTTCCCATCACAAACGTCATGATCGACAATACCTGTAATTTTGAACACATGTCTTTCATGGATGGATTCTCAGGATACAATCAGATCAAGATGGATCCTGAAGACGAGAAGCATACTGCCTTTCGTACACCACTGGGGTATATTGCTACACAGTCATGCCCTTTGGATTAAAGAATGTTGGGGCTACATATCAACGAGCCATGAGTAACATATTCCATTAGCATTTACGCAAAACAGTAGAATGTTATGTAGACGACATCGCTATCAAAAGCTGTCTCAAGGGTACTCATATCCAAGACTTGAAGACGGTATTCGAGTTGATGCGCCAATATCAGCTCAAAATGAACCCTACAAAGTCCTTCCTCGGTGTATCCAGTAGCAAATTCATGGGATTTGTCATTACCGCAAAAGACATTCAAGTCGACCCTGATAAAGTAAAGGCTATCCTAGAAATACGACCACCCCATAATCTGAGGAAACTCCGGAGATTTCAAGGTCGTCTAGCTTATATCAGGAGATTCATATCCAACCTTTCTGGGAGATGTCAACCTTTTTCCCGTATAATGAAGAAAGGTGTGTCCTTTGTATGGGACGAAGCCTGTCAGCAAGCGTTTAATGATATCAAGCGCTACCTCACCAATCCTCTAATTCTGGTGCCTCCCATCACAGAAAGACTATTTTTGCTGTATGTTCGAGCAATGGATCATTCCTTGGGATCTCTCCTCGCACAGAAGAACGACGAAGGTCATGAACAGACTATCTACTACCTAAGCAGGATGATGATTGGAGCTGAACACCGATACAATCTAGTGGAAAAAGAATGCTTGGCCTTAATGTTCGCCATTCAGAAGATGCGACACTACGTCACAGGCCAAACTATTCATATCATCTCCAGGATCAATCCTCTTCTGGTACTAATGAACAAGCCGAGCATCCTTAATTTCCGACTCGCAACTTGGGCGATGTTACTAACACCGTACAATATGGTGTATGTCCCTCAGAAGTCCATAAAGGGTCAGGCCTTGGCTGATTTCTTAGTTGCCCATCCAACTCCGGAAACCTCTAAACTATACGAGGACATTTTCGACGAAGTTGCAGAATCTAACTCTGCAATGGAAGATGATATATGGCAGCTATTCTTCGATGGTGCCTCTCGGACTGGTCCCAAGGGGAACGTGGTTTCAGGAGTAGGAATTGTTCTAGTAACTCCTGATAAACTCGTTATCTACCGAGCTTATTCTCTTAGCGAGCCCTGCTCCAATAATGTGGTAGAGTATAATGCTCTACTAATCAGGCTTCAAGTCGCTAAAGAATTGAAGGTCGAATACCTAGAAGCTTTTGGTGATTCCCAGCTGATCGTCAATCAGGTTAGAGGAATATATGAAGTCCGCAATCCAGACCTCATTCCTTATCACCAAGCAAACGATCGAGATAGCCATGTCTTTTAAAGGATTCTTCCTAGAATATGTGCCTCGATCTCAAAATCTGGAAGCTGATGCTCTGGCCAGTCTAGCTGCAGATCTGGCTATTCCTATAAGAAGGCAGAACTCGGTAATCCTTCTCAACAGAGATCTGTTCTGTATGAAAAATAACTTTCACCTGGAACGCAGCTATGCCGTTAACACGGTTCCTCCTAAGAGAGACTGGAGAAGTCCCTTTATAGATTTCGTGGCATACAGAATCTTACCAGAGGATCCTAAGGAAGCAGTGTCTATCAAAAGACGATCATTACGCTTCTATTTTGATGCTTCTTCATAGAGTCTATATCGTCGAACATACGATAGACTACTGCTACAATGTCTCTCCAATGATGATGCAAAGAGGGTTATCTGTGAAGCTCATGACGGTGTATGTGGCTCACATAACCCCGATCCTAAGCTACAGGATCGTATCAGGAGGTTGGGCTATTACTGGCCTACTATGATCGCAGATGCAGTAAAATATGCAAGACAGTGCAAAGCCTGTCAGGTTCATACAGATTTCATACATCAGCCTTCTGAGTATCTACATCCTACCATTGCATCATGGCCCTTCGAAGCATGGGGTATGGACATCATTGGTCCAATTTACCCGTCATCTTCTAGAGGACATCGGTTCATATTGGCTATCACCGATTATTTCTCTAAATAGGCGGAGACGATCCCCCTTGCTGAGGTAAAGACATCCAACATGATCAGCTTTATCAAGCACCATGTCATTTATCGCTTTGGAATTTCCCGAAGAATAATTTATGACAATAGGCCACAATTTATCAGCCAAGTGTTTCACCAATTTTGCGATAAAAATCGAATACAAATATGGCCTATACGGCATATAATCCGGCTGCTAATGGTTTAGCGGAAGCCTTTAACAAAACTATCATCAAACTCCTGAAGAAGTTTATTTTTTCGAACAAAAAAGATTGGAATGAGAAGCTCGGAGAATACCTCTGGGCATACCGCACAACCGTACGAACACCGACAGGTTGTACCCCATTCTCATTGGTTTACGGGAGTGAATCAGTTCTCCCCATTGAAGTTCAAATTCACTCACTCAGAATAGCAGTGGCTAATGAGTTGACTCAGGAAAAGAATGATCTATTAAGGCTTCAAGAGCTAGAAGGATTAGACGAGAAACGCCTTCAAGCTCAACAACGCATTGCGTTCTACCAGACAAGCATTTCCAAAGCTTTTAATCAAAAAGTGAAGGAAAGAGTGTTCAAAATTGGCGAGCTAGTTTTAGCTGTGAAAAGGCCAATGATCATCACGCACAAAAGTAAGGATAAATTCCAGCCCAAATGGGAGGGCCCTTATGTGATTGAGATGACATTCTCAAATGGCGCTTACAGATTAGCCAAGCCTAACGGAGATCTGCTAATGGCTCCTATCAATGGCAAATTCCTGAAGAAGTACTATGCTTAATCTTCCTTGTTTAAGCGGAGTATGGTGAAGATCTCATTCTGACGATACTACGTACAAAATCTAGTTGGACCATATTCTATCATGCTATTTTGACCTCTGAATAGACATGTCTAACTAATTTGGAACTTCAAAACCTATCAAGTCCATATTACCTCTGATATTGTTTTGTATACAAATTTAGTTGGATCATATTCTATCATGTCCATATAACCTCTGAATAGATATATCCAGCTGAAGCTTACCGAAAGTATATCACGTCCATATTACCTCTGATATCACTTTCACCCCAGCCTATCATTTATATTAAAAAAAATGATGGGTCCACCAAAGTCAGATAAAGTCTCTTTATTATCTCCAGAAAGAGCAAGTTACAAAAAATAAGCAAAAAAAGTACATCATTGGGGAGAAGCAGTCAAGTCACGAATCTATTGTGCCAGAGCGGTCATCCTCTCATTCCGGGAGTCCAAGATGTTATTGCGAGCCCGTTCCAGCCGTGCCTCATCGTTGTTCAGGAAAGATAGTCTGGACAAAGACTCAACATAACCTGTGCGGATGGCACCCGCATGGCCCAAGTTCTGCTGAGCTCTCTTTATTTGGCCCTCAAACACACCATGAACTGCTGACGTCTTAAGAAGCCTCTCTTTTGCCTGAGCGAGTTCAGCTTCTAATCCTCGAACCGTCGCTTCATTTTCCTCACGTTCAGCCTGGTACAGAGTTAACTGAGGAATAACCTCCTCCAAGACTGCTCGCTCTTTATCCATCTCTTGTTGCTGCCCCTGGATGGATTTGTTTAGCAATTCTATCTGCTGAGCGAGTTCTGCAGTCAGAGAGTCGTACTCGGCCTGAACTAGATCATCAATGCCGCCTCTGGATAGCTACAAATATTCGTTAATGGGTTGTTCTAAACCATTAACTATTTGCTCTAATTCATTAGCTATTTCAGCTTCATTGAAATTTCTGATCTGCGCTATGGTGAGGTTGGAGGACATCTTCAGAGCATCAAAGCCCAGATTCTTCTCCAGCACCATGGATATCAGCGATTTTAAAGTGACATAGAATATGCTAGTATATTGTTCAACTAGCATAGTAAAATGTGAATGGACGCTGGGAGTGGCCGCGATATCAGTAAAACCCCTTGGTGGAACGTTGGCAGAGGATGTTGCCACAATTGTCGCTTCAGTAGATGGCGCAACAAACGAGAAGACGCCAACAACAGTTGAAGTTGCTGGCATGCTTGACGAAGGAGGCACAGTCGAGACGATAGGCTCATCCTCCTCTGATAATGATTGAACTGCTACTATTGGGACGACACCCAAGAATATGGCGGATGGAAGATCAGCAGCCTCAAAACCTGCTTCGTCGACGTCGAACACCGCCGGTTCATTAGCAAGGTCCACAACAAAGTCAGAAGTGGTGTCATCTCCACCCTCCCCAATGATGTTTTCGCCTGAAAAGAAGACAAGAGAAAGTTAATATCAAATTGATGTTAAGTTTCCAAAAAGAAGCGTGAAGACAACATTTACCCATAGCCGATGGTATGTATGTTGCGTCCGCAGCTTGTATAGCTAAATCATTTCTTAATGATGCTAAGCAAGCTGTCATACCTGGAGAAGACGGTGCACCAAATGACGTCTGAGGGTAGTAATCCCAATCTTCACCCAGATCCACTCGAGGTTCATCGGGTGGAATCTCGCTAGAAATACTTACAGATGAAGAAGGGGCTGGACCCATTATTGGTCTGGATAAAGATATCCTTATTATGCTCGTCCTCGAAGGTGACCTCACTGCACTACCAGTAGCGGTAGTAGCGACAGCAGTCTCGAGCAAAGAATCTCCGACATTGTCAGCCAGAACTGTGGAGGTTCCCTCTCTAAAAGGCGAAGGACCTCTGATCAAAGAATCATCCCCAACCGGGGAAACAACAAGCTCACTCCTAGAAATCTCATGGCTGGAAGTCTTTTTAGGACCACTGGCAGTCTTCTTTTTCTTGCGAGGTGAAGGCTCTTTCAGAGTAGGAGCCCTTCGCTTACCGGGGATAACAAGAGGCTCTGCAGGCGGAGCTATTATGCCTCTCGGTATTATCAACAAAAACTCGTCTGGACCGACAGGATCTTCACCTTCATCAGAGAAGACCGATGGGATCTCCTCCCTTCCAGTGGACTTGTGAGAAGGCATCCTAAAACTTTCACACACATCAAAGTCACGATGGAAGGTATTACTCGACGCATAAAACTGCGCGTACGAGTGCAAAATGCGCAACTCCATGGAGAGAGAAGTTGCAGGCACGGTAAAGGTTGATCCAGTACAACCCATTATAAAGTACCGCCATCCTCTGGCACCGTCGATAAGTCTCCCTCTGAAGTTGAAGCTGGTGATGGCATTCCCCACATGCAATTGGTTATACCCAAACTCCCTAGCGAATCGACTGGGCAGATAGGGCTCCAAGAAGCAATGATCATCACTCCTGTACAGTAGATGAGAAGGTCTAATACAGACCAACCAGTAGAAGGCTTCGGGAGAAAGAATAGTCCTCCCATGACCTGAATCCTGAAGTTTCATCCCCTATTGATTGAGATGTACAGTGGGGACGATACAGAAGAGCTTCCAGCTATGAGAAAAATTTAATGCTCGCCGACAGTCTACGACAGTAGTCACGTTCCAAAGGGAATTCTTGTAATTCAACAAGAAATTATTTCCCAAACTACTGGCAGAGCCGGGAGACATCACCCTGGGGTTATGAAGGATTAACCATCCCATCAGATATAGGAATGGTAACTCCACTCTGGGAAATCCTTCACGCCGTGTTTCATCTGCAAGCAGCCCATCGGTAATGGCCCTTAGGCTAGCTTGTATCCGGCAAACCATGGCAGGGAGCAGGCCCAGTCTTGTCCCAAACACCAAACACACTGCAGGCCATAAGATGTTGCAATGAATGCGATCCGCAGACGCAATGCCAGGTACTACCAATCGGCATAACCATACAGAGAGGAAGCCCGCCAGTTGAGCTTCCCTTGACAGAGGCTTACGACAATGCCTTATATAACTGTAGGCTTTAGTGCCTGCAGGATAACCCCCTATCTCCTCATCGAGAACATGATCTGAAGCCCCAGAGTCTTCAATAAGATCATCAACAATTTGGGCATTAAGCTGGCTCAGAAGGTTCAAGGGCTTATGTCACGCTCCAGTCCCAAAAGTACGTAGGACTAGGAACACGTAAGCATGCCAGCCGCATGGATATGGCAACTCCAATATATGGAAACCAAAATCCATACGTACGTTGTAATATGAATATCAATCCACAAGTGGTATAAACATATGTCACAAGTCATAGGGTACAATCTAAATCTCATCCACGAAATCAAATATAAATAAATAACCAGTATCTATGAAACTAGATCTCAACATAAGAAGTATCTAAAGATGATAGTTAGTTGGAAACAAATCCACTACCAACTCGAATGGAAAAGTACAACACAATAAATATAATATAAGTATACCATCTAACAACCACGGGGCTCGAAGAGAAGACATCCTCGAAACCATGTGTAACCATCCAAATCTGCGCTCCTGCAATACTCAAGAACAGATACACCTGGAAAGGGACCAGGTCCTCAGAGGGACGTAACAAGATACATAGAAGCATGCCAATTTGACTACAGTAAACATGCATAATATTTGAAAATATATAAGTATGCTGTACAAGACAATCTATATGAATGCAAATGAGAACAACTTTTCGACGTATGGGCAAGGATAGGCTACTCGATCTAATCCTCACAACTCATACACTCGTCAGTGGACATCATCAACCGATATACCTCGGGGGTAGCGACCCTCGGACTCTATCAATCGACATACCTCGGGGGTAGCTACCATCAGACACGATCACCATAGTGCGTGCTAGTGACTACGATTTACCAGAGTGGTTGAAAGCCCATACGCCTAATGATTGTCCTCTCATGATACTAAGTGTCAAGTGTGTGTCAACATATCTAATATATAGTAATGACTGAAAGGAACTACACATGCAATAAATAAATAGAAATACAATAAATAAACAGAAATATACTAAGCATGTAAAATACTGTAAGTAATTTGGCAAGGTATCTTGCCTGGCAAGAAAGCTGTAAAGTGTAACGTCCCGAAATTCCAACACACAGGATCAGAAGCTATGGCCGCAGAACAAATATCTCCGGGTGCTGAAATAAACATCATCAACGTTCCCAGAATAAGCAAAATAGCTAAAAAGCACTTCCCTTTCGTCCAATTTGGACAACGGGGCAAAACAGTAATTTCGGGTAAAATTGGGGTCCACTTGTGGCCCACTTTGCACCGAAAAGTGTGCCAAGGATAAAGGTCACTAAATAGGATAAATTATAGGTCAAACAACCCTAAATGTCAATATGAATCCAACGGTATGTCCAAATATGGATTACGATGAGCCGAACACAATTTCGTCCAAAAAGTCAACTGTAGGGCCCGCCAATTGGCGACTTGGTCAACCATCTCAGAATTACGTGAAAATTGGGTCACAGGACCAGCGCATTACCACGAGTCAAGTGGCACAAGTTTTGTCATAATCTGACAAGCGTGCACAAAATGTGCGCGACTTCCACAAACGTTACGATACGGGGTGTGTCCGCGGATACGGGCTGATTTCGGCGCGCACACGCGTCCGAATCAGTCTCTACAAATTTTTACGTATCCGGTTACGCTGCATGCACCATCCGGTACACTTGGTATACGGTGGGGCAGTCCCGTTTGGCGGGGCACGTTCTGTTTCACCACTTTTGGAAATCTGGAAAAATTGGTTCGCGGGATTTTGTGACGAATTTAATTCTGTCTACAGTAGTTAATAATCTAGGGTTATTTAACAGAAATTAAACTAGGTCAAGTGTTCTACGCATATCAAAAAGAATCATCAAATTTGGATCTCTGTGGTGGGAGATACAAACTCGGCAACATGGGTGGTCACCGCAGTTTTCTGCGATCCCAGAATTCGGTCTGTGTCCGCTAACTTTGGCGCTGTTTTTGCCTAGAGTTGCGCGTTGTTCGAGGTCTACTAACACACAAATATGGAAGAGGGTTAAGGGGTGAACATACCGGTAAAGACGGGGTGGCGTTTGGTTGAGCGAGTCGACGGGAAACAACTCCGGAACACAGGTACCTCGTGTTGGAATCTGCAGTGCGCGGGATCGCGGTCGTCGGGATTGGTTTGGACGGCCTGACGGGGTTCTTCGACTGCGGTGGTGGCTCTCTCTAGGTCTAGATGAGAAGAGGAGGGTCTGGATGATTAGGTTTAGGGTTTACAAAAATAAAATATATATATATATATATATATATATATATATATATATATATATATATATGTGAAAGGAAGAGAGAGAGAGTCGGGTTCGGTTTATGTCCGCGAGGGGGGGGGGTTCTGTGCATGCTATTGTGTTTAGTTGCAATAGGGGCGCTTGGAATTACAGCAACTCACGGTTGGTTTGCTAGGGATTTTGCTAGGGAAAGTAGTTGTAATGGTTTGCTGGTTATAGTTGCTTAAGATTGTTATTAATTAATAGTTATTAGTTTATATTATTATTATTTTATATTAACTTCTTTTCTTTTCTTTTTTGTATTCTCTTTCCAATTAAATATATATATATATATATATATATATGTATATATATATATTTATATATATATATATATTTATATATACACTCATAGAAAGATTCTTGATTATATTAATACACACTATTAAGCTAGCAACTGCTCAAGGGGTCTCCTACATGAAATAAATTCCGAAAAATTTCTGATGGTCCCAAAAATTCTCTAAGTGCACCAACACCTACAATAAAAATTATTAAAAATCTATTTCTCCTAATTAGCCACTAATTACTACCATTTAATTAATAATTAATAATAAAAAAGGGTATATACGATTTCTAGGAATAGGGGTTTTACATTCTACCCAACTTATAAAAAATTTGTCCTCGAAATTAAAATTAAGCCACGATAGAATGCAAGGATGGTATAAGATTTTTATTGTTTAAAATGCAAGGCTAGTTTAAAGGGGTGGGCGATGTTGCGCGTTGCACATCCCGAAAAATCATGAAAAAAAATCCACATGAGCGAAAAATAGGTTTCTTCATGTGTCATGTCCAATGGTGTGGACACCTAAATGCTCTTTTGCATGAAGGCGCCCCATAATTGAAAAGTTGAACAAAGATCAGAACGGATGATGGGCACGTCTAGGATAAGGGTGTGAAATTTGTAGGAAGGCAGTGGCTAGTGTAGTGCTCCAATTATCGAAGCACGATAAGGTGCGCTAAGTGATATAATTATTGCAAAAGTAAATAGAATATCGTGTTCTATCTCTAACTGGACTCAATCTAACTTTTGTCTCACTATCTCAGCCAAGTAGGTCTAATTTTGGGTGAGGGGTTCACAATCTACCGAACTTTAAAATTTATCCATCTATCACCTAAGGTTATACATTTAAGAAAATTATTCCTCAAATTATTTAATCATGCTATTCAATCCTCAAAGTTTTAACACCAAACATATCACCTATGATATTCCCTTAATCAATTATAAAAGAGAGTCACTAAGTCATGTGATTAGCCTTATGGGGTATATCTAGTACTATCAGTGTCAACTTATACCAGCACGAGGTTTTGTCTTTCCGAAATAAGGGAAGACGGAGAGCAATAATAAAGAATTCAAGGTGAAGGTGATAGAATACAAGTACGAGGTTCAAAGAGATTAAAGAATTTGAAAAGAGAGTTGTTAGGACAGTTGTGGATTGAAATCCTATTTTTGGTAACTTCCTATTTACATGCTCATATCAGTACAGTTATGTAACCGATACGATATGTCAGACATGTCTAGGGGCAAGTATATCCGTCTACTACCATATATTTTAATCCACATAAAGTAGTCATGCGAAGAGCGAACCAAGCGCACTAAGGTTAGCTAGACCTTAATACACCTATTCTGATTAGGCAATTGTATCATTGTGTGCACCCAATAATACATATGCCATGAGCAAGCTCGATAAAAGAATAAGCTTGCAAAAACTAGGCTATAATAGCAGCATAAATCAAGGTAGTACAGAAAATATAAGTACGCTAGATTATGATGAGAGAAGTTACAAAATAATCCCAGTTCTCAAAGAAGATAAGACTCTTACAATCTCTACAGTGGTCATCCTAAATCCTTGTCTAAGTCGATAGTCGACCAAATAGGGGTATGGGATTCTAAGCTCTACAGTCTGATGAAATATTATCTTCTTATGCTAGCACACAGTTAATGTCATTCAACTACACTTCAATAATAGGACAAAAGACTATGTGATACTAGGTTGTGAGGTATACTGCCCAACTTATAACAATAAACTAATACTGTAATTGCCTTAAGGATACCGTAGAAACTCCTATTAAGGTCTACGAGAAGGGGGTCTTGGTATTTATTAGGGTATCCTCTCACATTACATAGATCATGGTCATCCTAAGTCTTAGTCTTAGTACAAGTGTCAATAGTAAGAATAGAAGAGTTACTGGCCGTCAAGGGGAAAAGATCTAACTCGTATCGAGGTGGGGGTACATGTTACGCAATTTAAAACTAAGGAATAAGCACCAGGTCTCAATCTACAAGAATAGCTTAAACCATCAAGTTCTAACTACTAAGCACAAAATTTTAAAATTTAATATTTACAACTATAATCTCAGCAACTATATGTCCTTAACACAGAATAAATCACATGGCCTACAATCAGAAGTGTCAGATGGCACGAATTGAAAGATGAAGAGTATAAGAACAAAATTTAGTCGTCGCGCAATTAGCGAACGCTAAGGTCGCAAAGAAACAATATATGAAATTAAAAATAGAGGGCTCTAGATAGCATCATAGTTTTCTAAGAGGGAGTGGTATGCTAGTTGCTATGTTCGAGGTATGATTAAGGAAAAAGTGTTGTTCACAATCCTCTAGACTTCCTAAGGTGCTGTCTACTAATAATAAGACAATGATCTAAGTTTATAGTTCTCCAATACTTATCTAACTATGAAGGTTAGGTTCAGTCCTAATATTCAATTTTGGTTTTCTATTGGTTCCTCAATACTAGGGTCAAACATTATGGTAAAACTTCTAACTAACTCTAGTAGTGTCTATACTACTCTCAAGTCCTCATAATACATCAAGGGGTAATGGTAAACTACTCTATAGATAAGGAATTCTAGGGTTCACTAGATATTCTAAACTTAGTGGTGTGTCTATATTCTCATTGTATTCTTAATAGGTGTGCTACCATATTTATCATCCTAATAACAGGGGTTCCTATATTCTAGGAGAAGGCTATACTCAAAGAACTATTAAGGAAGTACATGAATCAAGCAGGATGCAATTATTCAGACAGAATGGATTGGAAGGAGAGCGAATCATAGTCAATTATGGATGAGATCCTATACTCTATTCCTAGGTGCAGGCTTGTTCGGTACAATAATGTAACCGAGACAATATGCTCTCGATCTGCATGGGCCACCACAGCTTAGCATCTCTGGCCTGATGAAAGAAGAGATAGGATGCCCATTTGTTGGTATGAGCCAAATCAGAGGGCTTATTGTAGAAGGTGGTGCACGCAAGATAATGGCTCATCAGCTCCTGGTATACTGCTACTGCCCGAGGGTTTGTATCCCTCAGCTCCTTGTTTGTGGGAACATACTCTTCATAAGGAGTATCCCCCATTGGCAGCCTTGAAATCTCTGCCATCTCATGAAGGGCCAATCCCAACTCCCCTAGCGGAGTGGCGAAAGTCCCAGTGAGCGAGATATAGCGCTCCATCAAAGCCAAAAACAGGTTGGGGTTGAGAGGTAGCCCAACACTGGTGGCACTCACGGCCGCGAACAAGCCAATATTTTCCAACTCTACCTGGAAGTGCTTCAGGGCCCAGGCAATCAAACGGGCCCATCGAAGATTCCTGGGGCTAAGCTACCCGCTGGTCCGAGGATTAACCTTGGGGTATACTCCTCCCTCTCCCATGAAGTCATTACAAAAAGTCGATATTTGAACCGGCTGGAGCAGTGAAGTGTCTTCACTCAGGACGCTGCCCGACAGTAATCCCCTGAAAGGCATAACAGGGCCTGAAGGACGGCTCACAAATAATCCTCGGCCTGATCCTTTCTGATAAAATATCTTCCCCGGCTGGCCGTGAAGATCAGGAGTCAGGGTCCATGACATCTTCCTGGGATGCGTGGCATGGAAGAATGCCGAGATAGGGTAATCTCTGGGCATCCTTGGCAGGAACATGACCATGCCATCAGCAGTGAACACCCAATTTTCCTTCTTGGGCTTCGTCTGTGATTGTTTATCAATCATATCTCCGAATAGGAAAGCTGGCTTCCTATACTCGATCCCATCTATATACGTCAGGGGCTCCCCACTGATCATACTCAACAGCATTCGTTCTCCTTGAGACGATATCAGAGTTTCTCTTTCTTCAGGGTAGTGGATTCCAGAAATAGAGAATGTCACGTGGGATAAATCCTCCAGATAGTTTGAGTTCAATATCCCAACAGCAGAGCCCATCACTTCGGCCAGAAGAGGAGATCACATCAAATCCCAACAAATTCCTAAAATCTAACCGAGAAATCAGCCTCGTGGAACGAATCAGATTTGACCATTTCATGCTTCATTCAAAGTGTTTCAAATTACGAGGAATTTGAAAACTTTGAAGGGGGTCTTGTAGAAGCATAAAAAATACGCTGCAAAATTATACGCAATATGCATGAAGCCCGCGTAAAGCAGAGTTTCAGTGCTGTGTAGCGTAAAGTATGATTTCAGAACCATCGGCGTACAGCGGAGCTTCAACTCTATATTTTGAGGTCAAGAACAATCCGCGTAAAGCGTCACTTTCAAAGCCATTTGTGGCATAAAAGGTAGCTTTCCTCCCCCTACAGCGTAAAAATACGTCTGCTTATTAATACATCGTCGAATTGTACGAGGAACTCTTCGTATTCCTCGAATGAACTTGTCAGACAGTACAATGAACCTGACCCCTGACAGAGAGTATTGCACGACTATCAAGAGGACGACTGTTATGATGACTCTGCACAGAACCCCAGATTGTCGTTTAGTGACAAACCCTTGATATAAGACGTTATTTACGTATCCAAGGAATACGCTGCCTATTTTACATAGGCAGAGACGAGCTTTTACGCTCAAGACGAGACAAAACCAACTACCACGTCAAAAGCTGCTCTTCGTACAGAACTCGAGGCACGTCTCTGCAATTAATGTGCGAGATGGGGGCAGATCTCTGCATTTAATGCACGAGATTTTGTTCTATTTCCAACGACTGAGAAAGTCATAATTAGAACTAATACGTCCACATCACCATCCCTGCATATTACGCCATCAGGCTATTTCAGCTATAGGAGTACGCCGTATGCTATCTCCTCAAAATACGCCGATCTGGCTATTTTCAGTTATAGGAGTACGCCGTATGCTATCTCCTCGAAATATGCCAACCAGGCTACATTTGAAAGAATGCGTGATAAGGTTATTTGGCCCAGTTTACGCTCAAGACAGCAGTCAAAGAAGGATTATTGGCTATCTCTACGCCGGCTACCTATCCGTGCAGCATCAAGCTTCTACAGCTACTTGGCTTCTACGCCAGTAGGACAGCTACTCGGCTTCTACGCCTACTTGGCTTCTACGCCAACTTGACAACCATTTCGGCTTCTACGCCAACTTGACGACTATTCGGCTTCTACACCTATTTGGTTTCTATACCAACTACCTGGCTTTTATGCCAAAATTGGCTTCTACACCAATCATCTCTACGCGAGGGGCAGCTACCTACGTGGCTTGCATGTCGTGATCTTCGCAGCAGTTATACGAGTTACCTCATAATGGGACACGCGTCACACACGGATTCAGGAGATCGTTCAGACGTGGGTAGCAGTTATCATAACCGTCGCGTAAAGAGTGCCACACTCTCCACTGCTCGGCTTCTACGCTGACTGGACGGTTACGACAACTGGGCTTTATAAATAGAGACCTCTATTAACATAGTGAGAGGTCAGATTTTTTTAGAAGATCGGATTTTCTTTGAGAGAGAAGAGCCTAGAGCACAGACAGAGAGTAGTGATTGGCGACTTTGGCATCGAGCATCCAATCCCTCTTTGAAGCTCCTCCTTCTTCTACAACACTTCTTCGTCATCGTGTGGTCCAAGGGACAAAGTGATCGACCGTAGATCAGACTCCTATAACAATATTTCTCCAGAATCAAACTTTTGTACTTAATATCCTCGTATAGGATTAATTGTACTTCTTTTTCTTGTTTGTAAACCAAAGAAAGGGTTTCGTATAAGCCTATTTTCATTTCTTTCGTTTATTATCAAACAAACATCATTATTCCGCAAAGCAAAATTCGACTGTTTTTGTCGATCTGTTCCTAGGAACCAACAAGTTCGAACAATAGAACTTCTTGAATGCTCGTTGTCACCTTCACACGGATAGAACTTAGACTCTTAGAAGAATGTACGAACAACACTTCATGGATCTTGCTTCTAACTCTCCTCTCGTAGCAAAATATATTTTCTAACTATCATCTAAAGAAAGAGAGAAGAGAAAATATAGAGCGGAGACACAAGCCAACCTAGCCGCCACACCTCCTAATCAGAGTGAATTCCCACGGATAAGGTGTACTTACAACCCATTACCCCCCAATCCCTACAGATAAGGGATGATTAAAATAGAAGATCAATTCAAACAATCATCATGCACAATTTTTGTGGAAAACAAAATTTCGCTCGAGCACTCTCCGCGCGGAAATGACAATTTTTGCGAGAGCGAACTCTTGACGGAAAATCTATGCTCCGCTCACCATGCGCCCTGTTTCTTCTGCGCGACACCCTATGCAGCACTCAGGATGCACCCTTGTTGCGTTAGGGCAACACCCACGCAAAAATCGTACGAAAATGAGCATAGAATGGCACAAATGCGCTATCTTGCATCCGATTCGTATGGCAAAGTCCAACATTAAAGTGCCACATTTTTTCTTCGTCCACGTCCAAGTCTGAGTCCCTAGGTGTCTTCAGGACCTAGCTCCTAAGAAAATTTTCTAAGAAATGGGTGGCAAAAACACAATTATTTTTTGGAGGTCTTGAACTTTGCCCTCTCGTAAAACATCAAACTACCAACCACATAGGCTATCACTTCCCATTTGCACAAGTCAATAAAAGAAGAATATTTTATTGAAATCTACACTTCGGGTTCATGTGGATGTTGGACTATTTCTATAAGAGCATTACTAAAGGCACTACACAACCCAAATTTTTTTGTATTTACAAATTTGTGAGTCAAAAAAATTACTAAGAGGCTGCCCACTACATAATTTTCTTATACAGGACTTTAGAAAAATCTACAATCCTGACTGGATCCACGATTTATGTTGGACTGTCAAATTTTTTAAAATATTGGTAGGACTGTCAAAAAATTTCATAGTCCGTTATGTAGTGGGCAATTCCTTTGGTAAAAATTTTTAAGTGATAAACTCGTAAATAAAATAAAAATCTCAACAATCTCGAGAAACTTTTGTAGTGCTTTAGCAATGCTTTTCTATAATTTCAATAACCCACCCCCCAAACAACATTTGTCGTAGTTCATCATTGTAATTATTTATGGATTTTTGAGGTGGCTTAACTGAATGATTGGGCATGCTACGAGCTTAAATACACTTTGGAGTGAGTTCGGATGGAGTTGTAGTTTTTGGATCAATGAAGCCGTTGCATAATAGACCATTCCTTCTGCTGATCCTCTTCGGTGCTCTCTGCTCCATCAGCACCGCAAGAGACACCGTAACTCCGACACAACCCCTCCTCGACAACGAGACACTCGTATCCTCCGGGGGGCACTTCGCGTTAGGCTTCTTCACTCCGGCAAACTCGAGCAACCGCTACATCGGCCTGTGGTACAACAAGATCACAGTCCAAACGATACTGTGGGTGGCGAATCGTGCTAACCCGGTCGAGAACTCGGTCGGGCTCCTGTCGATCGACTCCAAGGGGACGCTCACGATCACCGACGGAAACTCGACTGTCGTCTGGTCCGTAAGCAGTACCAGCCTAGCAAGTAGTCCGGTCGCGCAACTGTTGGACACTGGCAACTTGGTGGTGAGATCAAGCGGCGACAGCAGCAGCGGGAACTACGCGTGGCAAGGGTTCGACTACCCGACCGACACGGTGATAGCGGGCATGAAGCTCGGCGTGGACAAGAAGACGGGGCTGAACCGCATCGTGACGGCGTGGAAGAGCGACTACGACCCTTCCCCAGGGGACTACAGTAACGCCATGGACATCCGCGGAGGTCCTGAGATGTACATGTCCTCGGGTTCCCGTAAGATTTGGCGCACGGGACCGTGGAACGGAGTCCGATTCAGCGGCATAACGGATCCCATACTACAAGGATTCAGCATCAGCTTCATTAACAACAATGAAGAGACGACGTACTCGTTCTACGTAGACAACCATTCGACGGTCTTGGCGAGGCTGGTGGTGAACCAGTCCGGTCTGTCTCAGCGTTCGGTCTGGCTGTCGGAGAGAAACGAGTGGAACTTCTTCTGGTACGCGCCGAAGGACTCTTGCGACGTTTACAATCAGTGTGGCCCCTATGGAGCCTGCGATCCCAACAATTCGCCAATATGCGGGTGTCTGGTGCAGCAGGCTTTCACCCCGAAGAACCCAGCGAAGTGGGCTCTGAGGGACGGCACCGACGGCTGCGTTCGGAACACGGCTTTGGACTGCAGTAACGGGACCGACGGGTTCGTCCATGTGACGAACGTGAAGCTGCCGGAGACGTCGAACGCCACGGTGGACATGAGCTTGAACCTTGACCAGTGCGAAGCCTCGTGCTTGAAGAATTGCTCCTGCACTGCCTACGCCACTGCCGATGTTCGTGGGGGTGGCAGTGGGTGCATAATTTGGGCCTCTGAACTAATCGATATACGGGTATACGCCGAAGCAGGCCAGGACATCTTCGTACGCGTATCTGCTGCCGATATAGGTACACATATACAATTTGAACCTATCTTCAACTTCTACATACATACATACATGACTCTCTTAGTGAGCACGTATTTCTCATTTTGGATATAGCGTTTGGACAAAGTAGTAGGCTATGTTGCATGAACGGACACGATACCGATATAAGGTTGGACATAGTATTAGGCTATCCTGTTTAATGTATACGACACAGATACGAAACAGAACATTTTCAGATAGGAGGTAGAGGAAAAGCATCCTAGAGCTTTGAAAAAGTCTTCTACTAGTAATTAATGTTTTAATTTGAAAATATTGTCAGATTCTCCTTCGTCGTGGGTTAGTGACATTTATGGCTATTTGGGTTGTAGCCGACTTTTTCATTTGGTTTCATACAATTACTTTGTTTCGAAAATATATCCCCGCGAGAAGACTACCATATTAGGGCTTCCTCAATCCCTCTTGCTCGCGAAGCGATTGAGGAGATCGAGAAGCGACTTAATCCGCTGAGGGATAAATCTATCAGACAGGAGGATGGATGAGATACAGTTTATGTCACGCGGAGGTGAAAAGTGTTAGTCCCGAGGCTTAATCAAAGATGGAAGAACAAAAAATTGAAGTCGAGATCAGGAGTTCACACAAAAGTTCACTCACTGATATACCTCGATCAAACGAAGAACTATATAAAAATATAATATAGTAGCTGATTACAACTCATTCTAGGTTACTGAGCTTAAAAACCAAAAATACGTTTTTTTTCTTGCAAACTCAGTTGCAATTAGGACAGAACATTTACAATTAGAAGAAAAGAGATGAAGGTAGAATAAAAAAAATTATTCTTGTTGGGGCGGTGAAGACCACCGTTACTAAAACCAAGATTCGTCCTCTAAGGTCGATCTGCTCCCAGGAGCCAGCAAGTTCACAAGGGAACTTCTGGAACGCTCATAGTCACCTCTTTGTGTGACTCGAACGGACTCCTTTGGACTCATCTTTCTTAATTTTTATTGTATCTCAAAAGGAGTCTAGAGGGCTCTTTATATAGGGAAGGATGGAAGCCCATCCTCCTCTTCTTTCCGATGTAGGACTAAAAAATTAATATACAAAATTGATATCCCACAATCATAGCCCAATGCATAACCCACACAGCACCCGCTCAACGTCCGTTCAGCACTAGCTCAGCACTTGTTCATGCAACACGCACATGCAACACGCGCATGCAACTAGAGCATAAAACTCGCGCATAAAACGAGCGCACGAGCGCAACAAAGCGTCACTTTGCGCCCTTGAGCCCGAGTCTGAGTCCGAATCTGAGTCACTAAGCCCCTTTGGGGCTTAGCTCCTATGGAATAATATCCAAGAGCACGACAAAAAGTTTAAAAGCTTTCATTGAGGAGTTAATCCTTTTTCTCCTAATAAAATACCCCCACATGGCATCCATGTGTCCCACTATACCCCATGTGCACACCACAATACATACAAAGTATTATATTGAGATACCCACTTGGTGGTGTAGCCAATATGGGACTATCTTTACTAGTCCAAAGGCAAAAATATCAACAATCCCCCACATATCTTAATATATGGTTTGAGCGTTCACCACAGTGACTATCCATCGTGCATTAGGATAGATGTCGCTTCGACTTGAATCTTCCTGTATGGGTGGAATAACTAGACTAAGCCTTGAATTATGCACCATATATGCAATTCTTTCCACTCACACAATGACATCAACGGTGCTTCCGGTTGCCTATTAAATATCTTGTGCATGCTTGATTTTGGTGTATGTATCTTGAACGTCTACAAGTTTACCCTCAAGAGATAGCCTATATCTCTTTCCATACACTCTAGGTGAGTTCTTTTAAGGAGTCATTGGCATGAAGCATTGTCCTTCCTTGCGGTACTACTCCGTTATGACATGGTCCAAAGTCGATGTCCCACCTCATTGTGGTATCATCTACTGTAGTATGAGGTTCCACCCTCTTTGTAGTGCCAAACTACCCAGCATGAAGTCTTATGCTTCCTTGTGGTGTTACGCCGTTATGACATGGCTCGCGTAGCCTAGGTTTTACCCTCTTTATGTACCTCTTGGTGGTGTCACACCACTGTAAGATGAGAACACCAGCCTCTTTGTAGTAATGTCTACCACTTTTTATTTTACAACATTAGACCACCTACCTATATGCGATGCTACGCCGCTGTGACATGGCTCGCGAAGCCGAGGCATTACCCTATCGAGGAACCTCATGGTGGTGTCACCCACTGTAGCATGGAGTTCTCTGTTCCTTTGTAGTGTTGTCCTACCGTGCTTCCTGTAAAGCACGTCGGATATTTCAAATGTCCTAGAACTAATTAAGGCATCTAAGCCATCCTCCCACAGGATTTTGTTCTACTCAGAGAACAGATAGTAAACAACAATGGTTCTGGGTCCGTAACCCCTCAATGTCTTAAATGACTACCCACTGTTCCTGATGTTCTCCCAGTCAATGATTCTTCTTTGAACCAAAAGCTAGATGCCTAGTAGATTTTTCTTCAAACTAATAGCAAAAAACTTTATGGTAGAATTACAAAGACAGAATATCAAAAGTTCTCCAAGCCCATGTATGTTGTTTCCTTGACTATATCCGGTGTTACGCCACTATGACATGGCCTGAAGCCAAGGCTTCATCCTGTCAAGGTAGCTTATGTGGTGTCGCCACTGTAACATGGAGTACTACGCTCCTTTATAGTTCTTATGATCAAGTGGCGCTTAAGGTCTTATATGAATGGATCTGCTAGACCCTCTTGACTCCGATCATCAACCACTGTAATAATGCCATCTTTAATGCTCTCATGTAATAACATAAACGAACCCGCTAGAATCACCTAGCTTCGAACAATAACCGCTACCATGACGCCATCATTGATGCGCTCATACAACACCATGTGCCTTAGTCATACAGATCTCTTCTAACCATTGAAGAAAAAAAATTGATGCCATCGTCGCAGTCTCCTGGTTGTCACAGTGAAACAGTACCACCGAATATGCGCACATACCACTGAAATATCATACATAAGCTCCCGAAGCCATCATGCTTCCTCTGCTGCAGTCGTTATGAATGCATAGAACTTAGATTTCCTTGAGGGATGAGAGAGAATTGTTTGCTTCTTTGTCTTCCATGATATAGCAAATCCACCCTTTGAGAATACATATCCTCCTGTGGACCTTTAACTCTCTTCTTCTGAACACCAGTTTGCATCACTGAAGCCTTCCACTACTATCGGATACCCGCTGTAGTGTAGTGCATAATTCTAAGTCCTTTGAGATATCTTATTACTCTTTTCACATCTTTTCAGTACTCAACACCTGGATTGCTCGTGAACCGAATCAACATCCCCACGGCGAAAGCTATGTCAGGCCTTATAGCAGTAGTTGTATATAACAAACTCTCGATGACGCCTGAATACTCCAGCTGCCTAGCACTTTCTTTCGGATTTGGCTTCAGCTTCTTGTCACACCTGTACAGAGTATCGATCCCTGGAAGATCCTGATATCTATTATGTGTGAGCATAATATCAATATAATGAGACTGTGATAGCACCACACCAGTGTCCGTCCAGATGATCTTTATCCCCTGGATAACATCAGCTTTCCCTAAGTCCTTCATACTGAACTTAGATGAGAGAAACTTCTTTGTCTCATTGATACGTGCTAGATCCGTACCTAGAATCGACATGTCGTCCACGTATAGACAAATGATGACTCCTCTCCCGTCAGCAAAATTTGTGTAAACATACTTGTCCGTCTCACTGACCCTGTAGTTGTTTGATCTTATAACTTTATCAAACTTTTTATGCCACATCTTGAGAGCTTACTTCAGATCATATAATGATTTTACCAACTTGCAAACTTTGTCTTTAAGGCCCTTGACGATGAATCTTTTTGGTTGTTGCATGTAAATCTCTTCGATCAATTCATAATTCAGGAATATTATTTTTACATCCATTTGATGTATAACTAGCTTATGGATTGCACTTATAGCAATCAACATCCTGATGGTCGACATCCGCGCTACTGGAGCATATGTGTCGAAGTAGTCGATCTCCTGCTTCTGAGAAAATCTCTTGGCTAACAGGCTTGCCTTGAACTTGTCAATAGTTCCATCGGCCTTCATTTTCTTCTTGAAGATCCATTTGCATCTGATTGGTTTAGCTCCTTCAGGAAGATCGACCAACATAAAAGTTTTGTTGGAGGTTATTAAGTCATACTCATCATTTATAGCCTCCCTCCAAAAGACAACGTCTCTGGTCTTCATTGCCTCATCATAGGTAAGCGGATCTGCTTCCACATGATAGGTGATAAAATTATCTCCGAGTCCTTCTGTCTCCTCACCTGCTTAGTTCTTGGTTCTGTGAGTTCTGGTTCAAACGTTGTCTCAGGAATGATAACTTTTCCTTGGACTACATCTTCATTGGAAGCGATAGCCTTCGCTACACTCACATCATTCTCCGGAATGTCCGCGATAACAACGTTCTTGTGCATTGCAAATTTATCTTCGAAGAATTCTGTATTGCAAGATTCAATGATATAGTTAGACTTAATATCATGGAACCTTCGACCATCACTCTTGTTAGCATATCCCAAGAATATAGCTTTTGTAGTCCTCGTCTCCAGATTCTGTATCTTCAAGTTCGGAAGCTTTATATACGCCGGACACCCCCACACTCGAATGACATTCAAGTTAGGTTTGACCTTGAACCAGAGTTCATGAGGAGTGATATCGAAAGTTGCGTACGGCACTTTGTTCAGAATGAACGTAGTCGTTAGAGCAGCTTCTCCCCAAAAATAGTTTAGAAGACCCGCAGTTAACAACATAGAGTTTATCATCTTTGTCAACGTCTTGTTCTTCCTTTCTGCTACTCCATTTGATTGAAGAGAATTCGGAGTAGTCGTCTCATTGACAATTTTATGTTCTTTACAGAGCGATGCGAATTCAATGGACATATACTCTATGCCTCGATCACTTCTGAGTATCTTTAGTTATTTTCCTTTTTGACGTTTAGTGTCAGCCATGAACTCCTTGAACTTCTCAAATGCTTCATCTTTTGTCTTGAACAGATAGACGAACGAGTACTTTGAGTATTCATCGATGAAAGTAATAAAATACTTCATCCCGACCTTTGTGGAGAACTGTTTGAAGTTACAGATATCTAAGTGCACCAACTCCAGAAGGTCTGTACTTCGGTTTACTTGTTCGAATAATTTTTTGTAATATTTTTCTGCACATGGACCCCACACTTCTCCACCTCCTTACCCCCATATTTAGAGATAAGCCATAGACTAGACATCTTACAGTACAGATTATATGTCCTAGTCTTGGTATCCCACAACTCTTGTAATGAGACTCTACTTACAAGCATAAGCTCGAACATCCATCTAATACTGAAGCCTTATTTCAAAGTATGTCTCCTGCCAAGATATCACCATCTGGCCACCATGGATGTTCACCCTCAAGTCTGTAACAGAATTACTGAGATTAGTTCCATACATGGTAATCACTGGTACTTTGCTACACGTACTTATTTGACTGTAACTTCTCGAAGTCCAGAACTATTGTCCCAATCCCCAGATCCTCTGCTTGATCCTTATTGGCTATCGAGAACTTCGGCCTTCTTCAGTGATAGGCTTGACCTCGGTGAACTGCTCTTCCTAGAGCTCCCGTGGCTAGATGCACTAGTGTCTATTCACCAGTCAGCAACCACGCCAGATGACTTAACCTGTGCAACCATAGAAACCAAGTTAAGTAATCAAAGTAACCAAATTAAGCTTTTACCTTGCTATTTTGGTTTAAAATTGGATCTGCAATCCTCATTCTCATGGTCCTTCATGCTTGAAGAGACATGCGCCAAGGTGCTCATAGCCCTATTCGTATAACCTGGTCGCGCATAGACCTTGATTAGATCTAGCCAGATAGATGCTTCCATGCGCCAAGTCCTGCCATGCACCGAAAGAACTCCATGCGCAGTGACTACACTACACCGAACCCGCCATACGCAGTGAGTGCCCTGTGCCGAGACTGCTTATGTTCCAAGTTCTTTCATGTTCTAATTATTGCCATGAGTATATGCATAGTGCCAGTCTCTCTTCTGCAACCGTAGTAGACTTCTCTATGCGGCTACTAGCTTCAGACATATCCATGCGGGAACTTGCATCAAATATCGACTTTCTTTCTCTTGGAATATGTGTCTCCAGCGACGCCAGATCAAGTTCACTTCCATCCGCAGGAATGGTAGATCATGGATCTCTCTACCATCGTCCAACATTTGATAGAGTACTCCTTCCAACTTACTCGGATTTTGCTTTGAGATTGTTAGTCCCGAGGCTTAATCAAAGATGGTAGAACAAGAAGTTAAAGTCGAGATCAGGAGTTCACACAAAAGTTCTCTCACTGATATACCTCAATCCAACAAAGAACTATATAAAAATATAATATAGTAGTTGATTGCAACTCCTTCTAGATTACTGAGCTTAAGAACCAAAAATACGTTCTTTCTTGCAAACGTAGTTGCAATTGGGACAGAACTATTACAACTAGAAGAAAATAGATGAAGATAGAATTAAAAAACTATTCTTGCTGGGACGGTGAAGACCACCGTTGCTCAAAGCAAGATTCGTCATCTATCCACCATCTGCTCCCAGGAGCCAGCAAGTTCACAAGAGAACTTCTGGAATGCACGTAGTCACCTCTTTGTGTGACTCGAACGGACTCCTTTGGACTCCTCTTTCTTAAATTTTGGTGTGTCTCAAAAGGAGCCTAGAGGACTTTTTATATAGGGAATGATGGAAGTCCATCCTCCTCTTCTTTCCGATTTGGGATTAAAAAATTAATATACAAAATTGATATCCCACAATCGCAGCCTAATGCATAGCCCGCTCAGCGCTCGTTCATGCAACACGTGCATAAAATGAGCACACGAGCGACGATCCTGACGTGCTAAGTGCAAAGAATGCCAACAAAACGTCACTCGCCCTTGAGCCCGAGTCTGAGTCGTAGCTCCTATGGAATAATATCCAAGAGCATGACAAAAAGCTTAAAAGCTTTCAGTGAGGAGTTAATTTTTTTTTTTCTAATAAAACACCCCCACATGGCATCCATGTGCCCCACCACACCCCATGTGTACACCTCAACACATACAAAGTATTATATTGAGATACCCACTTTGTGGTATAGCCAATGTAGAACTATCTTTACTAGTCCAAAGGCAAAAATACCAACAAAAAGTGCGCTCTCGATCGAAAGCTAAGACAAAGGAGATAGGTGGTCTTCTTGGCAAGTGGTCCAGTGATGGGTCGGCTTTCTCGAGATTCCCTTGAGAGTACGCAACCCTGTCCTAAAGGCGCTGGAATCGGCTAGAGAGAAGGACAACATGTCCGGTATGCCCATGCATGCTACATAGGCAGTAATCGGTTCCAGTGGCCGAAAAATGAGCCGGGGGGGGGGGGGGGGGGGACAAAATTGATTTTTAGGTAAGAGGGTCTAAAGGAAATGGTCTTCTTCCGATCTCTCTGAGGTCGTGGGGTGGCTCCTCTATGCAGAACTAGTGGTAGTTGATAGTCTGCGCATGACGTACATCTCTGCAGACGATGTAGCTATCGCGGTGGTGGTGTGAAGGAATACGATGGTAATGTATGTAGTGCCGGCCCATGCCCTTCCTATCCGGTTTTCTCGGTGTTTGCGCATCGAGTGTGCTGACTAATCTATCTGGATTAATGAAACTATTCTCCATAAAGAATGGATTCTTCTTCTTTCTTAAGTTTTCGCTTGAGTCTGATCTGGAGAGAGTCCTTTTTGAGGGTCTGTGGATTCTTGGGGGCGGATGGTTGTCACCAAACTTTGGTGTCCTACGACCGAGACCATTTCCCGAATCCTGTTGGAAATGTCGTTCGGGCCGGAAGATCTGATGGAAGTCCTAACGGATGGTATGGTGGATACCCCATCCTCTCCAATATTGTGGAGAAGAGGGAACTATACTTAGAAATTCTAATTCTCTGCCTAATCTAATGCCTCCTAGGTTGTCCTCTCCTCTCGGACAAGCTCTGTTACTCTTAAACTTTTTTCTTTTTTTCTTAAACTTTTGCCAACTCGGTTGGCAAAAATATGACTATAGATTTTTTTCGGTTTGTTTTCTGTTGGTTTATTTATTTTGGTTTGTTTTTTTTGGGATTTTTTGTGTTATTTTTTGGGATAGTTGGGCTTGATTTTTTGTGTGTTGGTTTTGAGGGGATTTATTATTCTATTTATGAAAACCTTCGATTGTTTATAAAATTTTTAAATTATTTTATTTCATTTATTCTTGTAAAAAAAAACTTTCAGAACAGCTTGTTATCAAGCATGTATTAGATTGGTTTAAAAGTCGCTACTTAAACCATTCAAAATCGAACCCCTCATAGCCGTTCATAACCGATACTCTAAAACCGTCTCATAACCGCTACTTCCGCAATTTCCAAGCAGACCCTTAAAGTTTCTACCGTAATCGAAAGTTAAATCGATCTTATTACGATTAGTAAATTATTTTATAAATAGACAATTTTATCGTTAAAAAAAATAAAAATATATTTTCTTCCAATTTTTAATCGTCTTCACACTGATATATTATATGATAACGTTTGAGGGTCCGAAAACACCAATGTTTACTCGTTAAAATCGAAACACCGAAAAAAATCGAAAATAAAATTACCGAAAGTAAAATTTGGAGATCTAAACATCGTTTTTTTTTGCGATTCTAAAATTTTTGGAAGTCCGTCAAACGATGAAACTGTTTATCCCAAAGTACTTTTCGTTAGGGTTATTTTGTATAAGCTGGGCCTCGTTTTGATCTCTCAGTCAAAAGTTATGATACTTTACAGTTTAAATTTTATACTTTTGCCTGTAACATATGCGTTTTGCTTCGGATGAAATTTTTTCTACACGAATTTTGTTACTCTCGTCGAAAACATACAAATCGACATATTGTTTGACGAAAAATGATTTCCAAACAAATAGTTATAGTCGTTCGAAGTCTGTTCGACGGTAGAGGTAATTTTCTTACGGTAGAAAAGTTTTAAATTTTTGGATGTTCAATGATAGCATATTTTATTTTTTGATGTTAAATTTCATTTTTTCTAAATTATTTAAACAAAATATTTTTACAACATTTTTTTAAAAGAACTAAACCTAAATAAAACTAAACCAAACCACTCTTTTTCCAAAAAAAAAAACTAATTAAAAAAAAAACCAACACTCACCCAAACTTTAAAATCAAACCAACCCTCACCCACCCACCCGCGGATCAAAGTGCTGAATTTTGGCCAACTGGGTTGGCTAAATTTGAGACTCTCGATTTTCGCCATCCGAGATGGCGATATATATCGTCAGTTCAAAATTTTCAAGAATAGTATCGTTATAGTTAATTTATTTAAAAATATTTTATGTAGTAAATTTTCTTATATATATATATATATATATATATATATATATATATATATATATATATATATATATATTCTTTCCCTTTAAATTTTTTTCAGAAGAAAGAATGTTGGTGGTGGAAGAGAAATCCCATTGTCGCGGGAACTCGTAGATGGCGTGTGGGTGACGGACATCCCCCAGATCGAGGTCGTCTGGTGGATGGGGGGGGGGGGGTGGGGGCTAGTCCATAGTGGCATGGCGGAAGAGAGGGAGTCGAGTCTCCACTCCCTAGAAAGATGAGTCCCACTGGTGTCGATTTTCTCCGAAATTCATGTCTCCTCTTCATAAGGCGACAAGCGGCTACAACTTCGTTGGGGTGCGGAAACTCGCCGCATCGGATCCATAGGTACGGAGAAACAACAAACCTTATAAAAAAAAAGAGCTTTATCCTAGGTGTTTGATCATTTGCCTCTTTTGACCTCCTATCCATTAAAAGTTTCCAGGTCCCCTCCGTTCTCAATGGAGGGCATGTGCAAGTAGAGGGAGGTTAGGAAGGAGCTTTTGTTGCGTCGGTGTAAGGGAGGAAGCTCATCGAAATCACCATTGAGAACCTGGCAGAGATGGAGGAATTTTGGAAGAATACTATTGTGTTGTATGTGCTGGATAACAGTTTGTACTGCAAACAACTTTGTGGTTATGCTATGAGAATTTGTAAGCCGAAAAGATCCATGGACATCTACTTTTGTGGGAACGACTTCTATTTCATAATTTTCCAATTTACCGACGACCTTAATATTGTCCTAGAGAACGAGTCGTGGACCTTTGTTAGGAGACTGATTGTCATGCATCATTGGGACCCATCGACCGACTTCCCTCGTAATCCTCTCATGACGGTGCGTATTTAAATCAGACTTCCTTGGCTTCCCCAATAATTATGGAGCTTTGGCAAGTGGGATCGGTAAGCCGCTGCGCACAAACACCCTCACTGCAAAGAAGGAGAGGCTATCCTATACGAGAATATTTGTGGAAATTATCACAACTGACGTATTGGTGGAGGAACTTGAAATAGATATACCTAATGGGGAATCTCTATAATATAAAGTTGAATACGAATGGGTTCCTCCGATATGCTCTGCTTGTAAATGCTTTAGGCACACTACTTCTCCATACCCAGAAGTACAAGTGAAAGGGACTCAGCTACACGAGGGAACCAAAAAGCGGGCAGACTTGGCTAGCTTGAGGAAAGAGGAAGAGATGGAAGAAATTACCCTAGGGGAACATATGGTCACAGAGGAATGGGGATGTATCACAGGAACGTGTTTGAATCGTACGCACTACAAAAATACATTGTTTAGCACAAAATTATCCGTCGCTAAAATGCATATTTTTGTCTCTATTTGCATTTAGCGACTGATTCGCGACAAAAATATTCTATCAGAAAATTAATGTCACTACGAAAATTATGTCGCTAATCCGTCGATGAAGCGACGGATTGAGCGACATAAATCCAGCGACAGATCAGTGACGTATAATTTTTGTCGCTAAACTTTCTGACTACATAAGGACAAAATAGCGACGGATTATGTGAGCCCAAAATTTGCCAAAATTTCCAGAAGATTTTGCTCATTCAGGGCTCACAGAGTTCGTCGCTAATCCGTCGCTAAGTCGTCACTCTCAGTGACGGATTAGCGACGAACTCTGATACATGTTTGGTACATTTGTATGTATTAGACGTTTTAGGGACGGATAGTTCTTCCCCAGGTAGTCGCTGGCCTGAGATTTTTTGTCGCTTTTACGTCGTCAGTCCGTTGCTAAAGGTAATATTTTTTCCAGAAATTAATTTATGCTGAGCATATACCTGTTATACATTCACCAATTTTCACACAAATAAATTTCACACAAGTAAATTCCACACAAACTAATAAAACCCACACAAATATGTACAAATATTATATATACAATAAAATAATAAAGTAAAGTAATCCAAACATGTACAAATAACTGTTATACAATCCCACAAAGTCAAATAAATACAATCAAGTCAAAAAAATACAACCAATTCAAAAAAATCCCACAAACTCAAAAAATCTATCAAGTCGACGGTGGAGGTGAAGGCGGCGACGGCCGGCTAGCCATGTACTGTGCCACAACCATAGCGATGATATCCTGTAGATCATCAGGAGCAATGGCAGATGGAGCAGTGGCAGGAGCCGTCGAAGGAGCTGGAGCCGTCGGAGGAGCTGGAGGGACCAACGTAGTAACCGTCGGAGGAGCAGGTGCTGCAGCATCATGAGTTTCTATCAACTGTCAGACCAGCTCATGTAGCTCATGTACAGTCGTCGTGAGCTGCTCCAGAGATATCGTACTAGAAGGAACGCTTGAGTCTGGCACCGATGGAGCTGGAGTAACCGTCGGAGGAGCTCTAAAAAGAACCGACGGCTGGGATGCCAACGATCTAGTACCGTACACGCTGCCGCCTTTCTATCTCCCGACAGCTTGTACCCACCGATCGTTTCTCTCAATCGGCGTACTGCTCGCAGCGCCCCCCTCTAACCTCTCATACGTCGCCTATATTTATTTATATAAATAGGTTTAGAGTTATGGATTTTAGAGTTATATGTGCTATTTTTAATTTTGGTTAGAGTATCATATTATATACTAGATATCATAGTATATGTATATAATTTGAGTTATATATATTTGATTTTCATGATATCTTAAAATAGGATATTAACCAAGGTTCAAAGTATCGTAATCGAAATTGGTATCGGACAATTCCTATGAGGTTTAAAGTAAATTGAATGAAATTATAATTTTAAGTACTTACAGTATTTACATTGTTGTTTCTTAAAATAGGATATTAACCAAGGTGAATAATTTTAAGTATTTATAGTGTTGTTTCTTAGTATTTTTGAAATTGAATAAAATAGTAATCACCCTTGTCGATTAATTTACATGTGATAGATAAGTTTTTCTCTTTTATATGCTTCTACAATCTTAATATAACCTAATATAACTTCATAAACCATTAGAATGGATAAAAAAATTAACCTAGAAACTAAATGTCATAGTTTGACTGTTTGGCCTAGAGTTGACCTAGTTTGACTGCTTTGACCTAGAAACCTAGAATCTAATTAAACTATAAAAATAATCTAATTAAATTGAAAAAATTTATAAAGACAAGTTATATATGCTTTGGTGGCCCGCTCATCTACGAGCTTCATCTACGAGCTTTTCATCCTTCTTTCTTTTGTGGGTCCGTTGGAAGATTGCTGGGAAGTCGACGGTCTTAGGGTCTTTCCCGGCTCTGGCGGCCTTGTTGCACTGTAAAAATTAAGCAATTAATAAATATAAAAAATTAGAATTACAAAAAAATTGATATGGTGAAAACTTTTAATACTAACAATTCGTCGAAAAAGCTGGACGGTCGGAATGGATCTACCAATATGGAGACCACCCTTACCACGGGAAACCTTCGCCTTCTCGCACTTTTCCTTGTAGGCCGGGGTGTCCTTCTTCTTCATCTCCTCCCAGTAATCCGCCTTCAGCCAGTCCTTGCGGTGAACTGGTCCAAGTAACGTCAGTGCCTTCTGGTCATTGATCATATCTCTCAACCTCTTGCTGGTGACAGTCTTGTAGCACTTCCGGATATCACTATCTCTATGATCCTACCATCAGTACAACCTAGTATTTTTTATCATTGTAATAAAAAAATATTATTATAAATAAATTTCATATACATACCCCGAGCTTCTCCAACCAAGTGAATCGTCGATCGAGCATAATATCACTAAAGTTGATATAAGGTCCATCAAAGTAGCCCCGCATGATCTCCCCCAGATCATTCTCAGCCTTGATCGGAAAGAATATGAAATAAGTAGACAATATACAATTATAATAAAAAATACAAAATAAATGTCTGAATTGACAAATAAATGCTTACGTCGCTCCATCGGTCCATAGCTCGGGACGACAGATATTGACTGGCCGCTCTGATAGAGTAGGGCGGTCTACAAATCCTGGACGGCGTACATATACTTTGTTGTCCACAAGAAGGCCTGAAAATGGATTTGCTCTTGTGGGAGCTACTGGTGGAGTAGCCGGTGTAGTAGTGCCGGTAGTGTCTGGAGTAGAAGAAGGGGTAGCAGCTGATTTCAATCCGGGAGATTGAGTAGCTCCTCCTACTGAAAAACGAGTATATGGTGGGGATAAACCATCTGTCGTATCTACGAACTCGTCCTCATGTCGTGTGCAAGAATCTGGGGTAGCAGGCATAGTGGACGAAGGATGTTGAGAAGATGATCCTCTCTGAACTTGTTGTCGTCCTTGTCCTCGTTCCATCATACTATAGGTAAATCTACAGTAAATAAAAAAAATGGTGTCATCAAACAGATGATCATAAAGCAATGATGTGGTAAAATAAGTAAATACTAGTGTGATGATGAAATAAATAATAATCGTGTCATGAAATAATTAAATAAATATATAAGCTAATGCATATATATATATCTACGCACTAATCTTCTTCATCTTCTGAATCGTCATCGTCTTCCGAATCATTTTTTGAATCGTCTTCATCTTCTACTTCTTAATATTCATTTTTTACTTCCACTATCACTATCACCTACATCTTCCAATTATTGTTCCTCGTTCGATACCTCCATATCAGAGTTCTCATGTATATGAGGTAAATCTTCTATCTCAATCTCTTCATCAACTCTATCATCCTCTACGATAACGTCAACCTCTATACCATTAACATCGGCCAAACTCATATATGCAAGTTGAGGCATGACCACCTCATCCTCTTGGTATGCTAGATCCCCAACATTATATGTGTTTCTAGCCTTAGTTTTGCATATATTCCACCAATCTTTATTATTGCGTCGTCGACTAGGATAGCTCCGCTAATACACTTGAACCGTTTGACTAGCCAACACAAATGGTTCAAAACCTATATATCTTTTTTCATATTTTATATCAACAAACCTAAACTGTTTGTCAATTTTCCATCATTGCTTGGGTGTTGTATCGAACCAATCATATTTAAATAGCACAATTTTTGTCTCATAAGAGTAATCCAACTCTACGACATCTCTTAGTATACCGTAATAGTTGAATTCTGGATCGACATCGTAGACTGGACCCCTCACACATACTCTAGAATTCTTCGTATAATTAGCCTCCTTATCGACAAATGACTGATTAATAGACTTATCAGTGGTTCTAAATTTGAAGCCATTGATGGTGTACCCATCCCAACACTTTGCCCTCTTGCTTGGTCCGATAGCTAATGCTCGAAGTCGTTCGTTATGTAAGTCTGTACCAGGATAAAAAACCTGAAACATCACGTATCATATAGATATTAGACAAATATTAGTCTCAATGTTAAATTTAGAATGCTTAATGTTTAGGATCCGTACATAATTATGGAATCACGATAGAAATTTTCTATCAACCTCTCTAGCAAGATCATCTTCATTAATATTAGGTCTCTTCATTTTTACCTCAGTTCTAGAAGTACTGTGATAATAAGGAGAACAGTTAGAGCATTTCTTTTCCAAGTATATACAAAATTAAAATATCTAGGAAAGTTGTGTCGCTTACTTCTCAATATCTTACATCTCTTTTATGCCACTATTTAACAATATATACCGATGAGCGATTTAAACTCATCATCTTCAAACCAACGTACTTTAGTAGCACTTGTAGGATTTCCTCCTATATTGAAGATAGTATAGATTACACTATTCGGGGCATCAACCCCACCGTCATCATTCCTTGGGGCTCTATTGCGATTTGTTCTGACATGAGTATCAAAGTAGATAGAGCAAAATTTTGAAACCTCCTCAATATATATGCTTCGTATATCGAAGCTTCTACATGAGCCATATTGCCAACCTTCTTCTTCAGGTGATGTAGATACCTATAGATAATATATTGAATCTTAGAATTATTTGAATAAAATAATTATTAGTATAAAGAATTTATACCTCTCAAATGGAAACATCCATCGATATTGGACGGAGCACCGACGCGTGCTTCATATGCTAGATGAATCGTCAATTGCTCCATACTATTAAAAAAATATGGGGGAAGCACCCTTTATAACTTACACAATGTCAATACAATCTTCTCCTCAAGTTCTATTATATGTTGCACCGTCAACTTGCTTGAACAAAAATATCTAAAGAATATAGATAATTTGGCCAACGAAGTCCATACTTGATGAGGCAACATCTCTCTCAGATAAATATGTAGTAACCTTTCCATAACCACATGGAAATCATGACTCTTCATCCCTGTCAGCTTGTGTTCGTTAAGATCAACACATCTTGGAAGATTTGACATATAGCCGTCAAAAAAGCTCAACTTTAAAATTCAGTTGCATATTATAAATTTATCCTCCCTACTCATTGTAAATGACACTGGAGTCTTGACCCAATTTCCATTGCTACATCATTTTAGGTACAAATATGAATGCCTATAAATAATTTATAATTCCTTTCTTGCTTTAACATTGTCTTTCATTTTCCCCTTGATATCCATCACTGTATTGAAGATGTTGTCAAATACATTCTTTTCGATATGCATGACATCAAGATTGTGCCTTATGAGATTGTCCTTCCAATAAGGTAAGTCCCAAAAGATACTCTACTTCTTCCAATTATGCCTAAATCCAAACCCTTTAAAGTGGTCGGCCGATATCGGATCTTCCATCACAGTCGGTAATCCATCTACCTCTTTCCAAACTTCTTCTCCTGTCAGTCTCAATGGGGGAGGAGATAGTTCATGTTTGCCAGCTCTAAAGGTATCTATGTTCCTTCTCCACGGGTGCGACGCAGGAAAGAACTGACGATGACAATCAAAAAAGGATACTTTTCCTCTATTCTGGAGACGGAATGCCTTACCCTTTTTCATATATATCGGACAAGACAAAGTACCATGAGTACACCCCGATAACATCCTATATGCTGGAAAATTATTGATGGTCCATATGAGAGACACTCTCATCTGAAAGTTTTGCTTCTTCGATATATCATATATCCGAATGCCGAATTATCATAATTATTTTAACTCATCCACCAACGGCTGCAAGTAGATATCGATGTTTTTCTTTGGATTTTTTTGACCGAGTATGATAAGTGTCAAGAACATGTAAGGAGTCTTCATGCACATCTATGGTGGTAGATTGTAAGGAGTCAAAATCATCGGACAATAAGAGTACTGAGATCCTGACTGTCTGAAAGGAGTGAATCCATCAGAACATAAATCCAACCGAACATTCCTGGGCTCCGTAGCAAATTCAAGATGATACAGATCAAAATATTTTCATACCTCTCCATCGGAAGGATGAGATAATTCTTCTTCATCCATCTTTCTTTTCTTGTTATACCATGTCATGTGTTGTGCTGTATTTGCGGATATATACATCCTTTATAGCCTCTTTATGATTGGCAAAAATTGCATGTACTTGTAGGGACGCAACCTTACTCGGACAGTTAACTTTTTTGTGTTTCGAATTGGCTTGTACCAGTCCGTATGACAGAAAATTTATTTATCTTTACCATTGTTCTCCTTGTAGTACAACATGCAACCATTTCGACAATAATCTATCTTTTTGTAGCCTAATCCGAGTTTATGTATCATCATCTTCGGCTTGTAGAAGTTTCAGACAACTCCTTTGATCCTTTTAGCAACAACTCTCTAACAAACTGAATTATCCGGTCGTAGCATTCATGCGGCAAGTTAAAATCAAACTTTAGGTTCAACAGCCGCATCACCACCGAAAGGACAAAATGAGAATCACAACCCGGGTATATCCGAGTATCAGTATTCTTGAATATATTATAGAATTCCTTCGCATCAGGATTAGGATCCTCCGGATCAAAACTTGGACCGGCCGCATCAAATACCAACTCATGCGCCAGGTTTTGCGGTCGATATTCAAAGTTATCTCCGAGAGTGGACTCTTCTACCTCCATGTTAAAGGAGTAATACTGATATTGCGAAAACAAAGGTTCTCCTTGAGCCATCCACTCCTTGTAGTTCGGTATGAAACCCTTCTTATAGAGATGCTCCCTCACGAGATTCACCATTTTGAATGGTATATTATGACATTTGACACAAGGACACTTGATGAGCCTCCCATCCATGAAATAAGGTTGACTACCGGCGTATTTGAGAAGTTCCTCAATGCCCACCATGAAATCATCTATCAAACCAATCCTACTCTCATGTTGCCGATTGTACATCTACGATCGGTCAACTAAGTATTGACTCATTGATTATGCATGTAACATATATTCAAACAATATGGATTAGATACAAGATGAGTTAGGATATTTGCTAAATGATTAGTTAGTTAGAATACTTGATGAAGAAGTCTCATAAAGAACTAAATGAGCTATCAGAAAGACCATATTTGAGACTCCGTGTTTTACACGTATCCAAAACCATAATTTCTTGACACTCATCCGAATATGGCCGATACATTCCATAGCATAGTAAGATTGGAACTACTAATTACTATTCATATTAGTACACTGAAGTACCGATTCCGATACCAATACTCTAAAATGTTAATAATTAATTATATGTTAAATTAGTGATAGCCGTATCGATTTTAGGGCCGATGAATAAATTGATACCGATACAGATTTTTGATGTCACATATTCTATTTCCGATATTCTAGGATACGCTCAATCCTACGTATTAAGAATTACGTACGTCTAAGGATACAAAAGTAAATCAAAATAATTATATATATAATATTCAATTTGTCAATCTTCTTAAAAGTTAATTATAGACACATACAATACATATTACCATTTTTGTGTCCTATTACTCGTGTCAATTTGTCTGCATTTTTTCGATAGGTGTGTTTGTGCTATAAATCGATTATATATATATATATATATATATATATATATATATATATATATATATATATATATATATATATATATATATATATATAATATGGAAAAAAGGGATATGAGCCATAGGCTCATATTTCTACATGAGGCAATGCACATGTGGACCAATTGGAATGGAGTGTACTAGTACATATGTGTGCACATAGGATATTGAAATCCATTCCTATTGGTCCACATGTGCATAACTCGTATAAGAATATGAGCCTATGGCTCATATCCCGTTTACCATATATATATATATATATATATATATATATATATATATATATATATATATATATATTCAACCTAATTTCTGAACTAAAATAAAATATACCTAATCAATCATAATAAATTAACGAACATGAAAAAAATTAAAGAAAATGAACAAAATTGAAGTTGGGGAGAGGAAGAGGACTTGCCCAGGGCTCCTCGACTTGCAATTTGAGAAGGAGGAGAGGGAATGGAGATAGGGCTGCTGCTGCTAGGGCTCCTCGACTTGCCTAGGGCTCCTCGGGTTGGAGCGGTCGGAGGAGGAGGAGGAGGGGGCGTCGTAGACGAAGGAGGAGAGGGACTCGGGGTCGTGCCGGAGCAAGGGGAGAGGGGGTCGGGGTCTCCGGAGATGCCGGAGGAGGAGGTGAGGGTTCGGGGGGTCACCAGAGTAAGGGAGAGGGTGTTGGGGGTCACCGGGGTAAGGGGAGAGGGGGTCGGGAAACGCCGGAGGAAGAGGAGGAGGAGAGGGGGTCGGAGTCGCGCCGGAGCAAGGGGAGAGGGGGTCGGGGTCTCCGGAGACGACGGAGGAGAAGGAGAGGGGTCGGGGGGTCACCGGAGCAAGGGAATAGGGGATCGAGGGTCACCGGAGCAAGGGGAGAGGGGGTCAGAGAACGCCGGAGGAGGAGGAGGAGGAGAGGGGGTCGCGGGTCGCGGAGGAGAGAGAGAGAGTTTGGGGGGAAATGAAAATGAAACTGAGATATTGAATTTTAACGTTTGGCAGCGACGAAATCTGTTCGTTGCTAGTCCGTCACTGAGAAAAAATTGACAACATAGCGACGGACAAGCGACAAAAATTAATATATGTTTCTTATATAAATATATTAGTCGCTATTCCATCAGTATTCCGTCGCTTCACCACCGACGGATAATATTCCAGCGCTGATAACCGTCGCTAAATTTTAGTATTTTTGTAGTGTACGGACGTTACTGACACCGACGGATCAACAAGGTCAACAACAGTGGATACAAGCTCGAGCCTTGATTATTGCATGGCAGTGTGCTAGAAGAACTTTGTAGATATACAATTGTATGTCGACCGTGGGCAGAATCTCTATGTACGTGTGGCACCTGCAGATATAGTTTGATACAAAGATATCCAGTTCTTCGATACAAATGGAAATTGAACTATATTTAGTTCTATTAGTATTAGGTCTTCTAAAAAGTCTTAGTTCTCGCTAACACATCAAAGAAGTGTTGGGTAAGCATTCCAACTTTGCCTACAAACTATTAGCAGATACAAATCTAAACTTATTGATACTTAATATGTAGTCGTTGGCACCTAGACCGAGCCTACCCTTAACAAAGCCTCACCTGCCCCAAGTAAATATCCTAGTGCTAAGAAGTGTGGAGCTAAGATTTTTGTTTACCCTGGACTGAACCTAAAACATCCAATAAAATGAATGTTGTGTCAGTATCGTCATGTTCATATATCATTGTGCCCATACAGTACCATGTCTGGCCAATGTAGAACTATGTCCAACATACTAAAAATAAAGAAACCTCACAAAAATATATTTAGTTTATCAATAGACTCTATTAGGCAAAAACTCAAACACTAAGAGCCTTTGGTATCCTCTTTTACCATCAATAGAATATCCGCGATACGACAGAACTCATTGAGGGTGCGAAGCTTCGAATGCCAAGAGAAGTGCCGACAGTGGGACTTAACGCTGCTATTGTAGCTCCTCATTCGATTGTCGTCGTAATCCGACGACAATGACGCAGTCTCAGTTGTGATAGTGGTTCTCTGTTGAACATGAAGCATATGAGAGGAGAGAAGAGAAGATAAGTTATAGAGAGAGAGGTTGAGTGGGGCGCTCGATAGCGTAGTTCTGGGAAAAGGACAGTTTTCTTTGTACATTGCTTTGCATTGTATACATAATAGTGAAAGAGAGAAAGTGGAGTTAGAAATTTTAAAAAAGAGAAAAATAATTGGAGTGTGGACTGGAATTTGCAATGAAAACTTGATGTGGGCTGACACATTAAAAATACAAAAATTAGGTAAGCTGGAGCCCACACCAACCCACCAGTGGCTCCGCCCTTGACTGCAAATATTAGGTAGCCAATGTCGTGACTACTGATATATGCAACTAAACGTTACAGTGTATCACCATTTGCATCAAATGGTATTACACATAATTTGCATTTTTCCTGACCTAAAGATGTCTAAAGATACATGTAGACGTTGATACCATCTTTATATGTGAAGATTTATTCAATGACCAAAAGCATGAAGCTGATTGCTAGATGAATCTATGAGGAAAACATAAATAGTACTGTTTAGTAGTATATCGGGTTCCCAGGTATGAAAATGTTTGGTTTCATCTTGAGAAAAAAGGAAAATGTTGCTTTCGTTTGGTAGTCCATCTGCTATATTTTGACTCCATATTGTGTACTCTAGTGAACTACAAGCCAAATTTCAAACCTCATTTATTTATTTACCATTAAATAGTTGCGTGATATGATCAATTTCACCTGATGCATTCAATTTTGTATATTTGTCTGTACCAAAATTTTTATAATGCGAGATTTAACTCCCAGCTCGATCAGTACCAAAATTAACATAAACTAGTCGACCAATTAAATTATCACTCAAATCATTCTTTCATTCATTCATTCATATGCCCATTCAAATTGATCATACACTGAATCAAATACTATTTCTTTATTTCTAACAATCAGGTGTTAATTTTCATCATATGTCAGTGCACAATATTTCTTTATTGAACAAGTCCACACAAAAGTCTTCCATATGTTCTATAGAACAAACACATGTAGTCAAGTAAATCGGTAAAGTAGACAATTCAACATAAATAATGATGAAGATTTTAGGGGTGTGGATATTCTGTTCATACATTTGACAATTTGTTAACAATGATATTGCAGTAACGACAGCCGAGCAGTCTCACAGGATTAGCAAAATCTCAAAGCTAGCTATCGCACTAAGCCTTATATTGGGAATTCTTTTACTTGCTTTGTTCGGTTGCTTTCAATGGAGAAGAAAGAAAAGGAGAAGAGGTAAGATATCACCTTTTAAAAGGCGCTTTATATATATAATTTGCAACTTGCCTTTCATGACCATGAATGAGCAACAGGTTCAAAAATGTTAGGTGTAACCTCTTCCTTCAACGGTCCATCGAATGTTGGAGCCACAGATAATCACCTTGATCTTCCTCTGTTTGATTTTGGTGCCATAGCGGCCTCAACTTATCATTTCTCTGAAGAAAATAAACTTGGCGAAGGTGGATTTGGACCCGTCTACAAGGTGAACCACGCTCGAAAATCTGAATATGTATAACCTACGATACGATCAGAGAGAAAATAAACATGCTGAAGCATCAACATATATACAGGGAAAGCTTGAAGATACTGATCAGGATATAGCGGTAAAGCGACTGGCAAGAACATCAGTTCAAGGCCTTGAAGAGTTCAAGAATGAGGTGGTGCTCATTGCCAAACTCCAGCACAGGAACCTTGTCCGACTTCTCGGCTGCTGCATACAAGGGGAGGAAATGATGTTGATATACGAGTACATGCCCAACAAAAGCTTGGATGCATTCCTATTTGGTATGCTCTCGCTCATCTATTTAGTTCTTCCTATAGTTGAAGTTCTGCTTTTTAGTCAGCACACATTTAAATCTTAGTGGCCTTCAAGATATACAATAATGTCATAAAATATGCCTACTTTAAAGTGGGAGAACCTTCTTGTTCATATCTATTTGCTTCAAAATGTATCCATCTACAAGATGTCTACTTTTGTAAGGTTTATCTTCAAATTGACTATCGAGATAAATGTAATCTCAATAATGCAAAGATGATAACAAACTTGGTTTGCTACTTTATGAATCACCCTAATTGCATTGGCTTCAGTACTTCCAGTAAGCTAATCCTAATGTTAGAATTTTCTTTACTTAAATACTTATGATTTTGTTATATTAATTAAAATTTTCATATGATATATAGTTTTACCTATTTTGGCAAAACTTGAAAAAATGAAACTTTATCATTGCTTCCAGATAAAGAAAAAGGGGCATTGTTGGATTGGGGGCAACGCTACCAGATTATCTTAGGGATTGCTCGTGGACTTCTCTATCTCCATCAAGATTCACAATTCAGAATTATACATAGAGATCTCAAAGCAAGCAACATTCTCCTTGATAAGGACATGGACCCCAAAATTTCAGATTTTGGTATGGCTAGAATTTTTGGGGGAGATGAAACAGATTTTAAAACAAGAAAAGTTGTTGGTACATAGTAAGTTTCGACTCATAATCATAAGATATGTTGGTTCAGAACTCGTGCTTCATTTCTAACATGAAATGTGATAGTTTGCCTCTTTCTCTGTGGAAATTTGGGAAAATACAGTGGCTACATGTCTCCTGAGTATGCAATGTATGGAGTTTTCTCAGTGAAGTCAGATGTATTTAGCTTTGGAGTTCTAGTACTAGAAATTATAAGTGGAAAGAAGAACAGAGGAGTCTATTCAAACTCTCATCATGTGAACCTTTTATCGCATGTAAGTAAGAGCTAAACAAGTCATTATTTGTTTACCCTACTCAAAATTTGGCACTAATTTCATGTTCAATTATGGTTTCAGGCATGGAGTTTATGGAAAGAAGGGAAAAGCATGCAACTAGTAGATGAATTGATGAGTTACTCATTTTCAATGGATGAAGTCATTAGATGCATAAAATTAGGCCTATTATGCGTACAAGAACGCCCAGAAGATAGGCCGTTGATGTCTTCTGTGATCATAATGTTGGGTAGTGACATCACATCATTGCCACAACCTAAGAAGCCTGGTTTTTCCGTGAGAAGAGGTCCTTCTAAAACACAGTCATCTTCAAGCAAGCAAAATTCAAGTAAAGGGAATGACATAACTGTAACTATGTTGGAAGGTAGATAACTTTTATCTAGATACACGGGTTTGAAATGCGGGGCATATGGCGAAAACCTTAAGGGGAAGTGAAGGAGATCCGAGAAACACTATTACAAATTAGGCAATTCATTAAGCTGTGATACTCAAACCTCTTATTGTGTAGATGAGTCTAGGTTGCAAGGATGCTCTTACAGATTGGGCAATTTATTTAACTATGATACTCAAACCTCCTATTGTGTAGATGGATCTACGTCACAAAAGGAGGATACTGCTCCATAGAATCGTATACGTGTTTGTATTTGTATGTGACACGTATGTGACACAAAACTTCTTCGACATTCATGTAGGATACCACTCTTCCATGTCCATGATGCAAAGAGACATCAAACATGGTTGAAAGTGATTTTGCATCATCTTGATCATGGCAAACATATTTGAGATTTGAGAAAGTAAAATTTACTTCCATCAAATCCTTTCTAGAATTTTTTTCGAGCCTAGTTTCTCTAGAATAGTTATGGATCCGAATTTCTTTAAAAAGACGTGTTTTGAATATGTATTATGTTGGTATATGTTCCAGTGTCCGTGCCTGTGCAACCTAGATCGACTGTTGGAGTGAAGAGGCTCCACAAGGAAAAGAAATAAACATATCTTTGCTTTCACCAATTGTCACTCCTTGGTTTGAACCAAGGTTCGTATTAGTTGTATTGGAATGAGTTCCGGACCCTTCATATGAGCAGTCTATCTCAAATTTTCGGGTAAAAGTTTCAAAGTGCTTACTTTCTGCTCGAAGCTTCGAGTCGAAGTGTTTGAGTTCCTGGTTTCCAAAAGCTAAATAATAGCAAAGTGTTATTAAACTTTTGAATTTTTTTTGATACATTCAGGCATAATTCTATGTTTTATTTGTTGTCTCCCATTAGTTTAGGATGGAACAATATTCAAAAAAATTGAAAAATATAAAATGAAGATCGCAACTAGGCAGCCCACTAAATGCTTACGTGTATTTTGTAGAAGCCCATGAAGATCAATGCTGAAGAGTTGCAACATCAGTTGATTAGTTCAAACAAATTAACAAATAAAATGATTTAAAAGAAAGAAAAAAACATCAAAATGGATTCAAGAAAAACCCAACAATCCTAAATCAAATTCAAATTTGAAAAAACTAGAATTTGGAAAGAAAATAAAAGAAAACATAAAAAGAGGTTTTAAAAAAAAAATACCATTTGAAGAAATTAAAACTTACAATAAATAAATAAATGGGGGAGATTTCTCCTTTCCTCCTAAGCAGTCACCGAATACATACGATCATGCAAAATAAATTCTCAAAATTTAGCTTTGGGAAGAAACCCTTCGTTTAAAAATCAAAGACTGAGGTATAAAAAAAGCACATGAATTTTTGTAGAGGCACTACAAAACTTACTCGGGGCCGTCCAAATTTGTAGCTTTTATTTACAAGTTTGTTACTCAAAAAAAATTTGTTAGGGGTAGCCCACTACATAGTTTAAAAGCCAATTTTTTTCTTCCCTTTTTCATCTTTTTATTCTTTCCTCTCTCAAATTTCAAATATGTTAGGGTTCCATGTTCATGTATAGATTTCATTTTCTAGTAACTAAAATTTGGTTCATGATTCATTTTCGACGAAAATATAAAGTTTAGAACTTCGAAAATTTGCCCACAGTTGCGACGGAAAAGATGATGGACTATCAAAAATTTTGATAGTCTTGTCTAAAGTCAGGTTTGTCAAATTTTGACAGTCCTAACTACAACTAGGATTGCCCAAAAATTGACAGTCTTAGTACAAAGTTGTTGTAACCTACGACTTTAAAAAAATTTGGCAGTCCTGACAATAGTTAGGACTATCAAATTTTTTGACACTCCTATAATATAGAAAAAAGTTGTGAAAATATACTGGTCTTTTATAGTAAGGGAAAGAAGAACCCTTTGACGGGGGTTGGGGTGGGGGGGGGGGAGGGGACGTAAGTCTTTGTGAATGAATTTTTGTTGTAACCCTGTAACTTTACTTGGATGACGTAATAATTTAGTTGCCACTTTCTTCGGTATTATGTTGTATGCTTAAAACAACTAATTTGCGTAAAAGTATGGATATGCCAAAGAAAACATGGTATGTTCCTATTGTGGCATTTACATCGACAGTTACTAAATGAAATGCAAATTGCGTATTGCAATACTATCTACTATATGTTTTGTTGCTATACAGTTTCATATGCATCTCCACACAATACTATGAACACAGTCAAGCAACCCCTGCAATATTCTGTAACCTTGGACTATCAAAATTTTTGGTAGTCCTGGCTATAGTTAGGGCTGTCAAAAATTTGGACAGTCCTAAAATCCAGTAACTTTTCATTAGAACTGTCAAAAATTTTGACAGTTCTGATTATTGTTAGGACTAATAAAATTTTTGGCAGTTCTGGTTATTGTTAGGACTAACAAAATTTTTGACAGTCCTAAAACTTTTTATTAGAATGACTATCAAAAAATTTGACAGTCCTTTATCATATAAGATATGTATTTGCAAGCAAAACAAGCAGAGATGCCTTTTTTTTCATATGGTGAAAGCTGATGCACAAGGGATTTTCAATAGATGCCTTTTTACTCGTTCTCTTCCTCTAGATGCTAGAAACAAAGTCTATTTACAACAACTACTATTTTGCCTTTTATCTTTTTTTGTAGCATGAAGTTTTTTTAACCTCTCTTATAGAACATATGGATCATGGATTGAAGATATATAGAAGTATAAATATTCTAGTTCAAGTATGTCAAACATCTCGTTTCTTCTTCAGATCCATGTTGACACATCATTCGCCTGCCTTAGAAATGTGAAACCACATTGTAGTGATATTTAGACATTAATAAGGATTAGAAAGAGGATTTATATATGAAAATAAAATAAAAATACAAACATAAAATTAGAGATGGAGATGATGGACGAAGGTGGAGAAAGAAGAAATTTAGGATTTTCAAATGAAGGAAGTTTTGGGTGCCATATCAAGAATTGATGCTCGAAATTGGAGAAGGTGGAGCAGTAAGAAGTTTAGGGTTTTCAAGTAAAAAAGGTAGAGAAAGAGGGAAAGGATTTTGAGAAGAGAGAGAATAGAAGTTAGAATTTTTGGGTTTTGGGGTTTAGGTAGCCCCTAGTAAGTTTTTGGCTACCCTGAGTAAAAGTTTCACAAAATTGGGCTAGCCCCAACTGGCCTAGCCTCGAGTAACTTTAGTAGTACCTCGATAAAAATTCCAAACTCATTAGTTCTAAAACCCCTACTTTTTCTTGGAGTCTAGTCTGAAATAGGAGTAGTCGTTTTAGGTATAATAGGATTCCTATTTCAGTGTTTCCAATTTTGGAAATCCTATTATGACCTATTGTTGGAGTCCAGTTTGGAGTAGAAGTAGCTATTTTAGGTATAATAGGATTCCTGTTTTAGGGTTTCCTATTTAGAAAATTCTATTATGACCTAGAATAGGATTTTTTTTATCCTATATATATGGGTTGACGGTGGAGGCACAAAGAATATAGCACAAATGTGGAGATTCGGGGTGCTCGTCCACAGAAAATCTAAGAGAAAGTTCGTGCTTTCCTCTTAGGGTTCGCCATCCAAGACAGAAGAAAGAGGAGAACTAATCGAGGAGTCATTGCCTTCATTCAAAAAAATTTCTATGGGATTTGGTGAGTGACTTCAATTGTAATCTCTTTATTTTCTTCTTGAGTGTAGTAAGAGGGTTGAACCTATTAGGAAAAAGGGTTTAATATTGGTTTTTGTCAATCTTGTAATTTTATCTGAGTTATATAGATTGATATTTGTCCAGATGACGTAGTCATCGCCATATACGTTGTCTTTGATCTGTGCTAGGTGTTTGTTGGATTGGTTGGTTATCTTAGGTGGATTGGCAACGCTTTCGTCCACCCAACAAGTAGTATTAGAACAAGGTTCTAGTGTTTGGTTCCCCAATAAGTTGTATTAAAGCATGGTATTGACACTTCTGGTTCTAACAAGTAGTATTAGATTTCTCAGATTCTCGAGAGGGAAGGTACAACCATGTATGCGGAGTAGATGAACATACGTACGATCATCCTCACAGGGGGAACAAGTAGTTTAGAAGCCAAGGATAGAGGATCTACTCTGGTGCAAGGACTTGCATTATCCGTTGGACGACGAAAATGTCAAGTCATTAGACAAAGATGCTCAAGACTGAAAATGACTGGATTGGAAGGCCATTGGATTCATTCGCCCATGGCTGGATGATTCGATGTTTCACCATGTGTCCATGGAGAGTTCGGCAAAAGCATTGTGGGAGAAGATGCATTCGTTGTACGAAAGGAAAATGGTTAGCAACAAGATATTTCTTATTCGTCAATTCGTCAAATCGTCAACTCAAAGTACACGGAGGGTGGTGGCACAACATCTGAAGTAGGTTCAGGGTATCATCAAATAGTTGTCTGCGATGAAGATGGTGATTGATGATAAGCTTCAGGCCCTTCTGCTTTTAAGTTCTCTACCGAAAAGCAGGAAGATGTTGGTGGTGTCGGTGAACAACTCTGTGCCTGACGGGGTTGTTATGATGGAGGCAGTCAAAAGTAGCATGTTGAGTGAGGAGGTCTGGCGTAAGCAGATGGAATCATCGCAGGAGTCTACTCTGGTGGCTTCCTACGGAAAGGGAAGACCCAAGTCACAAGTGAGGGCACGGGGGAGTTCTCAGGATCTTTTGACTGTGGACCGCAAGAGGGATGCTATCACTGTGGAGAAACATATCATATCAAGAGGAGCTGCATGAAGCTCAAAGATGAGAAGGCCAAAGGCAAGGATGATCAATAGGATCTCACGGCTATGGAAGATATCATCATCGCAGCAACCGACACATAAGAATCTAGTGGCATGTGTCATGATGGTAATTGGGTCATGGACACAGGGATATCTTATCATGCCACTCCACATAAGAGGATCTTTACGTCATACCATGGTGGCAAGTTTGGACGTGTGAAGATGGACAACAAGGAGATGGTTGCAGTTGTTGGCATCGATGATGTGCATTTAAAAATGTAGCTTGGTGAGAAACTCGTTCTCAAGGATATTTATCGAGTTTGTACTATAATTTGGTTTCGGTAGGAAGGCTGGCTGATGATGGATATCGCATGAGGTTATTTTGGGACAAAGATTGGATGCTTATGAAGGGTTCCCAACAGCTGGCTGAAGGAGATTTGTGTTATCATATGTACAGGCTCAAGTCATTGAGTTGTACAGGAAGGCCACAGACATCGAATGGAGGCTCGAGGGATGTTCGACAGGAGTCAGTAGATCGTCGAAAACTTGCTTGGGGATGTCTTGGAGATACTTTAAGGGATCATAAATTTTGGTTCGTAGAGACAAAGCGAAGGATGGTGATGAGTCAAAGATTGAGGGTCAGTCTGTCGGTCCAATGGCAGCTGGTCGTCTCCACGTGGGGGTTGCTCTACAAATCTAGTTTTGGTGATGGGTGTGTTTGCCAAAGCTTCACGGAGCAATATCAATTTCAGTATTTTGAAGGCGGGGAGAAGATCAAGGTGTGCAACAAGCTCAATCTAAGGCGGGTGCATCTCCATTCACATAGTTTCGGAAGAGCTGTGGGTCATCGACGACGTGCAGATTGTATAATATTTTGCTCGAGGATTCATGTGTTTGGGGGATCTTCAGTGTTGTACACGAAGTTCGATAGGATCAGGAATTCAAATCTCGGGAGAATCGTACCATCTGCTTGGTTGGGCCAACCAAGGGTGAAGAAGCTTGTCGAAATAATAATAAGTTTTGGTGGAAGACGGAAGACGGGGACATGCATCCAAGACTTACGGTGAGGCTAATCGTCAAGGATTTTAGTCTTGGCCGTGTTATTGATATCGACAGGATCCTAGTACTGTAGGAGGTGCTACGCATGAGAGCTAGTGTCGACGTGACGGTCGAGGAGCTGGAGACAAAGAAATATGCAAAGTAGCTAGGGGATTGCAGATCGATGGCATGGGGGAGCAGGAACTCTGTTATGGGGAGACATGCATGGAGTCTAGTTGAGCAGCCATGGGGTCAACACCCTCTCATCAGACTGAAGGGAAAGATTGTTGGAGTCCAGTCTGGAATAGTATTAGTCATTTTAGGTATAATAGGATTCCTATTTTAGTGTTTCCTATTTAGGAAATCCTATTATGACATATTGTTGGAGTCTAGTTTGGTGTAGGAGTAGTTGTTTTAGGTATAATAGGATTCCTGTTTTAAGTTTTCCTAATTAGTAAATCATATTATGACCTAGAATATGATTTTCTTATTATATATATATGGGTTGAGGGTGGAGGCACAATGAATATAGCACAAAGGTGGAGATTCAGGGTACTTGTGAACAAAAAATCTAAGAGAAAGTCCGTGCTTTGCTCTTAGGGCTCGCTATCCAAGACAGAAGGAAGAGAAGGTTTGATCAAGGAGTTATCACTTTCGTTCAGGGAAATTGCCATGGGGTTTAGTGAGTGATTTCAATTGTAATATCTTTCTTTTCTTCTTGAGTGTAGTGAGAGGGTTGAACCTATTAGGACAAATGGTTCAACATTGGTTTTTTGTCAATCTTGTAATTTTATCTTAGTTAACTATATAGATTGGAATTTGTCCAGGTAATGTAGTCACCACCATATAAGTTGTCTTTGATCTGTGCTTGGTGTTCGTTAGATTGGTTGGTTATGTCAGGTGGGTTGGCAACACTTCTGCGCGTCCAATAATTTTAACTCAACGAGTAGCGTAAGGGACACACATTCAAAGCTCATCCTGATACCTGCCTGCTAATAGTTTATTTGTGTTAAGTTTTTAATGTTGAGAAAATTAAGTTGTAATTGTTATAGGGATCATTAGTGTTTAGACCCTAGATTTTATACCAGCTTAAAGTTTTAAGTCCTGACAAGTCCAATTAGAAAGTTTTTTTTTTATTTTTTTCCTTTATACCCTTATATTCAACATGTGTTGTTTGTTGTCTGTTAAGGGTACAATGGAAAAAGATAACCAAAAATAAAAATTCAGGGCTTATTATACTAGTCATATAATAGTGTAGTCGTACCGAGATTTTGATCAATAATAACATCACTTATAATCGGGATGCAATCAAATTTTCTGATTATGAAATTGATTGAATTCAAGTGTAGACAAACCAAAATCTTTATTTGCGGATTTGTGAATCACTAGAATCCATCAAATTGGGTGATGTAAAAAATGTCGATTCTCGAATCAAGCAAAATTCAGTTTAGTGAGAAATCAAGTGGATTCAAGTTGATTACGATTTTGACTGAATTGATCCTAATTTGGACAGTCATATAACTATATTTTGGCCAACCAAAATCAAGAAAAACTTGTCCAATTTCATAATTCACTCTTTGCTTGAACTAGCATCTTATAGAGGGATGACACGTAGTGGATGATTGTCACATCCTAATCCTAAAGTACATAAGACTATGATACATAGAAATTGCCAGCTACGTATAAAGTGGACTCAAGCCCGGATCAAATACATGTACGTTATCTATATTCCAGTAAACTATCTATAGACCTCTATATTTAGATCTAAGGTACAATCCACAAGAATACAAAATATATAAATGTGTAATACGCACCATGGTGTACACCCCATACTACACATGTCCAAATAATAGACTCGAAGGAATCAATATAAGTCTACCAACACTAGGCTATCAAGCAGAATATAAAGTAATAGTTATATGTAATCATGGAAGATACCTGATAAATCTAAAACAATAAACACCATCAACCCACCAAAAGGATATATGCACAATCAACGCAAATAATATGGAAGAAAATTAGGTCCTTAGAGGGCATAGCAAGATACATAATATATATACTAGCCATATGAAATAATAAAAAACATGCTTAAAGAAAAAACAAAAAATACAAGTCCACTATTGCTAACCGGTCTACGTGATATGTGAATATGGAAGACAACTTCCGATGCTTGGGATGACAGTCTATCCACTCACAACCATGTATAGCTCATCATGAGACTGTCGGACAATAGTAATTCACTCATAATCCATAGCTCATCCAGAGACTATCGGCCAATAGTAACTCACTCACAACCCGCAGCTCATCTCAAGACTACTAGTTAACAATAAATCAATCATATGTCATAGCCCGTGCATCTAATAATTGTCCTCCCCTCCCAATGAACTATAGGTGTACTAGTCATATATTTGCAACAATTAGAACTCCATCACAAACAAACTATGACTATCTATAAATCGTATCGAGTCGAAAGGTCTAAACTATGTCTATGATAATAACATTAATAACGCTATGACTAGTGTGCATGCAACTGTGTCATGTCAAAACTTGTGCCAATAACGAATAAATAATATTATATTAGGAATGATCTTATAAAGAAGGCAACTAAGGTTACAATAACAATAATAAATAAATAACACGAAGGAAACAATCGTGAGAATGTTGCATGATATATAGTGTCATAGGCAAGGTATGTTGGATTTATTCAAAAAATAGGGGCCACACATGCAAAATTAATTGTGTTATGATAACTAAATAATTAAGTAAAATAAAAGTTGTCTAATTAGAAAATAGGCTTAAGGGTGTAATTGTCATGGAGATTTAGAAAAAGACAATCCCATCAATGGTGTAAAATTACATACATCTCAAATCAAGTATTGCCTCCCATAAACCCTATCCCCTTACATCAAACTCTATGTTGTGCAAAATTCCAATAGTGACCGTATTGAGACTTTCAAAGATACAATTGTTCCTTTCCTTCCAAATGTGCCATACTGCCGATGCCAACCTGGTATAAGCTTAACGGAACCAAGTCAACCCTCTACTCCTTGCCTCCCTTATCTCTTGAATCACACTATCAAAGTCTAGTCGTCCTCCACTCTACAGGTTTAGCGCCCCCAATTGTCTGCTCTAGACCATCCTGGCAATCAAGCAACCAAAGAATAAATGCGTCATAGACTCGTCTTCCTGCCTATACTATATATAAACCCTAATGAAATATATATATATATATATATATATATATATATATATATATGTGTGTGTGTGTGTGTGTGTGTGTGTGTGTGTGTGTTCATTAGGGTTATGGTCCCTAATTTGTAAGACCACAAAATATGTTTTCTCTTCTACTCTACATCCCCCTCCCCCCCCCTCCACCCACCCACACACACATACACAGAATTCATCTTTGTCATTAAGATCCGTTTCAAGTTGGAAGATCGAACCACAAAAAGAGACATTCACTACAAGATCAATCTAGCCAAGCAATGGATTTAGGTACGCTTCCGCATTTATTTATTATCTCCATCTCATGAAACAATGACTAAATCTAACAATTGTTATCAGAGCCTCCCTTGTTTGATTCATGAGTTTGAAGTTTCAGATTCAATTTATCTTTCTAGATTCAGGAACCCTAGATTATTTGATCTAATTTAATTTAGGGTTCTAGTTGTTCTATCAAAGTTTTTATATTTCATCCTAAATTCGATCAAAAAATTTTGGTTCCAATTGTTCTGATTGTTACATGTGCCCCAAGGGAATAATAGGCTCTGAGACAAATCTTTTGCCTACTATCCATATATGTCTGCATTAGGATATACTTAAAACAATATTCTACGGCTGGATTTAGATGCTTGTTTTTGCTAGGGATTGAGAACATGGTGCTGGATATCAACAAGTTGGACATAAACTTCATGATGATTTTAAAATTAAAGGTCCAAATGAAGGACCTTCTCCTTCAAATCTAGAATATCCAAATAAAGTAACGACAAAAATTACTACTGAAGTAAAAACTTCTTTATAGCTATTAGATTCAAGGCTGCATCAACTTTCATTCTCAGTCAAACCTCCAATTTAACATATCAAGTTTGTGAATGAGGTTTGGAAAGTTTATTATGCCACATTTTTTCGAATACTTTAGGTTACTTTGAAACCTGACTAGAGTAGTAATTGTAGTTTGCTTTCTTTGTCATGAAGATAGGATGGTATTGTGGTATAATATAGTTTTTCCATATTTACTAGGAATTGGAGAATATGTTATTGAGAGATTATATGTGATTCATGAACTTATCTTAATATTATTGGTTTTCATGTGAAGAGATAACTACTATTAGAATTAGTGACTGTTTAAATTTAAATACATGTACCCAATAGCTATTTATTTCTATTTGAAATAGAACCATCCATCCCAGCTAACTCATTATTGTTCCTGACATTATTGGCAAAATTTTGCTATTATTATGATTATTTTATTTGAGTTATAATCTTATAAATATAATTGTACATAAGAATTTATCATGTAAAATTTAATCAACATTCAAATTATTTGGCTATTCTTTGTGACTTGCAATAGTTGTCTAACATTATAACTAGAACTATTAAAACAAGATATTGCCAAAGTATCCTCTCTTACACAAATAGTCTATGAGGATGTCAGATATTTGTGTGTGTACATTCATGCGAGTATTAGCCAGCCCAAAGGAAGGTTAATACTTGGCCGAATTACACACATACCTGTGGTGATAAATATATACCAATTGTAAAGTTTATATGTGAATAATAATTCGATCAAAAGATATGCTTATTATTTGACATGAGTTATTGTCAACATTTAATCATTACATCAAGAGTACCATTTACAGTTAATATTATTATCGAAAGACTTGATATTAATGGTGTGCTAGGTATCTTGAGATGGGGTTCACTATTATTTAGATTTGTTTGACTATAATTTTTTTATCAATTAAAGCATGTTTGTTTGGTTGTTTTGTTCTCTTTATAGCTAATGTTGCTACAACATCCGCTAATCTGAATTCAATTCATACGCTTAATGGAAAAAACTTCAAGGATTGGAAAGAGAATATTTACATTATTTTTGGCTACATGGATCTAGACCTTGCACTTATGATTAAGTGCCCCACTGCTCCTAAGGAAGAGAGTTCCTCTGCTGAAAGAGCAAACTTTGAGAAGTAGGAACACTCAAACTAAATGTGTAATGATCATAAAGCACGATATTCTAGAGACATTTAGGGATGTATTATCTAACGAGGTTACCAGAGCCAAATAATTTCTTGTTGATATCGAGAAACAATTTACAAAGAATGATATGGCGGAAACAAGCACACTTTTGTTGTGCTTGATTACCATAAAGTATAAGGGCAAATATAACATAATGGAGTACATCATGGTGATATTTTATATTGCTTTAAAACAGAAGCTGCTAAGGGTCTAGCTCAAAAGAAACAACAAACTTAAGCTAAGGGTTGTTTCTTTTGTGACAAGCCAGGACACGTAAAGAAGAAATATATAAAGTACCACGCATGACATGTAAAGAAAGGGTTGCTTGAGCTACCGAAAGTCAATTAATGACGAAAGGCATATCCATATGGGTAATGGCTAATTGTTAGAAGTGGAAGCAATATGGCATTTTAGGTTATTATTGGAAAATGATTATTATTTGGATTTGATAGACACTTTTATTGTACTATCTTTTAGACGAAATTTAGTTTTAGTTTTTTATTGGAAAAATTTGGTTATCATTGTTTATTTGAAAACAATATTATTGGTAATAGTTTCCTTAATGTTTATGATATCCTATATTCGCCTAAAACTATTATATCTTACAAAGAAACCTTGCATGTGTCATCACGTTGTACTAAACCCAAAATTAAAAATAAAAATTCAACCTCATTATGGCACAAGAGATTAGGTCAAATATCTAGTAATGGAGTTGAACGACTTATTTCTGATATAATTTTGGATTCCCTTGACTTTACAAGCTTTAATGTCTGGTTTGAATGTGTAAAGGAAAAACATATCAAAACTGTAAGTAGCTAATTTATTGGCCATGGTGAGAGATTAAGGGGATATAAATTTTACGATCTCACATAAAGGAATTTTTTGATTAGAACTACATTTTTTTGTGGATGCTGAATTTAGGGGAGAAATAAAGTCAGGGACATTATTTTTTAGGAGTAATCGATTTTGAATTTCTACTATCACTTTTGACGATGTGCAAGTTTTTATAGCTATCATTGATGAAGAAGTGAATCCAGAACCTCAACAAGACAATGTCGAATTACCTCTATAAGTCGATGTTGAGCTACCTCAACAAGACAACATAGAGGCTCCCCCTATTCAAGATAAGGTAATTGTTCCTGGGGAACAAACTCAACAACCTCAAGAACCAGTGCCATTAGGATGGTCCAAAAGAGAAGAGAAATACAATTTTGGATAATTTTGGCATATTTCTTCAGGAACGTATGGAAGACTGTAGAATACTGGAAGATGATCAAATCAACTTCTGTCTGGCCATGAATAGTTCTAACTCTCAAAAGTGGATTGATGCAATGAATGAGGAGTATAAGTCTATACAAGATAATAAAGTTTGGGAACTTCTCCTATTACCAAAAGGTACGAAGTCCATTAGTTGTAAATGGATATTTAAAACCAAAAAGGATTTGAAGGGTAATGTGGAGAGGTATAAAGCATATCTTGTAGCTATAGGCTTTAATCAAAAGGAAGGGATTGATTTTAATCATGGCACTTGTTGCACATTTTGATCTTGAGTTATATCAAATCGATGTCAAAATATTTCTCAATGGTAAAATTGACGAAACAATTTATATGGTACATCCTGAAAACTTTGTGTCAAGAAACCCAAAGAATATGGTTTACAAACTGACAAAATACATTTATGGACTCAAGCAAGCTTCTCGTCAATGGTACTACAATTTCACCAAATGGTTACCTCGTCTGGTTTTTTAAGATAAATATTGTTGAAGATTGTGTGTATCAAAAATTTAGTGGGAGTAAATTTTTTTTTTTGCTTTTGTATGTCGATGACATACTTCTTGCCACAAATGATATAGGCATATTGTACGACACTAAATTTTTTTTTATCAAATAACTTTCAGTTAAAAGATCTTGGGTGATTCCTCTTTTGTATTAAGAATCCACATTCACCGAGACCGTTCTCGAGGTATTCTTAAATTATCACAAAACATTATCAATAAAGTACTTAAAAGTTATCGCATGTAGAAATGCAAACCAAGTGACACCCTTGTCGCTAAAGGAGACAAGTTTAGTCTAAATCAGTGCCTTAAGAATAGCCTTGAAACTAAATAAATACAATCGATTCCTTGTTCATAAACTATAGGGAGTCTAATATATGCTTAAGGGTATACGCATCCGGATATTGCATACATAGTTAGGATACTAGGCAGATTTTTAAGTAAATCTGGGATATATCATTAGAAAGTAGCTAAACGGGTTACTTATGTAATTACAAAGAACAAGGGATTATATGCTCACTTATAGGAGATCGGATTATTTGGAGACCATAGGGCACTCTGACTCTGATTTTGTTGGATGCCAAGACTGAGAGATTCACATTAGGTTATGTTTACCTATTGGCTGGTAGAGCTATATCTTGGAAGATTATCAAACCAACACTCGTAGCTTCTTCCACCATAGCAGCATAGTTTATAGCATGTTGTGAGGCATCTAATCATTTCATATGGTTATAGAATTTTGTTACAGGGTTGCGGATACCAGAGAGTATTGAAAGACCATTCAAATTATATTGTGATAATAAATCAGCAATATTGCATCCCAATAACAATAATAGCTCGTATAAGTCAAAGCATATTGACATAAAGTTTTTAGTTGTGAAGTAGAGAATTCAGAATGGTCAAGTGTCCATATAGCACATTAGGACAAACTCTATGTTAGCAGATCCGCTCACAAAAAGGGTTACAACCCAAGGTCTTTCATGAGCATACTGCTCATATAGGTATTATCTTATTTGAGGATATGTCAGTATAGTGGGAGTTTATATTTTATGTATTTTGGTGCTCTATATTTGGATTTGGACACATTTACGTATTTATGTATTTGAATATTGTTCCGATCAGATATATAATTTTTTATTTTTTTCTGTTTCATTATGTTAAAGTATTGATCTCATTAAAGTAAAGGAGGACAAGTTGGAAATAGACATGTGTTGGTCACATTGCATGTAATTTCTATGCTACACATCCATAATTGATCTATGTCATTTAGCTATAACGGTATATGTAACCATTGAAGGTTTAATTATGCTAATTATGATGTAGACTACTTTGATCCTATATTAATATGGTCAATGGACGAGATTGAATATACTACAAGGTTAAAATAGAAATTTTTGAGCTCATAAAACAAATTTATAAGGTTAAATATGTGGCCCAGAGAGAGATTGTTAGATTTATTCAAGGATTAGGGGCCACATATGTAAAATTAATTATATTTTGCTATCTAAATAAATAATTCAAATTAAAGTGGTCTAATCACTACCAAAATATGATAAAATAACGATATTTTTAGCGACGTCATAATAAAACGTCGCTAATATTAAAGACTTGAGCGACTCCAAAAATAAACGCCGCTATATGTCGTTGTTGGTGACACATAGCGACGTTTAGCGACTGTACTTCAGTTTTTTAAAAGAATAGTCGCTATAAACTTCTTTAAGGTCGCTAAACGTCGCTGAATTTTTTGATTTAGCGACGTATTTAGCGACGTTGATTTTTTCAATTTTTAGCGACGTTTTTAGCAACGTCTATAACGTCGCAAACTTTTGAATTAGCTACGTTTAGCGACGTCTATTTTTGACGTCGCTAATTTTTTTATTAGCGACGTCATAAGTAGACGTCGCTAAACGTCGCTAAAATTTTTAATATAGGGTTCATGATTTTATTTCCCCCCATTTTGTCGAACTCTTTCCCCAAATTTTTGAACCCCCCTCTTTCCCCCTCTCTGGCGAAGTACCCCCCTCCAGCGTCGTCCACAACCCTCCTACTCCGGCGTCCCCCATCTCTACCCCCCCACCGGCTCCCCCACAGCCCCCTACTCCGGCTCCCCACGCCCCGAGTGCCCCCCTCTCGCACGGCTCCTCCCTTCCGGCGTGGCTCCTCCCTTCCGACGACCTCGGGATTCTCCTCCTCCTCTTCTAGGTTAACCCTAACCCTCTCTCTCTCTCACACACACACAGATGCAAACATGATATGATACTGACACAGACACGACACACACACACTGACATAGACACGACACAGACACTGTCACAGATAGTGTAAACCCTAACCCTAACCCTAACCCTAACCCTAACTCTCTCTCTCTCACACACACATATACGGACACGATATTTGATAGCAGACATGACACATACACAGACATATACACGACACGGGATACGACACAAACACAGACACTGACTGTTGTTACCAACAACTTATCAGACTATTTTTTACCAAAACATAACCCACTATTAGACGGTGTTCCATAGCCCAACTTATGTGTATGGGAATAATTTACTTATTAAGTTGCTTATTGTAGAGCTTCATATATTGCTAAAATTATTCTCACTTTGTTGATGAAAGCATAAAATCTGTTGGTTTTCATGGTATTGTTTCTAGAGTACATTATGTGTTTATGAGTGCTTGAAAACCATGCATTTGATTAGTATAGGCTAGTCTAGGACTTTTCCTAAGTAGGGACTGTTAGGCATATAGGTTTCCATTTCAAGTAGATCATGGTGTATTTTTTAAACTAATCACATGACTTATTAGCATGTGAGTGTCCTATATTGTATAGAGAAATACTTTTCACAAATACCCGGCATCTCAAGTATTTTTGTGAGAATATTCAGTCATAAATGAGACAGGTACAGGCACTCGGTGTGTGGTATTGTCTAGTCCACATTAGGAATATAATAATTAAATATAAATTAGGCTTTATCGAGTAACATTTTAGGAATAAAAGATTTCAACTTGATTCATTTTACAATTTACTTAACTATTAGTGGTGCAAAGTACTATGTCTTTATAAAATTTGCCTCTTCTCTTGTATAAATATTTGGTTCTTATACCTTCTGTTGCATATGTTGAGTACTGCATGTTTCACATCTATAGGCTACACATCTTAAATGCGAAGAATAGTATTAGTATTGCCCAAAGTGTTCCACAAGCAATCAAACTAAGAGGCAATGTAAAAATAGAATGAGAATGTGGCTATAAGTATGGTCTTTTTTACATCATTATAATAATGAATGTGATAGCACTTCTTCCTACTTAAAGAAATCCTGATTTATTTTTAACTTATACATTGAAACTAATAATTTAATCAAAACATCCCTTTCTTCCCCTATCCTAATCCTAACTCGGACACACACACACATACGGACACTAACACTAACCCAAACTCGAACACCCGGACACACTAGTATGCATATACTAACCCAAATACGGACACAAACACACACACATGTTTGTATCATGTCATCTCATGATACGTATGGTAAAATTGTAGGACACATTGATATGAATGGTTAGGACACGATATCGAGAATAAGGTTGTGAACAGGACACACGCATACATGTCAAGTATGGATATCCAGGAGTGTATCAGAGAGTGTCAACTATGTATCCTGGACCAAAAAAATTGACACTGGATATCCATGACTTGACTTTTCAATTAGAAAGTCATGGCCTAAACAAATATTAAGTATGGATATCTAGGATACAGAGTTGACACTCACTGATACACAGCAATATGTGTATCCAGGATAAAGAATTGAACGAAGAAGTATCAGTACTAGGACTAGGGGACAACAAAATTGGATTGGTGGGCAGTATGCATGACTAAAGCTAGAAATACCTTTGACGTTAACGAAATAGCTTATCAGGAGGACGAGCTACCTCTTGTAACAAATATTGTAGATGTGGACTCAACGAAAGTTACTCATTACACGACTAATAATGTAGAAGAGGTAGAATTATCCAAAGAGGAAGACGAAGACGAAGACGAAGATGAAGTAGATGAAAGTGAAGATGAGGAGGAAGAGGAGGACGAGAAGGCGAACAAGATAAATTTTCTGAAGATGATTGAAAATAAAATATTTTGCCTGTAGAATATACTATATTTTGACTGTAGAATATACTATTTTGACAAAGACATGTATTATATTTTGATTGTATAATGTACTATTTATTTAGACTTGTGACACTACTAGTTCTGTGAGATAAGTATAACACTTTGATTGTAGAATGTACTATATATTTGTTTATTTGTTCTATCCTTATATGTTGTTATAAGGTATGACAATATGACGCGGAGCGTTCGACAGGTCCCAAGGTAGAAAGAGTGCTTCTTCGGTACTGCCTACTCTTGGTTCTTGATCCTCGGCGCCAAGTACTCCAGTATATCGACCAGTCACATCTCCGACTGCGACGATGTTACGTGGCAGCACTCCTGGGATAAGTAGTTCCAGGCCTGAGACTAGTCCCTCATCCAGCGTTCCTCCTACTGACGAAACCATAGAGACAGATGAGCATATGGTGGAGGTTGAGCCGACGTTATCCCAACATCAGCTAGATCCTCCATGCGCACCTCCGTACGAGACAAAGACAGAGATTTGGGCCGACGGTACAAAGTAAGTCAATTAGTTGGTTTAGCATCATATATATATCATATATTTCTTTATTCATCATATATTCACTTTTTTGATAAAAATAATTATCTCTGTATATATATCGTCCTTCGTCGGTACAGAGATGCCTGGGATACTTTATGAGGTATAACTATGGTGGCCCTTGGATCAACTATTCTAATGCTCCAGATGAGAGGAAGGCATTCTGGTTTGCGTACTTCAAGGTAAAAGTATATTATATCAATCATCTAATTTATGAATATTATATAACTTACTAAATTACTTCTTGTAGAAAATGTATTTCTATCTACCGCACCGGGCCGAGTTGATCGAGCAAATATTTCATGTCGTTGCCGCCAAGCGGATCCGTGATCCTCTGGCTGACTAGAAGGCTCGTGATCGCGAAGAAAAATCGATCCAAGGTTGGATCACATCTTAGCAGTGGACTGCGATGAGGACTAGATTCGACGATTCGAGGTACAAGAAAAGGTCTGAGAAGGCCAAGGCGGCTAGGCAGAAGGCAGCAAAGTGGTGTGGTGGCTCGATTTTGATGACGGAATATTTTTGTCGTTTGGTATATTTTTTATTTCATATATATATTATTTTAATGCAAGTACGATAAAATGGTAGTAGGATAAAATATTTAATTTTAGTACTAAATAATATATTTTTAACAGGTATAGAGGGGTGAGGATGCCAACATGGTGACCGTTTTCCTGGCGACCCCTCGAAAGGGCGAGAATCTCATTGATGAGAGGGCCTCACAGACCTATGTAAGTATTCTTTACTTTGTGTTAATTTTAATATAACTTAAGAAATATGGAAATAAATATACATGTAGTTAGTAATAAGTACCTTAGACACATTAGCAATTATCGAGTATCCAAACTTTTTTAGGCCGAGTATCTTAGGCTGCGTGAGCGGGCGACAGCTAGTGCACCTACACCGGGAAAGGCTGGTACTTCCTCGCAGCCCTCTCCAGCTCCATCGGCGGATGAGCTGTGGGTGACCGCCGCTGGTGGTCTCCAGAGGGGTACGTACTACGGTACAGGATCCTATGGCGCCCTTGTTGCGACGCAGTCATCTAGGGCCTCCACGGCAAGTGCGCATTCCCCACAGCCCTCGCAGGCATCGGTCCGAGTCTAGGAGACCGTTGAGCGTCAGCTTGCGTCTCTCCGTGATGAGTTGCTGTGAAGGATGGAGGAGCAGTCCCTGTCCCAACAGCAGGCGGATGATGCGACGCTCATTGCACGATTTGATACGCTCGAGCACAGCATCATGGAGCTAAAGGATATGACAGCTAATCTTATAGTGTCGACAGAGCGCAGCGTGACGGAGCTGCAGGCATCACAGCTGTCCATGGGCGAGAGGATGATGATGATGCAGGATTCAATGGTTCATAGTAGTACGAGACTGTTATCTACCATGGATTCATACAACCATCGACTAGCAGAGTTGGAGCAGATACGTCCTCCTGGTGCGCCTTCATCGACACAGACTCCAACGAGGTCACTGCCTTCTCCATCGACATCTATGTCAATTTTACGGGAGCAGTATATTTTGTTCTTATCCCTGATGCGCGCCGGTGGTCATCCTCCTGCAGATCCGCAGTAGTCCTAGTTAGGATAGTTACTGATTATTTATGTTTTGACCTATGATATTTGGTCATTTATGAATATTCTTTATTTTTGAGGCTTTAAGACTTTATTTCTTGCACTCAGTTGTGTGAATATTTATTGTATTCTTTACGACAAGATTTTCTCCTGACTCGGTTTATAATCCAAATATTTTGTTTTCTTCAAATTTTACTATATTATTCATATTAAATGTATGTTAATTTACTGGTGTTGAGTGTTCAACCGAAGGGGTCGACGAACCCAGGAAATTCAATGGAGGGTTGCTCCGGGTCTATTTATATAAATTATGAATTCATAAACTACAGGAAGATTGGTTTGGAAATAATTCAATATTCTTTTTTATTTTACTGAATCTTTAGTGATGTTTTTAGTGACGTTTAGCGACGTTTATATACATCGCTAAATACGCTGCTAAGTACGTCACTGATTGTCGCTAATTATGTCACTAAATACGTCGCTAATTACGTCGCTGAATGTCGCTAAACTGCTGACATGGCTGTATTTGCCAGGTCAATATAACGTTGTTAAATGTGTCACAAAACATCGCTAAAAAAAATTAGCGACATATAGCGACACAGAACACGTCGTTAATTTAGCAACGTTGCGTCGCTAAACGTCGCTAATATAGTGACTCAGTTACGTTGTTAGAAAATGTCGCTATAGCGACGTTTTGCGATGTTTTTCCACTCAGCGACTAGCTTAAAGGCGACTTCATTGAAACGTCACTAAAAATGTCGCTAAATATTTTTAGCGACGTTTTTATCCCATTTAGTAATGTTTATAGACGTCGCTAATTTGACTTATTCTGGTAGTAAATTTAAAAACTAGAAGTACTCAAGTCCACTCATATTAGCCCCATTTAAACCAAACCAAAACTAGTCCAGACCAAAATTTAGACCATTCTAGAAATAGGCCTACCGTGCTCGGGCAGAACTCAGTCTCTGACCGAACTCGGACCGAACACGGTCTGCCATAAATAAAAATTTGGCAAGCTGTGAAATTTTTGATTTTTTTGTTCCAATATTCAAAATTTTGAATGCTTGGTTACAAAATTTTGGCCGAACTCTGTCCCAGAATAGCCTATAAATAGACTTGGATTTTCCCATTCTTACTCACTCATCTCTTCTCAATCTTCCTATCCATTAGTAAGCAATACTCAGAGCCTTAATCTTCTCCATCTCCAAGATCAACTCCCACCCTTCTAGTGCCAAGTGTGATCTCGGTTAGAAGTCTGTCAGAGTTGTAAACGCTTTATTTTTCAAGTTTTTTCTTTAGAGTTTGAAGTCTGCATGCCCTTCACATCAAACGCTCGTGTGAAGTCTTTCGACCCTTCGGATCAAAGCACGATGTTGTAAGAAGTCAACAAGCCTTTCAATCAAAGCTTGTAATTCACTATTGGTAATTATAGTGGATACAACTCCGAGAAAGAGTTCTCGGGACTGGACTAGTCCTCTCAGAGGAAAACCAGTATATATCGCAGTGTTTGCATTTTCTTTCTCTCAACTCTACTGCTTTATACGTCTGTCTTACATATATACATTACTATTGCTAGTTGAAAGCTACCTTTACTTTGGATCAATTTTTAATTGGATAGATTATTCCGCTGTACTCTATTCACCCCCCCTCTAGAGTTTTCTTACGGTCCTACACCAAATCATGTGTCCCACCCCCTCTCTAGCACCCCAAAAAAATAAAGCAAACAACTTCTTAACCCGTCTGACCATACATTTGGGAGGGGTGCAGGATGCCAGAGTATAAATAGGAATCGACGAGAGCACGTGTTGAACAAGAATGATCTTACCTCCCGGTGAGAGCACTTCGTTATGCCAACCTTTAAGTTGGTCTTCAATCCACAAAATTAGGGGTTCGAACATCACCACATTACTACGACCCACTACCAAAGGAACTCTAAGATAAGTGAAAGGAGGGAAAGCGTAGGAGAACCCGTCACCATCGCTAACTTAGCGTCCCTAGAAATAGGAAAATACTTACCGACGATAACTGAGCTCTTATGCCGATTGATGAGCTGCCCCGCGGTTTTCTCGTATCTATTCAGCATTGTCATAAGTCTAGTCACCGCCCGAATGTCCCCATTGCTGAATATCAGAAGGTCATCCGCATAACCCAAATGTGAGATCAACGGACATCCACTGTGAGTCGAAAAGGCGTTCGAAGGTCGAGATCCCCATATGTGCAAATTTCTTCTCAAAATTTCTTCTCAATATTTGTGTTGATACTTGAGTGTATCATGGATAGAGTTGTGTACCATAGTATTTTGGGGTTGAGTATCATAGAAATTGAAGTGTTGGTGTGTTAGGAGTGTGTCATGTGATAAGAGAGTGTGTTAGTGTATGTATGTGTGAGTGTATTGTGTTGTGTGTAGAAAGAGGGGGAGTGTGGTCTGATTATGGACTGCAACAGCAGCAGTAGTGTTTCCAAAACTTGGAAACCTGGCAACAGTTGCAGCATACCTCTGCGCAGTGCACCTCTGTGCAATGCACAACAGTAGAAGGAGCAAGTAGAGCATCAGTTGCTGCAACCTTAGCAGCAGTAGGTGCAGCAACTTGCTGCAGAAGGAGCAGCAGCATCTGCAGCAAGCTCCTGTAGTCTCGAGTATTGCAGCAAGGAGCCAGTGAGAACTGCACTGAACCACTGTGCACAAAGGCCACTGTGCAGTACAGTGAGCACAGGATGTGTGCACAGACTTAGCACAGTGCCAGTGTGCTCAGTTCTATGTGTGTGTCAAGTGCACTGTGTCAGGTGTGGTATTTGAGAGTAATAGTATTTGTGTGATTTAGAGTGTAAGTGCATGTGTATGTAAGTTAGTGGCTAGTATGGGAATGGGTATCTAGGTGTTGTGGGGTTGTTAATGAGTATCCTAGGTATTGCTATCAATGTTATACCAAGATACAAGGGTAACTTAGTATCTAAATAGCTTGGTTATATAGGTATAGATGTGTTGGTATCATAGATATAGATACCAAGTGTCAATGTATTAGGGATGTGCCAAGAGTAAGGCGTTAGAAGAGATACTTGGGAGTGTCATGGGTATTAGGATATGGGTAACTTGAGGGTAGTATCAATGTATATATTTTAGGTAAGTGTATAGGAAGAGTTAAGGTAATGGTGTCAAGATACTAGGTAATGTGTTAAGATACTAGGTAGTGGGTTAAGATACGGGGTGATGGTTAATGTATTAATATGACACTTGTATATATGAGTCTATATGAGTCTATATATATATATATATATATATATATATATATATATATGGTACTTAGAATATCTATACCTATAAGGTATGACTAGAATACCTAGGAATAACTTGGTGATAGCTTAGATGGCTATGTAGGCCAACCAAATAGGTATTTTGAGAACCCAAAAATAGGTAATTACCTAGTTTAACCTTATTGACCTAGAAACCAAAAATAAGGATAGTTAAGATTGATTTTGATTCCAAATCACCTATTGACATTGGAAATTTATAATATAGGTCACTTGGACTCCGATACAGACTCGGATTTATATCTTTAGGTAGGACCACAGGCAAGTACATTCTCTGATAGTTTTTATTACTTGATAGCTTCTATATTACATGTTCTAGTGGTGTTTTACTTGATTTTTGACACGTCTGTTATACAAATTGGTACTATATGGATCTTAGTCAAGAGATGCTGCCTTTCATGATATTATATAGACCGTGTGATCATCGTGCTCGTGTTTAAACCTTGTATTGTGATCTCCATGTCATAACATGTCGTGATTCAAATCCATGAGTATTAGTCGGGACGGGAAGTATTAGTTGGTTATATGATCAAAGCCTTATTATAGCCCATGTGCATAACCAATCATACAATTCACGTATGGTTGAGCCTGATCTTAGTTAGCCCGTGTTCACCTAAGCCGATCACATAATGAACTAATATTTCAAAAATACTTAGATAGTACAGTTCTTTCCTGTTTTACTCCATACTTGTTTACTTATGCCATGTTGCTCATGTTTACTTATTTCTCCCTATTTACCGTGCCATGATTCTACTTTTTTCTTGTTCATCATGTATTTCATTATTATTACTGTTTTATAGTCTCTGCATGTATTGGAACTGCTGTTAGAGTTGTACTCGTTCAATCCTGACTGGGTAAACATTTTTAGGAGATTGCTTGGAAGATTATTTTCCCATATACTATGGACCCTAGGAGTTGAGATTGACCCTATTGCTCAGGAGAAGAATGGAATAGTTGTAGGAGAGACCCAACCTGAGACAATTTAGTTAGTTAGTACTCTATTTAATACCAGATTTGTCTCCGGAGACCATTTGAGATACTTTGATGTTATTTGGAATTTCAGACTTGGATGTTATGTCTTGACTTGTTTAGACTTGTGACTTTGGTTTCCTTCTCGTATATCACATCGTGCTTTATCTTCCTATTAGATCTTGTGATTGAGTATTACCATTGTTATATATCATTGTCCTCCTTATGGAGTTAAGATATTATTGCGTGGATTGTGATTATATTGCACTACACCAAAGCAGTCATTTCCTAACAACTATAAGCATTAGGAAAATTATTACTAATGGTTTTTTACGTTTGGAAATATGGCGTTGGGATTGAGACTTTTTCTAACGGTTATAACCGTTAGGAAAATAATTTTTCTAATGGTAAAAAACTGTTGGAAAAATAAATATCCCAAAGGTAAAAAAAACCGTTGCAAAAATAAATTTTCTAACATTTTTTTGCCGTTAGGAATAAAAAAATTTGTAACATATTTGACCATTAGGAAAGAATTTTTTTCCTAACGGTTATAACCATTAGAAATGGGAAAAGATTATTAAAAAATATTTGTGGCTCTATTGATCCTAAGAATCAACTTTATTTTCTTCATGCACATGAATATAGACAAATTTTGGATCATATAAAAAACACAAACAAAATTAGGATCAACATTATTTCATTCAACTAGATGTTACATGATTGTGTCACTTAAACAATTTTGTCATTTAACATAAGAGAAGTTAGACAATATGTCATCCACTATAATTGTCACTCCTCGTTTCTGATATACGTATTTAGAACGTATTTATTTCTTGCTAGTATAGTTGCATGTTGCATGGAGACGAGACCCATTCTTTGGTTGAGTTTTGGCTCATGGTTTATTTGAATGGTTAGGATTGGTCATGACTTGATCCAATGGACAAGCATCCTACCCTAGCATATATAAGCCATCTTCTTTCTCTCTCTTCTCTCATTCTCTTCATTTTTTCTCCTTTATTTTAGACAAGTACACCATACATAACATGGAGAAACACTTAGATTTTATTTTTTTCTTTTGCTTATATATTATTAGTCTAATATGTGTGCTATGAGTTTCTAAGAATTTTTAATACTTGAAGTTTTTGGTTTTGATGGATAGAATTGAGTAGATCTATATTTTAAAGATAGAATTTTCACGGGTTCCATGAATTTTCTTTAGTTTTAATCTATTAAAACTAGTTGTTTTCAAAAACTAGTAGTTCCATGTAGTAGAGAATTAAATTTCGTATAATTTTGACTTTTGTTTCACTTGATTTAGAGTTAAAATGAAGATTTTTTGAAGAAAATAAATTTTCGGATTATTAAAGCTTTTTCCATGGAGTTCATGTTGTTTTGGGACGATGGAGTCCTATGCGGCCCAGCTTCATGCGACCTCTTCCAGCATGCGCATATCTTGTTGGGTGCATGGCTTCCCATACGTCATGCATCCCATGCGTCCAGAACCCCATGCGTCATGCATCCCATGCGTCCTGCATCTATGTCTCTAGTATTCCCTGCGTCCTACATCCCAGGCGTCATGCATCCCTGCGTCCTGCATTCCCTACATCCAGCTTGTCCCTGCGTCCAGCTTGCATATGAGACCCAGCTTGCATATGAGGCCAGCTTTGCCCATTTTGCTGATTTGCTTAGTTTTAATATTTTATTGGATTTTATGATTTCATGTATGATCTTGATGACTATAAGTATGATTAGATTGAGTGACTATGTGTTAGACCTGACTATACGTCTGACCCGACTATGTATAGAATTAGACTATGCACCAAGTGACTTGATCTATGTGTTGCAATGTGATGGAACCTATGTGATTAATTAACAAGTTGGTTATTTGACTCGACTACATGTATCCGTGTTGATACACTTACTACGTGCTATATGTTCCTATATGCTAAGTATTCCTACGTGTTATATCTTACATATTTTATACCGAGATGTACCTATGTGCTACGCGACATGTGACATAATACGATTTCTCCAGCATAGACATGAAAGTAGTCAATACCAAGCATGGTTAGAAATTGTTTGATTGTTGCATCAGGCTGGAAGAAATCCAAATTAAACTATCAAGTGGCAAAGTGGATTCGTATCTAGCGTGTCCGAACCAATGTACGACATATAGGAGGAATGACCATGTGACCATGCCATGTGATTCCAGCTAACCATAGGGTTAACTAGGTAACTAAAACTTATAGAGCATTGGGAGGGACAAAATTCGGAGATCGTGTATGACAAGTTGCCCTCAGATATCTAACTGGGTATACAAGACTGGCCCCTATGGATATTGTTTAAATCTGCATTAGTGAATTGCAATATCCGATTACTATATTGTACTATGTGTTCTATGTGATCTTAACATGATGGACTTACGAGGGACCGGTGTATAATACTATATGCTATGCGACGATTATCATGGCTCGGTTACCCGCTTGAATAATGCATTATCTGAGGATTTTTATTATTTGCATTATAATTCTGGGATAACCCGGACTCCATCTAACAAGCCGTACAAGTGATTGGTCGTTTTATAATTAAGCTTGATTGTGGTTGTATCTTCTGTTAGCAGTTTAGAAACATGGACTATTGTGGTATGATGGTTCAACCCTTATACTTGTTTAGTTTTAGGGTTGAGCTATTATGCTACGATAGGCTATGGGCCAAGATTGCAACACAAAATCCTATAAATTGACCTAAATCAGAGGATGTGCATTATCTCGATGTGGTATGGCACTTCTTGTCCTTGTTTGGTGTAGGAGTGTCCTATTGCCTAGATGATGATGTATATGTCTATGGTTCTTGGTTCAAACATTATGTATATATATTACTTGGGTTTTTGTTTCTTCATTCGTGCTTCCTTATGATACTTGCTATTTGGGGTCTATCCCTACTAGTTTTGCATGGCTAGGTTTAGAGCCAACACACGAGGATCCAGCTTACTTCCTCCTGAACAATGGCGTGCACCCAGAAGATGGACACTGAGGGACACGAGTGGGTTTCTTCTTTCCTGCTCATTATTGTATATTTTACTCTTTTTGGCGTTTAGCCACCGGTACCTGTTAGCCGATGTCACGTTCCGATTCTATAGAATCAATAGTCGTCCCCCGGGCATGACATCGTGCATGCCTAGGTTGCGCGACGCATAAGGCCAAGGTATTTTACATAACGAGCACATATTCAGAGTACGCAGATAATTGAAACATAATATTGAAACATGGAAAAGTTCTCTTTATTGATAATGAACATCTTTTACAAACTCTTAAACGAGTCAGATAATTTCCGTACAGGCTTACAAAAGTGGACACAAAATGAGATAGTCGTCCTGTACATTACATCATTTTACTAAAACTTCAAAAACTATAGACACCTTCTGGCGAAGCTATCGCCTTTCTACGGAGCTGCATAAGTTTGTGCACGAGCTCCTGGAAACTTCAAAATGCTACTTCTGAGGTACGATCAGGGCGTGCCGGTAGGTGGACTGGATTGGAAAGTCACTTTAGGTTCTTGCAAGGTCTCCTTGGTGCGGGAAACCTGTTGCAACAAGGGTCAGTACATCAAAATACACTGGTGAAGACGAGCTAACCCAACTATACCAAATAACACGTTGTTTATATGAAGCATGCAGTTATTTGTGGTCTTTCTATCTTGCCATAGTTCATTTTACAAGCAAGAATTTGATATAGAAATTTATTAAAATAAATATGCCACCGTTCGGTGACTTTTACCTTCCCGTCTGAACCACCTGCATAATACTTATCATGATCTTCCCTGCCATGAAGACATAAGTTAGCTTGCACAGTTTAAATATACGAGGGGATCACTGGCATAATGCCATAAATGATGAGTTATAGTCTCGAGATGAGAATGATATGCAACGCATGTGGCGAGCCACGCTACATAATATTCTGTCCATAAAAATGACTATACAATTCGTTCAGTCCGGATTGGATCGGCCCCAGTGCCACGACGACCGTCCGCGGAAACCAGAAACCTTGTGCACAAGTTGTCCGTGATCAAACGGTGTCTATACTAAACTATCACTTGATTTAGTTTAAGGCAATACGAGCACGAGATAATTACATGGCATGATCTATTTTGCATAGTCTCCCTGATCAGTTTATTGCATAGCAAAGTGTGTTATATATATAGCACAATTATAGAAGAAGTATACATTCTAACTAGAATTGAAGCATTATGAAGAACATTCTAAATGAACTAGCATACAACAAGGTAACCGTTCATAAGTTGATTGACAAGCATAAAGTACTCCAAGTCTATTCCTTTTTATCTTGACATCTTCTAGTTATTATGGTATCGTTTGATCGGAACAATCAAGAAGGCAAGATTTTAGATGTGAAGACTTGGAAGAAGGGTCAACTGAATTAAATTATAGCTACTCACAAGTTGGTTGGAGAAATGAAAGGAAAGAGGTGCTTCAAGACTCCGCTCGTACGACGTCTACTGCACGATTACCTGTATTACCACGAAAAGATGATCAATATCTCTTCTCCTCTTTCCAAGCTCGGAATAAAATACAAATTGAACGAATGAAAGCAATAAAATCCATCAAAATCGTTCAAGAAAATGCAAATCCAAAAACCAACCCAATAGCACGAAAGCAACAAGGCGACAACGAAAACTAAGCAAGAAAACTTGCAGCGGAGAGGTCCCTCTTGACTCTGCCGCTAAGTCCATCATTGGGGCATGGTCCACTGAATATGGGAATTGATTCCGAAGAAGCAAATCCCTGACGAGAATAAGATCTTGGTTCAATCTATCCCGATCGAACGATACCGATTAGTATTTCTTAGCCACGCTCCCCGTAAAGGGGGAACGAGACACCACATCCTAACCAACTAATAGAAAGTTTCGTCCACAAAACTTAGGAATAGAACATACCACTATGAAACAATGAAGGTAATATTTCTTTTATCTCAGACTCAAGCTCCCAGGTCGATTCTTCGACCAAATAATTTCTCCAAAGTACGCACACGAGAGGAACCGAACGACTTCGAAGTAGCTTCTCTTTGTGATCCAAGATCCGCACAGGATGTTCAACATACGTCAAGTATGCCTTTAAGTCTAGTTAATCAAGATCCATCATATGACTCGGGTCATACACGTACTTCTTAAGCTATGAAACATGGAATATATTGTGCACTTCAGATAGTGATGGTTGTAGGGCAATCTGATATGCGACTAGGGTGACTCGCTTAAGTATCTCGAACAGGACGACGAATCTTGGACTTAGCTTCCCTTTTGCTCCAAATCTGGCAACTCCTCGCATGGACGAGACTTTGAGAAATACTTGATCACCTTCTAGGAACTCAAGGGGTCGACGGTGCTCGTCTGAGTAGCTCTTTTGACGGCTTTGTGCTACCTTCAGCCGTTCGCGGATTAAACGGATCTTTTGGACGGTTTATTCTACGAGTTTCGAGCCAAGAATTTATCGTTCACCAAATTTATCCCAACATATCGGGGATTTGCACTTCCGCCCAAATAATGCCTCATACGGCGCCATTTGAATGCTAGATTGATAGCTATATGCAAACTCGGCTAACGGTAGATGCATGTCCCAACTTAACTTTAAGTCCAAGGCACAGAGCCGTAGCTTATCTTCGAGGATTTGGTTTACCTGCTCTGTTTGGCCGTCTGTCTGAGGATGGTAGGCGGAGCTAAACTTCAACTTCGTCCCTAATGTTGATTGAAGGCTCTCCCAGAAGTGTGATAAGAATCGTCCATCTCGATCGGAGATAATAGATACGGGCACACCGTGGAGTCGAACGATCTCGTTGAGATAGATCTGCGCCAAACGGTCGGCACTCCAAGTAACTTTGATAGGCAGAAAGTGAGCTGACTTAGTGATTCGATTGACGATGACTCAGACAACATCATTCTCCCGTTGCGTCTTTAGCAAAGCAACAATAAAATCTATCGTTATGTGTTCCCATTTCCACTCCGGTATAGCAAGGTTCTGCATCTCTCCGCCCGGCTTCTCGTGCTCGGACTTTACCCTCTGACAAACTATGTATTGTGACACAAACAAAGCCACGTCCTCTTTCATGCCGTGCCACCAAAATATCGTACGGAGGTCTCGATATATCTTCGTGCTTCCTAAATGTGAAGTGTAACTCGCATAGTGGGCTTCAGTGAGTATCTCCTTTCTGAGGTTTGCAACGTTAGGAACACACAATATTTCCATCACCCGCATCATCCCATCCGTGCTCACCGCAAAGTCGGTAGCATTTCCTGCTGAGATAAGATTTCACATCTTTCCTAGGAATAGGTCATCCTTCTGAGCGGACTTAACTTTCTCCAACAAGTCTGATTTGAGGCATAACTGAGCCAACTGTACCCCCTTTTTGTATCTGATTCGGAGTGTAATGTCCAAACTTTCGAGATCCCTTCGCAGCATGTCATCGATAGCCAAGCTCCCAACGAACACTAAACTCAGCGCATCAGCTACAACGTTGTCCTTGCTTGGTGTATATATGATCATCAAGTCAAAGTCTCTAAGGAGTTCAAGCCAACGTCGTTGTCGTAGGTTTAAATCCTTTTGAGTATAGAGATATTTAAGGCTTTTATGATCCGTGAAGATTTTACACGGCACACCATAGAGGTAATGCCGCCACAACTTCAGCGCGAACACCACCGCTGCAAGTTTCAGGTAGTGCGTTGGATAGTTCCTTTTGTGAGACTTTAACTGTCTCGACGCAAAGTCTATCACTTTGTCCCTCTGCATAAGGACACATCCCAAACCCTTTTCTGAGGCATCGCTATAGATCTTAAAATTATCGGGTCCGTCCGGTAGGGTAAGAATTGGTGCTGAGATAAGTCGTTGCTTTAATTCCACAAATAAAGCTTCACAGTCGTCCGTCCATGTGAACGTTACTCCCTTCTGAGTGAGATGAGTCAGAGGCGAGGCGATCTTTGAAAAATCTTTTATAAATCTCCTGTAGCATCCTGCTAGACCAAGAAAGCTCCGAATGTCGCTGGCTAACTCAGGTCTCTTCCACTTCACGATGGCTTCAACTTTCTTCGGGTCGACTGAGATGCCCTTTTCGGAAATGATCAGCCCGAGGAAGGATATGCTGTCCAACCAGAACCCGCACTTGCTCAGCTTCGCGTACAACTTATTGTCTCGAAGAGTTTGAAGCACCATCCACAGATGTCCTGCGTGTTCATCAATATTCTTCGAGTACACTAAGATATCGTCTATAAATACTACAACAAACTTATCGAGAAATGGTCTAAACACACGGTTCATTAAATCCATAAATACGGCAGGGGCATTCATCAGTCCGAAAGGCATGAAGAAAAACCCATAATGGCCAAGCGGGCCTGAAATGCTGACTTCGACATGTCCTCTGGTTTGATCTTTAATTGATGGTAGCCAGAGCGAAGGTCTATCTTCGAAAATACTGACGTCCCTTGCAACTGATCAAAGAGGTCGTCGATCCTTGGCAGGGGATATTTGTTTCAGACAGTGATCTTATTTAGCTCCCGATAGTCTATGCAGAGTCGCAACGTTCCGTCTTTCTTCTTTATGAAGATCACAGGTGCGCCCCAAGGAGTCACGCTCGAACGAATAAATCCACGATCAAGAAGTTCTTGTAGTTGGCACTTTAACTCCTTTAGTTCAGCAGGGGCCATTCGATACGGGACTTTGGAAATCAGTTGGATATTTAGGAAGGTATCGATGGTGAACTCGATTTCTCGGTCAGACGGCATGCCAGGTAGTTCTTTCGGAAATACTCAGAGAACTCTGCCATAAAGGAAGAAGACTCAACGTTTGCACAATGCAGCTACGTGTCCCGAATCGACGCTAAGTATCCTTCGTATCCAGAGTGTAACATCCGCAGAGCTGACATCGCAGAAATTATCATGCATATCCTTGACTCTTCTGTTGCTGGGCCACTTGTGTAGCAGAATTCGGCCTCTCCGGATAGATGAAAGATGACAAGTTTCTCTGCACATTCGATAGTTGTCGAGCAAGCGTCGAGCCAAACCATCCCAAAAATGATATCGTAATTCCGAACATCTAGGACTAACACATCGAGCGAGATTTTCCTTCCCCCAATACAGACGTGACTGCCCTGACATACTGAACCAACAGGTATTTTCGTGCCCGATGGGGTGCTAACACTAAGGTCTAGATACAATAGGATCATTTATATTCTATTTTTCATGACAAAATTCGTGGATATAAAGCTATACGTTTCATCAAAAACAAATAGTATACGAGCAGGTATGTTATTGAAAAGTAATATACCTGACACAACGGTGTCCGATGCTAGGGCATCTTCCCGTGTCAATGTGTACACCTAGCCTTGAGCTTGACGATGCTTTTGGTGCGGCACGGGTCAGTTGGCTTGAGGTGCTAAGGCAAAATTTGGATGTTGAGGGTGAAGCTTGGAGGGGTGCGGACAGTTCTTTAGTTGGTGGCCTTGACCACCACAGTTAAAACAGGACCCGTTCTTGATGTAACAATCGTCGATGGTGTGCCCTAGCCTATTATAGTGTGTACAACGTGCCCCTGTATTTCTTTTTTGTTGACCACCATTATATGAATGCTTCGGAGCAGTGTTTCCTCCCGCGTTGCTATGGCGCTTGTGATTAGAAGTATAAACAGTGCCGACAGCAATTGGAGGATACTGCGGTTCAAGGGAAAGGGCATGGTTGAGAACTTCCCGCATAGTCAGATATTAGGGAATGACTACGTGCGCATGGATAGCAGGTCGCAGGCCGCCTTCGAAATGTCTTGCACGACTCGCTGCATCAGGTAAAGATGAGCTTGCAAATTTGGTGAGCCGGTTGAATTCGGCGGAGTACTGCTTCACTGACATACTGCCTTGACAGAGATGTACGAACTCATTCTCCTTCTGCCGACGTACGGGGGGGGGTATGAACTCCTCTTCGAACGCACCACGGAAGGTAGCCCACGAGATCGTCTCCTCTTCATCGCCTACTGAGAGATATCTTCGATGCACGTCCCACCAATCGTACACGTTCAAATGGAGCTGTAGTTGGGCACACGCAATGCGCTTCTCCATAGGTACCTTTAGCAGTTTGAAGTGATCCTCAAGCTCTGCCAGCCAATCTAGAGTTACGACCGGATCCTCAGTCCCTTTAAATGGCGTATTGCGGACCTTCTTGAAGTCGGCAAAGTCGAAGGTAGTCACTTCCTTCTTCTTTGGAGTTTAAGGTGTTTCGACTTCAAGCGTGAGTTGCTCCACTGGTGCCGCTGCTACCATCATAGAATGGTTGGAGGCCAAGGTCTGAACAATCTGTTGCAGAGCATCTACCTGCTTTTGTTGGAATACAAATCGGGCTTCTAGATTGCCTTCGAACTTGCTCTGTCGCTCATTTGCCTGCTTTTCGGCCCGCTCATAGCGAGCCTCATCCCTCTGCTGGCTTACTTCAAGCATCCGCATCATTCACTCAATCGGGTCGATACGAGGCATGGCTCATTGGCTTTTGGAACTTCCCAAGGTACCAGAACTACTTTCTTGGGCTTGAACCTCACCCTGTGCTAGCGCTGATGCTTGCGCTTGAGTCATTCTTTCAAAAGAAGGTAACTTATATTAGGCTCATAATGTATTATGGACTCATTATATGGGATGTATCTCATTTTGGCCAAATGAGTTCAAGAGTTCGCATAGGGAATAGATCGTTAAAGGATCTTTTCTGACACGAGGGTCAAAGGAACTTGAAGATTCGCTCTGATACCAATATGTCATGCCCCGATTCTGTAGAATCGATAGTCGTCCCCCGGGCGTGACGTCGTGCGTGCCTAGGTTGCACGACGCACAAGGCCAAGGAATTTTACATAACGAGAACATATTCAGAGTACGCAGATAATTGAAACACGATGTTGAAACATGAAAAAGTTATCTTTATTGATAATGAATATCTTTTACAAACTCTTGAACGAGTCGGATAATTGTCGCACGGGCTTACAAAAGTGGACACAAAAGGAGATAGCCGTCCTGTACATTACATCATTTTACTTAAATTTTAAAAACTATAGACACATTCTGGCGAAGCTATCGCCTTTCCACGGAGCTGCATAAGTTTGTGCACGAGCTCCTGGAAACTTCAAAACGCTGCTTCTGAGGCACGATCAGGGCATGCCGGTAGGTGGACTGGATTGGAAAGTCATTTTAGGTTCTTGCAGCGTGTCCTTGGTGCGGAAAACCTGTTGTAATGAGGGCCAGTACATCAAAATACACTGGTGAAGGTGAGCTAATCCAATTATACCAAACAACACGTTGTTTATATGAAGCATGCAGTTATTATAAGCAAGCATTTGATATAAAAAATTACTGAAATAAACATGCCACCGTTCGGTGAATTTTACCTTTCCGTCTGAACCACCTACACAATACTTACCATGATCTTTCCTGCCACGAAGACATAAGTTAGCTTGCACAGTTTAAATATACGAGGGGATCACTGGCATGATGCCATAAAGGAAGAGTTATAGTCTCGATACGAGAATGATATGGAACGCAGGTGGCGAACCCCGCTACATAATATTCCGTCCATACAAACGACTATACAATTCGTTCCGTCTGGATCGGATCGGCCCCAGTGCCCTGACGACCGTCCGTGAAAACCAGAAACCTTGTGCACAAGTTATCCGTGATCAAACGGTGTCTATACTAAGCTATTACTTGATGCAGTTTAAGGCAATACGAGCACGAGACAATTATATGGCATGATCTGTTTTGCATAGTCTCCCTGATCGGTTTATTGCATAGCAAAGTGTGTTCTATATATAGCAAAATTATAGAAGAAGTATACATTCTAACTAGAATTAAAGTATTATGAACAATATTCTAAACGAACTAGCATGCAACAAGGTAACAGTTCACAAGTTGATTGACAAACATAAAGTAATCCAAGTCTATTCCTTTTTATCTTGACATCTTTTAGTTATTATGGTATCGTTTGATCAGAACAAACAAGAAGGCAAGATTTTAGATGTGAAGACTTGGAAGAAGGCTCAACTGAATTAAATTATAGCACTCACAAGTTGGTTGGAGAAAGGAAAGGAAAGAGGTGCTTCAAGAATCCGCTCGTACGACGTCTACTGCACGATCACCTGCATTGCCACGAACAGATGATCAATACCTCTTCTCCTCTTTCCAAGCTAGGAATAAAATGCAAATTCAACGAATGAAAGCAATTAAATCCATCAAAACCGTTCAAGAAAACATAAATCCAAAAACCAACACAAAAGCACAAAAGCAACAAGGCGACAACGAAAACTAGGCAAGAAAACTTGTAGCGGAGAGGTCCCTCTTGACTCTGCCGCTAAGTCCATTCTTGGGACACGGTGCACTGAATATGGGAATCGATTCCAAGGAAGCATATCCATAACGAGGATAAGATCTTGGTTCAATCTATCCCGATCGAACGATACCGATTAGTATTTCTTAGCCTTGCTCTCCGTAAAGGGGGAACGGGACACCACAGCCGAATTTTTTGGACTTTAGTTTTCCTTACATGATTGTAACTAATCAGACTGGAGCTGATCACGGTCATGTAATTTTGTTACTCTACCAGCTTCTCATTTTGTACAGCTGGTTTCCAGAGTATTTTGATATAGCGTTTTGAACGCCTTTCTGCTTTATCATATATGTTTTATGTTTACTGCTTCTTGTTTGATTGATTGAGAGAGATGCTCTGTGTGACCCTAAGCGACTTGATTGTACTATGCATCCCTTGTCTAGTTACAGGAATGATCACCGTACGACGTTCCATACCTTATACGGAGTAGCTAGCTATGTCCGTCTCCATATTCCGGTACTGGGCATGAAAATAATAATATCTCATCCCCCTCCAAGGCATCATCTATCACATCTGCCATCACCTCTTCACTGACCATCTCCATCCTTTCATGGCCTCATCAATTGCTCTAGTTGATTCTAGTGTCTGCAGGAATCAGAATCCATTATTAGAAATATTGCAAAATTATTCGTCCTCTGGTCAAAAATAAACTACACTTATGCACATTTTTTTCTAGCAAATAAAGGTGTCAACAAAGAAATAAAATGAAAGGAACAAAGATTGCATGTTGTATCAAACACAGACATGGAGACTTTGACAGAGAGGAGTGTCCTACACAAGATTTGCTACATGTAAAAATACAAGTAATATGGTGAAAGTTGTAAAATTATATAAGCAAGGCCTAACATGAGGAGGAGTTGAGTGTATACGATTTTGTGAATGAATAAAAGGATGTTTGCAGAAGATGCCAAAAATTCATATCATAGGAAATGTATCCTCTTTACTCTATTCAAGTTCTATGCTTTAGCTATGCTGAGCAATCGAGTAGTAATCAAAGGTCCTTACCCTTTCGATCGAATACACAGTCTCATCTGAAACATTTCTCTCTGGTTCCAGCAAATACACTCGAGACTTTGGTGGTTACCTATTGGAATGAATGGTGTCCAAGCATTAGTATATAACTTATGCGAGGTAATATATTTTTTCTCTAACAAAAAAATTCTAGAGTTAATGTTGATATGGTATGTTGGGTGTTGATATTATATGTTGGGTGTCATATTTAAGTATAGTATAAGCACATGGGAATATCCTGAGGACATATTTGGGATGCCAGAATATGTCACAGGATATCCCATTATGAGATTATTGTCATAATGATTGAGATTATTGTATTAATGACTGTAAGGCTATATAATGCCAATGAGACAATCAATAAAATAATAAACTAATTTTAACATGGTATCAGAGCCAAGTTTCCACAAACCCTAGCCATCACCAAGCTTCCACAAACCCACAGGAGAATTTCCTAGATCTCCTCCACCGAACTCTTCTACGCCCCCCCTTCTTCCCTTCTCTTCTACGCCCTTCGCTGGCCACCCTTTGTTGTTGCTGCCCCGTCCCGCTACTGCTGCGGCTACTACTGCTGCTGCGGCTGCTGCGACTGCTGCTGCTGCTGCGACGGCGGCTGTGACATGCGTGCTGCCGCCTCCTCAGCACCAGCACGAGACAGCGCCTAATAGGGATGTCTAGATCTGAAAAAGGGGGGGACATGTTCGAATCTAGGAGCGGACGACGAGGACGAGCGTGAGTCGTGGAGCGGACATGACGTGATTGGATAGACGACGCATCGATGGAGGAGATCATCAAGATGCTAGATTCTGCAGAGGTGGCGACGTTGATGAAGTTGTTGACGATGTCGGCTGGTGAGAATACGACACGAACGTCGCCAGAGTTGAAGCTTCCCTCCATCGATCTGAAATTAGATGGACCAGCCACCTATCTGAGTTGGTCACGGCGGGTGAAAAGAACCCTCGCAGGAAAAAATATGGAGGGGTTCCTGACGGGTGAGACAACAGAGCCGGATGAGGACTCGACAGGACGCGATAAGTGGAAGTCCACTCATATGGTGATCTACATCTGGCTTCTCAACTCCTTAGTCCAGTCTATTGCCGCCACAGTAGATGGTATTGAGATGGTGAAAGATGTGTGGGAGAAGTTAAAAAGGACCTATGATGGTGTGGGGAACAACTTACGGGTCTTCCAGATAAAGGGGGAGATTGATGACACCATACAGGGAGAGAAGACGGTGAAGGAGTATGCCATGGAGTTGGAGCGTCTGTGGTTGGATTATGATCACTCCTCAGATCGGGCGAGCTGCGGGGACCCTAAGTGTAAGGAGAGACATGTGTGTCTGCAGGAGAGGACGATGAAGTTCCTCAAAGGGCTGACTGCAGCTTTCGCACAGAGGACGGCCCTACTTCTAGCCCAACCAAAGATCCCTAGCCTTGAGGAGGCTATCTCAGCCATGATCCAGGAGGAGCCACGCATCAGGCTACAAGCCGGGACAGGTGGTCCCCCCGAAGCAAAGTCAGCACTAGTGATCACCAGCTCAGGTAACACAGGATCTAAGGGAGAGCCCTGGCAGCATAACCGGCAGTGCTACAACTGTGGGGAGATGGGTCATCATCGGTATGCTTGTACCAAACCACCTAGGGAGGGAGATTCAGGTGGTAGACGAGGACCGTTCGGCGGACGAGGATATAATAGAGGACGTGGTCGTGGTCGAGGGGGTAGACGAGGCGGCCGAGGAGGTTATCGGGCGAACCTTCTGATATCAGAAGGGAACGGAGAAGCTGATGGTACCTTTACTGTGGAGGACCAGGCACAGGGAGACATGAGGAGTAGAACAGAGGAGGCGTCCACCTCATTCTTTGTTAGGGGCAACGCTGCCATGTATGCCCATCCATCAGAAGACTGGATTATCGACTCGGGAGCATCTCGGCATGTGACGGAGAATGCTAGTGAATTTTCTTCCTACACTCACCTAGCATCAGCAGACAACATTCAGACAGCTGATGGCACTTTCCAGTCAGTGGTCGGTAAGGGTACTGTTAATTGTACAGGTTCAGTAAGATTATCCAATGTTTTACATGCTCCATCCTTTCCAGTCAGTCTCTTGTCCATTAGTTCTATAATCCTCCAACTTAAATGCATTGTTTCTTTTGATATTCCTAAGGTGACCTTCCAGGAGAAAGGGACAGGACGAAGACTTGGGACTGGCACTTGGCATGAGGGACTGTGGTACCTAGATCGAGAAGGACTGGACTCAGCATTGGTATCTATGGCAGAGAAGGCTGGCATGGAAGGACTGCAGCAGAGGACTGAGGATACCTTGATACTCCATCATCGGAGGATGGGACATTCTTCCTTTGATACTCTAAGTAAGTTGTATCCAGAGATTTATGCAAAAACAAATAAAGAGAAATTAGTATGTGATGCGTGCGAGTTAGGAAAACTTACTAGGAGCTCATATGTTGGCACGGGTCATAGGAGCACTTTTGCTTTTGAGGTAGTACATTCTGATGTCTGGGGTCCATGTGCTACTAACACTATGAATGGTTATAAGTACTTTGTTTCTTTCATTGAGTGTGCCTCTCGTGTTACCTGGTTATATTTGATGAAAAATAAGAATGATGTACCTGCTTGTTTTCGGGATTTCCATAAGCATGTCTAGACTCAGTACAAAGCAGTTGTGAAGGTACTGAGGTCTGACAATGGAACGGAGTATACCAACAGGACGCTTGCAGAATACTTGTCAGCACACGAAATACAGCATCAGACCACCTGTGCATACACACCAGCACAGAGTCTGTGCTGGTGTGTATGATGATCGACATGAATGTCCCACAGAGTCTGTGGGGGCATGCAGTGTTGACAGCAGGTCAACTCATCAATAGGATGCCCTCGAAGGTCCTCGGATGGAAGTCCCCATGTGAGGTATTGCAAGACAATAATAGTGGGATACTCCCACTTAAGGTGTTTGGGTGTGTGTGTTTTGTGAAGGACAACAGGCCATCAGTTGGGAAACTTGACCCTAGAGCGGTCAAATACATCTTCGTAGGCTACTCGGCGACCCAGAAGGGGTATGTGTGCTGGAGTCCAGTAGAGAAGAAGAAGTTTGTCAGTATGGATGTCCACTTTCGGGAGCATGAGCCATATTACCGCCAGGACGGAACTTCACACAACACGCCTAATACTGCCAGTATTAGGCGAGAGGGGGAGATGGAGAACTTGGTGGTAACCGATTTAGAAGTTTGGCATGGAGGCACGGAGAAGGGACAAGAAGGTGAAGGTGTTAGGCCTACGGCTCAGGGAGAGTTACTTACCTACAGCAGGAGAGAGAAGCAAACTACAGGACCAGTACCGACAGTGCCAGTGCCAAGTCCCTTGCCTGCGTTCGTCCCAACTCTTGAGGCACCGACACCAACCCCCCTTCAGGTGATACCCCCTCCTTCACAAGATATCATTTCTCCTACTTCTACTCCTTCCACGCCACTATCTGTACGGAGGACCACTCGCAGCAATGCAGGAAATCCTCCAAACAGATATGGTTGGGATATTGCTCAGTTTGTTTCTTATGACCATATCTCCTCTTCTCATGGAGCATTTATAGCATCTTTGGATAGTATTACTGCACCTAACAATTGGCAGGTTGCCAAGAACGATCCAAAGTGGAAAGCGGCAATGCACGAGGAGTTGGGAGCTCTGGAGAAGAACCACACTTGGGAGCTTGTGAGACTGCCAGAGGGGAAGAGAGAAGTTGGATAGGGGATTACTGGAGCTTGGCCATGTTCCAACCAGGGATCAAGTAGCAGATGGACTAACCAAGGGACTCGCCTCAGTGAGCATGATTAGAGGATGTGACAAGATGGGCTTAGTGAATATCTTTCACCCATCTTGAGGGGGAGTGTTGATATGGTATGTTGGGTGTTGATATGGTATGTTGGGTGTCATATTTAAGTATAGTATAAGCACATGGGAATATCCTGAGGACATATTTGGGATGCCAGAATATGTCACAGGATATTCCATTATGAGATTATTGTCATAATGATTGAGATCATTGTATTAATGACTGTAAGGCTATATAATGCCAATGAGACAATCAATAAAATAATAAACTAATTTCAACAGTTAATTCATAGGTACATTTGTTTTAGAGAGCCATTTTAAGTACAAAAATAAGTACTCTTAATATCTGTGGATGCTGATGGTAAAGAAAGCTGGTGACGATGGTTCGATATAGGAAAGACATTTACAACACTTATTATTGGTTGTCACTTAAAAGTGAAGGACTCTTGATCAAGCATTGGGTATATACCTCAGGGTTCACTGGTTTTTCTGGCTTGACAACTTTTGGGGTTCCTGAAAGCAAAATTGCAGCAGGACATCTTAATCAGTAGAAGAACCTCGAGAAATAAGATATGTTAGCGAAAAGAGATGCATAAATTTGTGCACCTTCGAAGCTCTTGTCGAGACTGTCTGTCCACTTGAAGAGCTGATCAATGTGAGGTCTGCAGTAGAAAACTCCCTCAAAAGAATTATAGTTTCCTAGATGCAAGAGTCCGAGAGCAAAAATTATTCATTTTATTTTCGTGCTCTTTTCCAACAGCACCTTAGAAGCTCTTGTCCATTGTAAATATTCTTACCACTTTAGTCGTCAGATTTAAGATGCATCCCCATATAAAATTTCTAGAAGCAAATGATGATTATAACATACCTTGCTAGATTTTAGTAGTGGTGGTAGGAAAGATAGTCTGTAAACCTGATGGATTTTGGCAAGTGATGTTCTTTCCCATTCTGTTACAAATACTAAAGTATATATGCTTGCATATAATAAACTGAACAAGGACAAAAAGTTGATGTAGCTTCTAGATTACTAAAAATGTACAATTAATGGTCATGGATTTATATAGAAGTAGGCAGGCTTTAGCCTACAGTCACCCAAATCATAAAATCTCAACTGAGATTTAGCACGGTGTTTAAGCTTACCAATCTTCTTAACTAGAGAACAATGATAGAATGCACTACTTTTCTAGATCAAATACCATATTCAGACTTTGTTCCCATGGCATCCATGTTAATCTCTTCTGAAAGCTGCAAAGTAGAGAGAATAAAGACTAATGATGAGAAGGGTAAGACAGCATGCACAACTCATGAGGAGTTTATAGCTTCTTTTCAACATAAGAAAATTTGATTAATTTAGAGCCAAGGTACCTCCAGCTATAACTTTGAGGCTAAGAATGTATCAGATATCAAGAGTAATTATTTCAAGCGATTCAGAACAGGGACATGTTGTTTGCCTACAATAACTTTGAGGCCCTTGAAAGCCCTAATTGAGCTCTTATACACTAGGTGGAAAAAATTGGAACAAAACTAGATTTGGAGCTTCCGTGTAACCTGTTCCCACTTCTGATACTACACTCAGCTTTGAATTGGGGTCGGCCCTTTTTTCTGAAGTGGCATGTCTCAAGAGTCACTTTTTTTCATTTCAAATGGGAAACAATCTGACCCTAAAATGTAAAGCTATGGAATAAAAAAGAAGCAGTACTAGCACAAACAATCAATATAAATATAACTCTTACAGGTTACATTGTCATTTGTCAGCGAGAGAATACAATTGTATATCCAACAAACCAGAATGATAAACAGGCTACACAACAAGCATTTTACTGACTGCTTGGGAGGTAGGTTGAACATAGTAAACTAAAGTTTAAAATATGACAATTATTAGTTCCTACAAAATGTTCAATACTGATGTAGATCTATGGTGAGAAAACAGGCACTATCTGAACTAACAACAAGGAATTAGCATAAATATAACTGCTATAGGAAGGTCCATTGTCAGTAAGAGAACACAAATTATAAATCCAACAAACCAAACTCATAAACGAAGGTGAACAACAAATATTTTACTGACAGCTTGGGATCACTTGTACACATAGTAAACTACTTTTTTTATAGATACACTATTGTTGGTAACAATATAGCAACAGAAAGTTGTTAATATCAAAAAAATTATCAATAACAAGAAGAAGAAGAAAAAATACCAAAATAATCCAATAGTATCTTAGATCAGGTTTTACTTACACATGGTCTCCATAAAAATAAGGGTATGATCGCACTTTGCATGGATACTCCTTAAGAGGACTATATTTGTGTTTCTATCCCACTCCAAGGCATATCTGACACGATACTTCCAGAAGACTTTTATTGGAAATGGTTTGCACATGTCTATGTTGCTCAGAGAAAACATATCTGAATGTAATTTAGCATGGTCTTGCGCTTGTGCAAAACAATCGAGATATAAGAAACTAACATTTCCTACAGCGGGTCCTCTCTACGTTACTTTGGATCTCAGTTACTAACCAAGACATGCATAACAATAGATGTTAACAAGATCTACCATATTGAATGTGTACAAAGACGTGTTCATGTATATATACAAGTGTTTCTAGGTCAATGTGTATCCTAAAACTTATAAAACAAATAACACATTCTGAATCACTATTTTGTCTATATCCGGATCTTCGTCCCTATCAATACACTCAAGTGTACAAGTGTCCAGAGCAGTCTTGATAATCAATATATATTTCATAGACACAAATAAAATGTGGGGTTGATATATCTGTCAAAAAATAATGTATAAATCAACAAGGTCTGGACCATCAGACCTGCTCTCTAGTCCTGATGTTTGATATAAGAAATTCAAGTAATTGAACTTGGCTAATATACTTAAGAAGACTTGATCTTACTCCTAGCATCAACATCAAGCACCTTATATAATGCAACAAACCCAATGTGAAACTCCATTTATCATATCAATAATCTTCATGAAAGATTACCAACAAAATTTACTGACAAGGGTGTTTGATAAATTGCTAGAATATGAATCTAGTATATACTCATTATTTGGTCACATAACTCCTCTGTCAACATCCATTAAATACACCCAAGGAAAAACTTGGTTTGATTAAATTACTTATTTTTAAGCTTACTCTAACTTAAGTTACTTCTTTTTAAAGCTCTATGGCATTTCTCCGTAAAGCATAGTTTTAATTTCGAAGATTTATATCCCCCAGTCGTCCATCTTTTCTATGTTTACACACTATATCCCACTTAACAAAAAATTTATAACTATGACACTAAATCCCTCCAGACCAAAAGAAATTCTTTTTATTTTATCCATCATTATAATCACCAAGATTGGACGATAGAAAAAACATCAAATAATAAGGAATACTAGATAAAACTAATTAACAGTGATCAGTCTGCCTTCTCTTAACAAAAGCATTTCTTTCTAATTTGCTAAATTTTTGTCAACTTTGTCAATAACAAATTTCTAATTTTACACAGTAAGTTTGTTGTTTTTATAGGAATATTTAAAATTTTCACTAGAAACACATTGTTTCAACCATTTGTTAGTTTTTACTGTCATTTCCATTCATCCATATGACACAAGTCTTATGAAAATCAATAGTCAAACCATACAGCCCCTCAAAGCAAGTTGAAACAAGATCAAGAACTGTTCCAAGACCAAGAACTAGATGACATATCCGAACCTAGTTTACAACTGAAACAGGATAGATGAAAAACCTAAAGAGATGCACGATCCTAAACTTGAAGAAGAACAGGAACTATATCCTACCAAAACTGTGCAACTGAAAAGGGAAACCAAAGAATTCGAGAAACAAAAGCCCAAAATGAAACCAGAAACACACAAAGATATACTCACAGACTTCCTCATCACACCAAACACAATTATGCCCCCAGAGGAGGTCGATGTGTCTGTCGACAATTGTTGGTGTTTTTCACTTTGCTATGGGAGTTTTAGTCCCACATTGGAAAACTACCAATGTGTATATCTCTGTTGGCTAAAAGCAGCGGAAAATACCAGATATTAGAATCAAGAGCAAAATGGAGAGTTTTTGTGAATGCTTGGAGAGTCTATTATTTCTTGAACAATTACATCGGCTAATAAATAGCCTAACACCAACATAGAAAGGGAAGAAACAACCCACAAATTTTGCAGATCCTATACTAGTGGAGCATGAATAGTTCAAGCAAAGAACAACTCACGTTGAGTTATTCAACATTGCAAGAAGTACTCCTAATAACAAGGAAGCTTTTGACACTTTATATTCCTAACAAAAAATCAAATCTAGATTAACTAATATTCTCCTCCTTAATCTAGGTTTGATCAAGGTTGATAACTCCAAGCACCTGCTGCATCTCAGCGAACTTCACTTTGGCGAGAGCCTTCGTGAGAATGTCGGCACGTTGCTTTTCAGTGCTCACGAACTCCACCTTTATCTGCTCTCTTTCAACACACTCGCGAATGAAATGAAAGCGAGTATCAATGTGCTTACTGCGCCCATGAAACACTAAATTCTTCATCAGCGCAATTGCAAACTTGTTGTCGACAGAGAGCGTGACTGGCTTAGGTTCGCAGCCAGTCATTTCACTAACTAGATTCCTCAGCCACAAAGCTTGACACGCGACAGCCATTGCCGCCATGAACTCAGCTTCGCAGGAGGACAACGCGATATTTTTCTGCTTCTGAGACGCCCAAGTGATTAGGTTCTTGTTGAGGTAGAACGCCATTCCGCTGGTGCTCCTCCTGTCGTCGATATCTCCGGCTAGGTTGCTATCGGTGAATCCGTGCAGTTCATCTTCACCATGTCCTCTTCCATACGTGAGTCCATACTCAAGTTTTCCCTTCACATATTTGAGGATCTGTTTCACAGCCTGGTGATGCATGGTTGTTGGCTTCTCCATGTACCTACTCACCATTCCGACAGCATAACAAAGGTCCGGACGAGTATGAGTTAAGTACCTGAGACAGCCAATGATTCGCCTATATTGCGTCGGATCGACTGGTGTTCCTTCAAGGTTCTTGCTGGGTTGCAGTTTAGCTTCCATGGGATACCTGGTTGGATTGCAATCTCCCATTCCAAACTGCTGCAAAACTCTCTTCGCATATGCTGATTGCTTCAGTATAATGCGATCACCCTGTTGGTCTACCTCTATACCAAGGTAGTAAGAGAGTAACCCAAGATCACTCATCTCAAATTTCTGCATCATCTGCTGCTTGTAAACCTTTACTGCAGTTGCTCTTGTGCCTGTGACGATTAAGTCATCAACGTACACTCCAACAATGAGTGCACCATCCCTATTGCTCCTCGTGTACACAACATGCTCTTGAGTGCATCTGATGAATCCCAGCTCCTTTAAGCAGCTGTCCAGGCGTGTGTTCCAGGCCCTCGGTGCTTGTCGCAAGCCATAGAGAGCCTTGGACAGCCTGTAGACCTTGTGCTCCTGGTTCTTGACGACGAAGCCTTCAGGTTGAGCTACATATACCTCCTCTTTGAGGTCACCATTCAAAAACGCACATTTAACGTCCAAATGGTGAACCTCCCATCCGTGCTGGGCTGTGAGGGCAATGATCAAGCGATCTGTGTCGAGTTTGGCAACTGGAGCAAATACTTCATCAAAATCAACTCCATGTTGCTGGACGTAGCCCTTTGCCACAACTCTTGCTTTGTGCTTGAGGATCTTGCCTTTACTGTCTCTCTTCACCTTGTATACCCATTTTAAACCGATGGGTTTGTGTCCAGATGGTAACTCAGTAAGCACCCAAGTCCTATTCTTCTCGATGGCTTCAACCTCCTTCTTCATAGCTTCCCGCCATTCATGTTCAAGTGTAGCATCTTGAAATTTTGCCGGTTCTTCAGCCGACAAAAACAACATCTCTGGATCAAGAAAGGTCTCCTCAGTTTCAGCATATATGCCAACAATTGAGCGGTATCTCCTTGGCTCATTCGAGTCTATCGTCGGTGTGGGTGAGCCACTCGAAGTTGTGGCCGCAGCTTGTGGTGTAGTAGGCTCCCTTGATGCCATTGCCGCTCCGTGCGTCATAGGTGTTGCCGCATCTCCTATGCCCTCCGGCGTGTGCATAGCCGCGCCCACTGCTCTCTGTGGAGTGATCACTGTCTCGACAACAGGATCTTCTACTGAGAGTTCTACCCAGCCTTGTGGTTCGGTACCATCACCATTGTTCCAATTCCATCTCCTTTCTTCCTCGAACACAACATCCCTGCTCACATGGATCTGGCTACGTTGAGGATTATAGAGACGGTGTGCTTTGCAGCCCTCTTCCATGCCAGTCCAGGCTTCATACGGCGTGAGCGCACTGAGAGCTTTAGTTGGCAACCGGTTGAGAAGGTACACAGCATGTCTGACCGCCTCGCCCTACATACTTCCAGGAACATGCATGCTCTTGAGCAAGCTCCTTGTCGTAGCCATCACGGTGCGATTTCGACGCTCTACTACGCCATTTTGTTGTGGTGTATATGGTGCGGTGAGGTGCCGTTGTATGCCTTCGCCTTCACAGAAGCTTGTGAATTCCTTGGACAGGAACTGACCTCCTCGATCAGTTCTTAGTGTCTTTATCTTGCTGTCACATTCATTCTCCACAAGAGACTTGAATTTCTTGAAAGCATTAAAGGCATCACTCTTTTCTTTGAGCATATACACCCACATCATGCGACTGAAGTCATCAACAAGTAGAAAAAAGTACTTGTTACCAGCAAGTGTAGCGGGTGTAATCGGGCCGCAAATGTCAGCGTTCACAAGTTGCAGTGGCCTCTCAGCTCTGAAGCTTGCCTGCAGAGGGAACGGTAGTCGTGCTTGTTTGTCGATGAGGCACCCTTCACAGAGCTGGTTTGGATGAGAAATCTTCGGCAGCCCGGTGGCCATTCCCTTCTCTGCCATCATCTTGAGTGCGAAGAAATTCACGTGTCCGAGCCTTGCGTGCCACAACCAGGCTGGGTCTTGTACGTTAGCCATTAGACATATCGGCCTGCAAGATTCAAGAGCTATCTTGTACAGGCGGTTAGGTGATCTCCTCACCTTCATCAGTAGAATGCCGTTCCTGTCGTACACCCTCAAGTAGGAACCGACAATCTCCACCTTGCTTCCATCTTCTGTTAATTGACCAAGGCTCAATATATTACTTCTTAAACTTGGAATGAAGTATGCCTCCGACAGAAGATGGAAGCAAGGTGGAGATTGTCGGTTCCTACTTGAGGGTGTACGACATGAACGGCATTCTACTGATGAAGGTGAGGAGATCACCTAACCGCTTGTACAAGATAGCTCTTGAATCTTGCAGGCCGATATGTCTAATGGCCAACGTACAAGACCCAGCCTGGTTGTGGCACGCAAGGCTCGGACACGTGAATTTCTTCGCGCTCAAGATGATGGCAGAGAAGGGAATGGCCACCGGGCTGCCGAAGATTTCTCATCCAAACCAGCACTCTGAAGAAAGGACATGGTGAAGATGAACTGCACGGATTCACCGATAGCAACCTAGCCGGAGATATCGACGACAGGAGGAGCACCAGCGGAATGGCGTTCTACCTCAACAAGAACCTAGATTGGAATTTTTGTTAGGAATAGAAAGTGTCAAAAGCTTCCTTGTTATTAGGAGTACTTCTTGCAATGTTGAATAACTCAACGTGAGTTGTTCTTTGCTTGAACTATTCATGCTCCACTAGTATAGGATCTGCAAAATTTGTGGGTTGTTTCTTCCCTTTCTATGTTGGTGTTAGGCTATTTATTAGCCGATGTAATTGTTCAAGAAATAATAGACTCTCCAAGCATTCATAAAAACTCTCCATTTAGCTATTGATTCTAATATCTGGTATTTTCTGCTGCTTTTAGCCAACAATCTCAATATATAGCTTTGCTTAGTATTGGTATATGCACATGGGGTGGTGGTCCATGTTGGTTGACTTTTCTAGAGGGATTAAGTGTGAACCCCATTATGACAATCTTTATTTTGTCACCACATTTGGGAAGTTTCCCTCTCGGACTCGGACTCGGGCTCAAGAGCGCAAAGTGGCGCTTTGTTGGCACACTTTCCACTTCAGGGGCCATGCGGTCAGGTGCCCAAGCGGACAGGTGCGCATGCGGCCAAGGGCCATGCGATCAACTGCCTATGCGGCCAGAGGCCATGCGGCTAGAGGCCATGCGGCCAGGAGAGCATGCGGCCAGGGGCCATGCGGCTAGGAGCGCATGTGGCCAGGGGATCATTAGGCCCGGTGCCCATGCGGCCAGGGGCGCATGCGGCCTGGAGCTATGCGGCCAGCAAGTTAGCTTGAGCGACTCAAGTGTGGAGGGGACAGGGACTGTTGTTGGCGGCTCAGTGCGGCATTGTCTGCTCTGTGCTGTACAATGCTTAGGCGGCTCGTGACTCTCTGTGCCACGCGACTGCAGCTTTCGACACCTGACGGTGCTGTCTGCTCTGTGAAGTACAGCGGCACAGGCGGCTCATGCGGCCTGATTTTTTTCTCATGCCGCATGGACGCTGAAATCCTCTTTATATAGAGGATCTTCTCTTTCATTTAGTGTGTTAAAAAAATTGAGAGGGAGAGAGACAAAACCGAGAGCACCAGCAGGACCTGCGAAGTTTTTAGCATTCTTCCAAAGGGATCTTCCGAGTGATCCAAAGGTGGCTAAGAGCGTTCCAGAAGTTCTCGTGTGAACTTGCTGGATCCTGGGGGCAGATCGTTGTATAACGTGAATCTTGCCTTGATCTCTGGTGGTTTTGATCACCCCAGCAGGAGTTCCCTTCTTTGTATTTCTGTTCTTGTTTCCGTTCTTCTTGGTGTAGCGTCTACAAACGTAATGAGAAGAACGATTTTCTGATTCTTGATGTATTTGCATTTTCTTTGGGTTGTCAGTTTGTAACATGTTCCTTGTTTAGTGCTTCTGTGGGGTTGTGTGGCACGGAAGAGGAACTCTTGTGTGTATCTCAGTGCACCAACTTCTCTTATGGAGTTTGTAAAGACGAACTCTTGTGTGAGTCTCTACTTCTACTTTGTGGCTACCTCTTCTTCTTTGATCTGACTTCGGGACTAACAATCTTAAGACAAGATCCGAGTTAGAATGGACAAACGCTCAAACCTTCTCGATACTAGCTTTCACAATCTTAAGAAGTTTGATGGCGAACACTACAACATTTGGAAGAGAAAGATCTCCTTGAATCTTTGTCTTGTCAATGTTGCTTATGTGTTGGTTGATCCTGAACCTGCCATTCCAAAGATGGAGGAGAGCTTGTAGTTGGTGTGGCGCAGGACATGCACTCCAAGTGGAAGAAAGACAACGACCTCTGCAGGTTGTTGATTCTCAATGCTATGGACGACTCGATGGCAGAGTCCTACAGCAAAAGGAGAAGGCAAAAGATGTTTGGGAATCTCTTTAGAAGCACTATAAAACTGACGAGGAAATGACTAAAATCTATCTCGTCGAGAAGTTCTTCACTTTGCAATTTGAGGACGAGAAGGTGATGTTACCAAAAGTTAACTTCTAAAAATGTAGCAGAAACTGAAGGAAGAGGGCATGAAGCAGGAAGACAAATTTATGCTGGGGGCTATTGTCACCAAACCTCCTACAGGCTGGATCAGGTTCAAAACTGACATGTACCGTAAAAAGATGGAGATCCATCTTGAAGATCTTCTTCAAATAATTCACATTGAAGATGAAGCCATGGGGCAACTGAAATTTGACTCCTTGTCCAAGAAGTTGGCTAAGGCCAACATGGTACATGCTAGTGACTCTAAAGGGAAGCAGAAATTTTCCTACAAGAAGAAGAAGAAGAAGAAGAAGGACTTCAACCAGCTGAAGGTGAAGTCAGCTCAGTTCAAGCCATAGCCGAAAAATGATGTGACATGCTACAACTGTGGCAAGAAGGGTCACTACAAGAGCGACTGCAGGTCGAAGCCTAAACCAAAAGAGCAAGGTGAGCTTAACCTAGTTGCTATGATTACGCAGGTTGAGTCATATGGCATGGACACTGACTCGTGGGTGGACATTGGTGCATCTTGCCACGTGTGCTCTAAGAAGGATTTGTACGTCAGTACTGGAGATCGGGACGGTAGTGCTGAAGCTGACTTCTGGAAAGTCACTTACATTGGAGAATGTGAAGCACGTACCAATGATCACCAAGAATCTGGTTTTTGGGAGTCTGTTGTGCAAGGAGGGCCTGAGGATGGATATCAATGCCGGTCAGATGGTGATGTCCTATAAAGAAACATACTTCGGAAAAGCTTTATGTACCAAAGGAATATTTAAAATGCAGCTTGTAACTCCTTCTGTTTGTATCAATGCAGTTTCTACTTCTGGTTATTCTCTTGAGTTATGGCATAATAGACTAGGACATGTGCATTGTAAATGCATTAACAAGATGTCTAGTATAGGCCTTATCTCTATATGTAGGGGTAAGAGGTGGAGAATGTAAAGCCTATGCGCAGGGGAAGATCGTCAGAAAGCCGTTCAGAAGAGTGAACCGAAGCACAGATCTTCTGGAGTTGATAAACTCAGATATCTGTGACTTCAAGCAATTCTCCACAAAAGTCGGAATGAAGTATTTAATCACTTTCATTGACGATTTCTCGAAGTACGCATTCGTATATCTTCTCAAGTCAAAAGATGAAGTATCACGACCCACACCCAGTATAGGGGCACGAGTGCGTGGGTACGTCCAGCCTACGCCGCAGCTGTTTGTGGTATTAAACGAAAGAATGAAAGTGTATTTCAATGACGGGGTTATAAGTGACCCGCGCCCTTTGGTTTACAAACAAACTTGTACAATGTAATCCTATACGAGGATGTGGGAGTACAATTTATTTAATCTGGGTATAAATTGCTATAGGTGTCTGATCGGCGGTCGATCACTTTAGCCCTTGGACTACACGATGTTGAAGAAGTGCCGTGGAAGACGGGATGCAGCTTCGGAGTTTGCAAAGGAGGGTGGATGCGCGATGCTGAAGGTCGTCGCTCCCTGTTCCTTGCCCGAGCTCTGGATTCTCCTCTCTCTCTCTCTCTATCTCTCCTCCTTGATCTCTGGTTCGATGACCTTGTCCGATCTTCGAGTTTCTAGTTTTCGACCTGTTTCCCCATTGATAGGGGTCTCTATTTATAGAGTTTTGGTGTCAGTGACCACTCCGTCGGTGTAACAACCGAGGAGTGGACAGTACAGCACCCTTTTACACAACGGTTTAAAATAACCAATGCCTGCGTGTAAATGACCTTTTGAGTGAGCATGTGACACGTGTCCAACTAAGGGGACAAAACGCGTATATCTGCTACGAAGATCACGGCGTAGAAGCCACGCAGGTAGGTATCCCTTGTGTAGCAGAGGTTGGCGTAAAAGCCAAGTGACTGTCACCTTGGCATAGAAGCCAAAATAGGCATAGAAGCCGAACAGGCATAGAAGCCAAATGGGCATAGAAGACGGATAGGCATAGAAGCCGAATGGGCATAGAAGCCGAACAGGCATAGAAGCCGAATAGTCGTAGAGACCGAGAGGGCGTTGGAAGCCGAGGGAGCACTGATCCTGAGCGGGCGTAGAAGCCACTGCGTACCGTGCCGAAGTGAACGTCTTTAGCCGAAATTACGGCTTTCGAAGATATAATCAAATCTTCTACAGAGATTCGCCATCATCTTGTGCATTAAATGCGGAGACGTGTTTTGAAGGTCTGCAGCCTTCTGTGCATCCGTCGCAGAGATGTGCCTTGAGGGAAACTGTCACTGCTCTGTGTGATTAGACGTAGAGACGTGCCTCGAGCCCCGTAAAAAGTGCAGCTTTTGACGTGGCAGCGGTTTGTCCTCTGCGGAGCATAAAACAGCTCATGTTTGCCTGTGTAAAACAAGGCAGCGTATTCCCTTGTACGCGAAAGAGCGGTTTACGCTGGGGGGACTTTGGTAAACGACGGTTTGGTGATATTTTAACCAAATCCTCTGCATTAAATGCAGAGATCCGCCATCATACCATGGGGCACGTCCCGAGGGGTCTGTCATCGTTTCCAACCGTCGTCTGGGTAGCCGTGCAGCACTTTTTTGTCAGGAGTCAGAGACCAGGTTCACCGCGTGACTTGACAGGTTCATTTCGGGGAAGACGAAGCGTTCCTCGTACGCTTTAACGCTGCTTTGAGAGCGGCTGGGTTTTACGCCATGGAGGCGATGAAGAACCCTGTTTTACGTTGGATGGCTACGAAGGCCTCTGTTTACGCTGCTCTGTATCAAGATGCTGCGTAGATCATTCCAGCATATTTTTTATGCTTCTACAAGACCCCCTTCAAAGCTTTTAAATTCCTCAAAATTTGAAATGCTTTGAATGAAGCATGAATGGCCCCTCGTAACCCGAAACGTTTCTGAGTGGAGCGTGAAATCGTCAGTCTGTAGCCTCTGAGCGTAAAAAACACCACCGAGCGCAAAATCGTAGACTTGTGGTTCCTGAGCGTGAAGTCATAGGTTTGTTGCCTCTCGAGCATAAAAGCTACCGAGCACAAAGGCATCCGGGCATAAACCGTAGACTTGTAGCTGTCGAACGTGAAGCCGTAGATCTGTTGCTGGCGAGCGTAAAAAAGCTCCTTTAGCGTAGAAATATAGATTTTTAGCTCCTGAAAAGAAAATTTCTTCGAGCGTGAGGTTTCGCGGATCTGTTGCTTCTGAGCGTAAACTGAGCGCCACCGAGCGTGAGATCGTCGATTTGGTATCTGCTGAGCGTAAAGTCGTAGGTTTGTGGCCTCTCGAGGATAAAAGCTACCGAGCACAAAGGTATCCGGACGTAAAACCATAGACTTGCAGCTTGCGAGCGTAAAACCGTAGATCTGTTGTTGTCGAGCGAAGAAAGCTCCTTTAGCGTAGAACCCGCTGAACCGTCTTGCATGAAAAAACCTTTCAAATTTGCTGACTGTCCATTTTTTGAGGGTAGTGGCCTGACGTAGCATCCAATCATAACCAACTCTTAATTGCGAAATTCGGATGGGGTCTCGAGGGGTTCGTCCGAGGATTCGAGGAGTCGACTTGGATGGTTTGTTCAGAGGTAATATGAACATAACAAACTCAGCTGGAGATTTTAGCTCAGAGGTAATATGAACATGGCTGTTTTGTGGCCCTATCACTTTTTGCGCACCTAAGTGCAAGCGATAGGTTTGAGACAAGCCCTGCTAGAGGTAATATGGACGTAGTAGTTTTTGTGGACTTAACACCACTGGCGTACTTAGAATTAAGTACGGGTGCTAAGTTGAGATGACAACCGATATCAGAGGTATCATTAACATGATAATCGATAGTCAGACCAGGATGGTTTGTTCAGAGGTAATATGAACATAACAAACTCAGCTGGAGATTTTAGCTCAGAGGTAATATGAACATGGCTGTTTTGTGGACCCATCACTTTTTGCGTACCTAAGTGCAAGCGATAGGTTTGAGACAAGCCCTGCTAGAGGTAATATGGACGTAGCAGTTTTTGTGGACTTAACACCACTGGCGTACTTAGAATTAAGTACGGATGCTAAGTTGAGACAACGACCGATATCAGAGGTATCATTAACATGATAATCGATAGTCAGACCAGGATGGTTTGTTCAGAGGTAATATGAACATAACAAACTCAGCTGGAGATTTTAGCTCAGAGGTAATATGAACATGGCTGATTTTGTGGACCCATCACTTTTTGCGCACCTAAGTGCAAGCGATAGGTTTGAGACAAGCCCTGCTAGAGGTAATATGGACGTAGCAGTTTTTATGGACTTAACACCACTGGCATACTTAGAATTAAGTACGGGTGCTAAGTTGAGATGACAACCGATATCAGAGGTATCATTAACATGATAATCGATAGTCAGACCAGGATGGTTTGTCCAGAGGTAATATGAACATAACAAACTCAGTTGGAGATTTTAGCTCAGAGGTAATATGAATATGGCTGTTTTGCGGACCTATCACTTTTTGCGCACCTAAGTGCAAGCGATAGGTTTGAGACAAGCCCTGCTAGCGATAATATGGACGTAGCAATTTTTGTGGACTTAACACCACTGACGTACTTAGAATTAAGTACGGGTGCTAAGTTGAGATGACAACCGATATCAGAGGTATCATTAACATGATAATCGATAGTCAGACCAGGATGGTTTGTTCAGAGGTAATATGAATATAACAAACTCAGCTGGAGATTTTAGCTCAGAGGTAATATGAACATGGCTGTTTTGTGGACCCATCACTTTTTGTGCACCTAAGTGCAAGCGATAGGTTTGAGACAAGCCCTGCTAGAGGTAATATGGACGTAGCAGTTTTTGTGGACTTAACACCACTGGCGTACTTATAATTAAGTACGGGTGCTAAGTTGAGATGACAACCGATATCAGAGGTATCATTAACATGATGATCGATAGTCAGACCAGGATGGTTTGTTCAGAGGTAATATGAACATAACAAACTCAGCTGGAGATTTTAGCTCAGAGGTAATATGAACATGGCTGATTTTGTGGACCCATCACTTTTTGCGCACCTAAGTGCAAGCGATAGGTTTGAGATAAGCTCTGCTAGAGGTAATATGGACGTAGCAGTTTTTGTGGACTTAACACCACTGGCATACTTAGAATTAAGTACGGGTGCTAAGTTGAGATGACAACCGATATCAGAGGTATCATTAACATGATAATCGATAGTCAGACCAGGATGGTTTGTCCAAAGGAAATATAAACATAATAAACTCAGCTGGAGATTTTAGCTCAGAGGTAATATGAACATGGCTGATTTTGTGGACCCATCACTTTTTGTGCACCTAAGTGCAAGCGATAGGTTTGAGACAAGCCCTGCTAGAGGTAATATGGACGTAGCAGTTTTTGTGGACTTAACACCACTGGCATACTTAGAATTAAGTACGGGTGCTAAGTTGAGATGATAACCGATATCAGAGGTATCATTAACATGATAATCGATAGTCAGACCAGGATGGTTTGTCCAGAGGTAATATGAACATAACAAACTCAGCTGGAGATTTTAGCTCAGAGGTAATATGAACATGGCTGTTTTGCGGACCAATCACTTTTTGCGCACCTAAGTGCAAGCGATAGGTTTGAGACAAGCCCTGCTAGAGGTAATATGGACGTAGCAGTTTTTGTGGACTTAACACCACTGGCGTACTTAGAATTAAGTACGGGTGCTAAGTTGAGATGACAACCGATATCAGAGGTATGTTTAACATGATAATCGATAGTCAGACCAGGATGGTTTGTTCAGAGGTAATATGAACATAACAAACTCAGCTGGAGATTTTATCTCAGAGGTAATATGAATATGGCTGTTTTGTGGACCCATCACTTTTTGTGCACCTAAGTGCAAGCGATAGGTTTGAGACAAGCCCTGCTAGAGGTAATATGGACGTAGCAGTTTTTGTGGACTTAACACCACTGGCGTACTTAGAATTAAGTACGGATGCTAAGTTGAGACAACGACCGATATCAGAGGTATCATTAACATGATAATCGATAGTCAGACCAGGATGGTTTGTTCAGAGGTAATATAAACATAACAAACTTAGCTGGAGATTTTAGCTCAGAGGTAATATGAACATGGCTGTTTTGTGGACCCATCACTTTTTGCGCACCTAAGTGCAAGCGATAGGTTTGAGACAAGCCCTGCTAGAGGTAATATGGACGTAGCAGTTTTTGTGGACTTAACACCACTGGCGTACTTAGAAATAAGTACGGATGCTAAGTTGAGACAACGACCGATATCAGAGGTATCATTAACATGATATTCGATAGTCAGACCAGGATGGTTTGTTCAGAGGTAATATGAACATAACAAACTCAGCTGGAGATTTTAGCTCAGAGGTAATATGAACATGGCTATTTTGTGGACCCATCACTTTTTGCGCACCTAAGTGCAAGCGGTAGGTTTGAGACAAGCCCTGCTAGAGGTAATATGGACGTAGCAGTTTTTGTGGACTTAACACCACTGGCGTACTTAGAATTAAGTACGGGTGCTAAGTTGAGATGATAACCGATATCAGAGGTATCATTAACATGATAATCGATAGTCAGACCAGGATGGTTTGTTCAGAGGTAATATGAACATAACAAACTCAGCTGGAGATTTTTTTTTTCTTCATCAATATTTTGAAGATTTTAATGATGTCATCTTCATCGAAGGAGAAAGTGCCCTTCGGCCCTTTGGCTTTTAATGCCTGAGTTTTACGGTCTTCAGGGAAGATGGCCATAGTTGCATCATCTTCAGACATAGAGGGAACTCTACCCCCAGCTTTGGATGCTGCTCTGTCTTGTTGAGGGAGTCTACCCCCAGACTGGATCTTCTTTACGCCGCGGGGCCTCTTCTGGCATAATTTGGAGATCTGCCCAGGCTGGCATAAAGCTGAGGAGGTCCTCAGTCGGCCATCCGCTTCTCGCATAATTCGAAGGGCGGGCAGATTGTTCCCTTGCTGGCGTAAAGGCCGAGAAGTTGAGTAGTCCGCCGCTTGCTTTCCCTTGCGTAGAGTGCAGGGATAATCTGGTTCCCCGTAGAGGTCAGATGTCGTCTTGCGTGCGGGGCATGACTTGTACTTCCGATTTGGCGCTAAGGCATCATCAGAAGTTTTGTCTGTACCGCGCGTAGCGGGAGACTGGTTTCTGCGCGTAGAGCGCAGTGGATACTCCTGGGTTAGCGCTGAGGCTTTGCCAGAAGCTTTGTCTGTACCGCGCGTAGCGGGAGACTGATTTTTGCGCGTATAGCGCAGTGGATACTTCTGGGTTAGCGCTGGGGCTTTGCCAGAAGTTTTGTCTGTACCGCGCGTAGCGGGAGACTGATTTCTGCGCGTATAGCGCAGAGGATACTCCTGGGTTAGCGCTGAGGCTTTGCCAGAAGCTTTGTCTGTACCGCGCGTAGCGGGAGACTGAATTTTACGTGCGGGGCACGGAGGGAGCGATGCTACCACCTCATTGGTCGAAGAGATCGGAGAGATCGGAGAGTCCACAGGAACGGCGGAGGATGTCTTGGGCATCCACACTTTGCGTAGCTTCCTGCTGTCTTGGACGGAAAGAGAGTGAGAGCTACCCCTAGTCCGAAGCATGTCCTCGTAGGCAGACTGGTCGAACTGAACGACCAGTGTCTTCTTCACGGTTCCTATAGATACCGCATCGTGTTGAGCAATTACTTCCTCGTCAGAAGAGAAAGATGTCCCCAGCAGAGTCGCCATCTTGTTTGTGGTATTAAACGAAAGAATGAAAGTGTATTTCAATGATGGGGTTATAAGAGACCCTCGTCCTTTGGTTTACAAACAAACTTGTACAATGTAATCCTATACGAGGATGTGGGAGTACAATTTATTTAATCTGGGTATAAATTGCTATAGGTGTCTGATCTGCGGTCGATCACTTTAGCCCTTGGACTACACGATGTTGAAGAAGTGCCGTGGAAGACGGGATGCAGCTTCGGAGTTTGCAAAGGAGGGTGGATGCGCGATGCTGAAGGTCGTCGCTCCCTGTTCCTTACCCGAGCTCTGGATTCTTCTCTCTCTCTCTCTATCTCTCCTCCTTGATCTCTGGTTCGATGACCTTGTCCGATCTTCGAGTTTCTAGTTTTCGACCTGTTTCCCTATTGATAGGGGTCTCTATTTATAGAGTTTTGGTGACAGTGACCACTCCGTCGGTGTAACAACCGAGGAGTGGACAGTACATCACCCTTTTACACAACGGTTTAAAATAACCAATGCCTGCGTATAAATGACCTTTTGAGTGAGCATGTGACGCGTGTCCAACTAAGGGGACAAAACGCGTATATCTGCTACGAAGATCACGGCGTAGAAGCCACGCAGGTAGGTATCCCTTGTGTAGCAGAGGTTGGCGTAAAAGCCAAGTGACTGTCACCTTGGCATAGAAGCCAAAATAGGCATAAAAGCCGAACAGGCATAGAAGCCAAATGGGCATAGAAGCCGGATAGGCATAGAAGCCGAATGGGCATAGAAGCCGAACAGGCATAGAAGCCGAATAGTCGTAGAGACCGAGAGGGCGTTGGAAGCCGAGGGAGCACTGATCCTGAGCGGGCATAGAAGCCACTGCGTACCGTGCCGAAGTGGACGTCTTTAGCCGGAATTACGGCTTTCGAAGATATAATCAAATCTTCTACAGAGATTCGCCATCATCTTATGCATTAAATGCGGAGACGTGTTTTGAAGGTCTGCAGCCCTTCTGTGCATCCGTCGCAGAGACGTGCCTTGAGGGAAACTGTCACTGCTCTGTGTGATTAGACGTAGAGACGTGCCTCGAGCCCCGTACGAAGTGCAGCTTTTGACATGGCAGCGGTTTGTCCTCTGCGGAGCGTAAAACAGCTCATGTTTGCCTGTGTAAAACAAGGCAGCGTATTCCCTTGTACGCAAAAGAGCGGTTTACGCTGGGGGGACTTTGGTAAACGACGGTTTGGTGATATTTTAACCAAATCCTCTGCATTAAATGCAGAGATCCTCCATCATACCGTGGGGCACGTCCCGAGGGGTCTGCCATCGTTTCCAGCCGTCGTCTGGGTCTACCAAATCTTGTTTGTGGTATTAAACGAAAGAATGAAAGTGTATTTCAATGACGGGGTTATAAGAGACCCGCGCCCTTTGGTTTACAAACAAACTTGTATAATGTAATCCTATATGAGGATGTGGGAGTACAATTTATTTAATCTGGGTATAAATTGCTATAGGTGTCTGATCTACGGTCGATCACTTTAGCCCTTGGACTACACGATGTTGAAGAAGTGCCGTGGAAGACGGGATGCAGCTTCAGAGTTTGCAAAGGAGGGTGGATGCGCGATGCTGAAGGTCGTCGCTCCCTGTTCCTTTCCCGAGCTCTGGATTCTCCTCTCTCTCTCTATCTCTCCTCCTTGATCTCTGGTTCGATGACCTTGTCTGATCTTCGAGTTTCTAGTTTTCGACCTGTGTCCCCATTGATAGGGGTCTCTATTTATAGAGTTTTGGTGACAGTGACCACTCCGTCGGTGTAACAACCGAGGAGTGGACAGTACAGCACCCTTTTACACAACGGTTTAAAATAAACAAAACCTGCGTGTAAATGACCTTTTGAGTGAGCATGTGATGCGTGTCCAACTAAGGGGACAAAACGCGTATATCTGCTACGAAGATCACGGCGTAGAAGCCACGCAGGTAGGTATCCCTTGTGTAGCAGAGGTTGGCATAAAAGCCAAGTGACTGTCACCTTGGCATAGAAGCCAAAATAGGCATAGAAGCCGAACAGGCATAGAAGCCAAATGGGCATAGAAGCCGGACAGGCATAGAAGCCGAATGGGCATAGAAGCCGAACAGGCATAGAAGCCGAATAGTCGTAGAGACCGAGAGGGCGTTGGAAGCCGAGGGAGCACTGATCCTGAGCGGGCGTAGAAGCCACTGCGTACCGTGCCGAAGTGAACGTCTTTAGCCGGAATTACGGCTTTCGAAGATATAATCAAATCTTCTACAGAGATTCGCCATCATCTTGTGCATTAAATGCGGAGACGTGTTTTGAAGGTCTGCAGCCCTTCTGTGCATCCGTCGCAGAGACGTGCCTTGAGGGAAACTGTCACTGCTCTATGTGATTAGACGTAGAGACGTGCCTCGAGCCCCGTACGAAGTGCAGCTTTTGACGTGGCAGCGGTTTGTCCTCTGCGGAGCGTAAAACAGCTCATGTTTGCCTGTGTAAAACAAGGCAGCGTATTTCCTTGTACGCGAAAGAGCGGTTTACGCTGGGGGGACTTTGGTAAACGACGGTTTGGTGATATTTTAACCAAATCCTCTGCATTAAATGCAGAGATCCGCCATCATACCGTGGGGCACGTCCCGAGGGGTCTGCCATCGTTTCCAGCCGTCATTTGGGTAGCCGTGCAGCACTTTTTGTCAGGAGTCAGAGGACAGGTTCACCGCGTGACTTGACAGGTTCATTTCGGGGAAGACGAAGCGTTCCTCGTACGCTTTAACGCTGCTTTGAGAGCGACTGGGTTTTACGCCATGGAGGCGATGAAGAACCCTGTTTTACGTTGGATGGCTCCGAAGGCCTCTGTTTACGTTGCTCTGTATCAAGATGCTGCGCAGAACGTTCCAGCGTATTTTTCATGCTTCTACAGCAGCATCGGCGGTAGAACGCTCTGGGTCACAATACTAGCTAATCAATCTCTCGCGAATATCCAACTCCATAAGGAGACACAGATATCACAATACTAATATGGAATACTCAATCACAGAAACTAAAGTACGATGAGATATCGAAGAAAATAAATGAAGTACAAGACAAGTCTAAACAACAAAATAATCTAACCTGCAATCCATAACATCCAAATCTCCAAGTATGCTAGAAACAAGTCCTCTAAGTCATAGTCTGGAAAAATATTTCCAGTCAGGATGGAACGAAGTACATCTCTAATAGCAGTTCTAAATCAATGATATAAACTATGTAGCAGTAAACAGATGTAAATATACAAGATACATATATATGTACAAGAGATACACAATAAAAGAAATCCTGAAAATAAATACAAGAATAAACAATATGACAATGAACAAGAACACTAATGACTAAGTGTGTGAGTACTAGCTTTAACATGTGATCGGCTTGGGAACTTATACAGGAATAATGGCCTAGCTAGTCATGCGTGCGGTGTATGACCAACACTAACATGTAAACAAGACTTGTACATGAAGGGTATGATCACATATCTACACTAAAATACTCCCCACCCCCAACTCGTATAGTGGATCCAACCATGGTACGCTATGACACGGGATTTCCCAAGAAGATAGCGACTCTTCCTGAGAATCAGTGTCTGTATATGTACAAGATAAACAATAAAATAAGACTTGCACAAGATACACCATGAACAAGAAATAATATCTCATGACGAGATCCGGATATACCAATCCGTGTAACTATCGTGTCAAGAAATATTAATATCTACACTAAATAAAATGAACATAGAAGATATCATAAACAAGAAACTATCAGAGAATGTACTCGCCTGTGGTCCTGCTGCTGGCAATACCAATATCCTGTTTCCAAAGTCTCGTTTGAATGATCCAACAGTCCTATAGACACTATTTAATGACAATACAAAATCACTCGATACGCTAACATACACAATCAATAGTACAGGGTCAAATGTGCGTCTAGTTGCACGGGTGCCACATCCTCAATTGCTGTGCAAAATCAGACAGTCGACTCACAAGTCTCAGGGTCGCATGGTCAACTGTAAATACGGAATATCCGTAATTTACATTAGGGTCTCATAGTACATATATACATAGACCTAACTAGCCTTAGCATTTAATTACTTACAATATATATACATACCATATATTTATATATGTATATAACAACCAATAATTATATGTATACCAATTGAAGACTTATACTAAATATATACATATATATATATATATATATATATATATATATATATATATATATACCAATTGAATACTATACACATACGTACATAAAATTATGAAGGAGGGCAGGTATGAACCTTGGCGGGCACTCACGGGGTTGACGATGACGACGACGATGACGACGACGATGGTGATGATGATGATTAAGGTGATGACGTTGATGATGGTTAAGGTGAAGGTGATGATGATGATTAAGGTAAAGATGATGAGGATGACGAAGGTGAGTCAAGGTGGTCGTGGCAGGGCTGCCCGAGTTGGAGCTCAGGCAGGAGGAGGTGGAGGAGAACGAGAAGGAGATAGGCAGCGAGGCTCGGGTCGGGGAAGACGTTCAGGCGGGGTGTAGGCTGTGCTCAGGGTGTCGAGGAGGAGGAGAGAGCAGAGGGAGAGAGAGGACCAGTCAAAGGAGGAGAGGCTTGATTTCTTCATGTGCTTGACCAATAGGATGGTGACACATCATTGCATATTTGCATAAAAGTCCTCAACAATTGGAAAATTGCACAAAAAGTAGGTTTTTAGATTTAATAAGGGAAAATACCATGTTTGGTGTGATGTATTAGATGAAAAGGATGTTTGGTGTTTAGGATGAAGCTTGAGGGTGTGAATAGGGGTTTGGTTTGGTGTTGGATCTAATTTTGGGTCAAGTTGGGTCCTTACATCAATTTAATTAAAATTAATACAATTGGTGTTATAAAATTAATTGGAAGTACATGGGATTAAAATTAGGTGGGACACAAATGTCATGGACAGAGAAGACTCAGAATAGAATATTGCCATAATTTGGGTTGCACGAAATGGATCAAGATTCTGTCTCCAATTTCGATTGGAACGCACAAGGATACAAAGTCGAATTTATTTAGAATTAAAAATAAACGTCCACGACGAATATTGTGCGACTAAAATGAAGCACAAGAGAACATATTTATGAGTTACATAAAGGTCACAATGGAAGACGGGCACGTCTAGGGGAAGGTTGTGAAATTTGTTGGAAGGCAAAAGCTAGGGTAGCGCTCCAAATATCGAAGCAACGGTAAGGCGCAACAATTAAATAAAATCACAATAATTAATTATAACACTAAATAATTAATCCCAAAAAATACAAATTAAATCCATAATACTATATTTCGGTCAGGGCTCCATCTAGTGGGCATCTAGGTCTAGTCTACTAACTCATGCATTAATGAACACTATATATAATACACACATATATATACACATATTATGCAATTATTTAAAATAAATACACACAATACCTATAATATATAAAATGACAAAAATACCCCTATTTTCAGGATGTGGTAGTGACATGAAGCGTTCGAGAAGTTCAAAGACTTCAAGGTTGAAGCAGAACGTCAAACCGGTCAACAACTCAAAAGACTCAGAAGCGATCGAGGCGAAGAATATCGTTTCTTAGAATTCCCATCGTTCTGCAAAGAGCATGGAATTATGAACGAAATGACTGCTCCGTATTCTCTCCAATCTAATGGTATAGTAGAAAGGAAGAACAGGACGCTAACAGAGATAATGAACTCTATGTTACTGAGAACAGGACTTCCAAAGTACTTCTGGAGAAAAGCAGAGCCTACGGCTACGTTTATTCTACATAGAGTACCTTTTGCGGCATCTGACATTACTTCTCATGAACTCTGGTTCAAGGTCATACCCAACTTGAATGTCATTCAAGTGTGGGGGTGTCTGGCATATGTGAAGCTTCTAGACCTCAAGATTTAGAAGCTGGGAACGAGAACTACGAAGACCATATTTTTGGGCTATGCTGATAAGAGTGATGCTCGGAGGTTCCTTGATATCGAATCTAATCATATCATAGAATCTCATGACGCAAAATTCTTTGAAGATAAGTTTTCTAGGCACAAGAATGTTATTCTTGCGGATGTTCTGGAGAATGTTGCTAGCACGGACGAGGCAAGTACCTCTTAGAGAGAAGTAGTCCAAGAAAAAGTTATAGTTGATGAGACAACATTTGAACCAGAACCCACTGAGACGAGAGCAAAGCGAGTGAGGAGACCGAAGGACTTCGGAGAAGACTTTGTTACCTATCATGTTGAAGTTGATTTGCTTACCTATGATGAGATAATGAAAACCAAAGATGCTATTTTCTGAAAAGAGGCTATCCATGATGAGTTTGACTCGATAGCTTCTAATAATACTTAGAAGTTAGTCGATATGCCTGAAGGAGCTAAACCCATCGAATGCAAGTGGATCTTTAAGAAGAAGATAAAAGCAGACGGAGCTGTTGACAAGTTCAAGGCCAGGCTAGTGGTCAAGGGGTTTTCTCAGATACAGGGGGTTGACTACTTCGATACCTATGCTCCCGTTGCACGGATGACTACTATCAGGATGTTGATTGCTCGTAATTCATAGAATGGTGGTTCATCAAATGGACGTCAAGACAGTATTTCTTAATGGTGAACTGACTGAGAAAATTTATATGCAGCAGCCAGAAGGGTTTGTCGTCAAAGGTCTTGAAGACAAAGTATGCAAACTAGTAAAATTTCTATATGGTCTGAAGTAAGCTCCCAAATTATGGCAAGAGAAGTTTGACAAAGTTATCAGATCAAATGGCTACAAGGTCAGTAAAACAGATAAATATGTTTACACAAAGTTCGTTGGCGATAGAGGTGTCATCGTTTGTCTCTATGTGGACGATATGCTAATCCTAGGCACAGATAAAGAATGTGTCACTAGAACAAAGATTTTCCTATCGTCTAAATTCAGTATGATAGACATAGGAGATGCAGATGTCATCCTTGGATTAAGATAATCCAGACGGAAGCTGGGCTTGCTCTATCACAAGCTTACTACGTGGAGAAAATGCTCACACGCTATAGTTATCAGGATCTTCCAGGAATCGATACTCCATATAGGTGTTACAAGAAACTGAAGCCTAACCCAGGAAAAAGCGTCAGACAGTTGGAGTATTCTAGCATCATCGGGAGCTTAATGTATGATACAAATGCCACTAGGCCTGACATTGCTTTTGCTGCGGGGATGCTGAGTAGATTCACGAGTAACCCAGGTGTTAAATACTGGAAAGCTGTGAAAAAGGTGATGAGATACCTCAAGAAGACTCAAAAGTTTGTACTTTACTACAGTGGAGATCCAGCAGTGGTAGAAGGCTTCAATGATGCTAGTTGGTGCTTAGAAGAAGAGAGAGAGAGATCCATATGAGGATATATTTTTTCAATGGAAGGAGCTGCCATATCGTGGAAGTCAAAGAAGCAGACTATGCTCTCATGCTCATCGATGGAGTTTAAGTTCTATGCACTTGCAACTGCAGCAGATGAAGCAGAATGGCTTCTTAAGCTCGTGTACGATCTTCTAATAGTTGGTGTACAGATTCTAGCTGTACCAATATACTGTGACAACCAAGTAGCTGCAGCAGTAGCATCTAATAATCTCTTCAATGGAAAGAAGAGAACTGTGCAGCTTTGGCAAAGAGCACTGAACAACCTTATCAAGATTGGTGTCATTAAAGTGGTAGATGTTCGGAGTCAGAAGAACCTGACAGATCCGTTCACTAAAGGTCTCAGGCGCCATCTAGTCGAAGACACAATAAGTAAAATGTGCTTGAAGGACCTCTGATATTGTGTCTTTATAATTCTACCATTAAGTTTTATGCTATTAGTTCAAATAAAAATCTACTAGACATCTAGTTTTTGGTTCAAGGGAGGACCACTGACTAAAAAAATATCAGGTACAGTGGGTAGTCCTTATGGACAATGTGGGATACGTACCCGAAACTACTGTAGTCTACTATTTTGTTCTATAGAACAATTACTGTGTAAGGTTGGCTTCGACGCCTTAATAAGTTCTCGGGTAGAGTGAATATCCGACGTACGCTGCAGGAAGCACGTGTAGTTCAGCACTACATGGGACTTGTATCCCATGCTACAGTGGTGTGACACCACGATGAGGTAAAAGATGTAAAGCCTCGGCGGTAAGCCATGTCACAGCGGTAGTAGCACCGCAAATAGGCAGGTAGCCTAATTCTCAAAAGATAGAGAGTTGTAGCACAGCACTACTAAGGGGCCGGTGACCTCATGCTACAGTGGGTGACACCACATGAGGTAGTTAACCTCAGCTGCGAGCCATATCACAGCGTCGTAGCATATACGGAAGTGCAAGGCTTCATGCTGGGATGTAGTACAATACTACTAAGAGGATAGTGACCTCATGCTATTGTGGGTGACACCACATGAGATAGTTAACCTCGGCTATAAGCCATATTACAGCGGTATAGCACCGTACGGAAGCGCAATGCTTCATGCTGGAAAATATTAATCTCTCTTAAAAAAGGAACTCATCTAAGTGTATGGACAGAGATACAAGCCGTCTCTTGAGGGTAAACTTGTAGACACCCAAGATAGATATACCGAAACCAGGTCAGCACAGGGCCTTTAATGTGCGACCGGAGGCACAGTTGATGTCATTATGCGAGTGGGAAGACCAGCAACTATAGTTAAAAATTTAAGGCATAGTCCATTCTTGTATCGTAATATTATTTGACCCATGCAGGAAGATTCAAGTTGTGGACGACATCTATCATAATACATAATGGGGAGTCACTGTGAGGAATGCTCGACCATATATTGTGATATATGTGGGGGATTGTTGGTATTTTTTACTTTGCTTTGAGAGTGTTAGTCCCACATTGGAAAACCACCAATGTGTATATCTCAATATATATAGCTTTGCTTAGTATTAGTATATGCACATGGGGTGGTAGCCCATATGGGTTGACTTTCCTAGAGGGATTAAGTGTGAACCCCATTATGATAATTTTTATTTTTTCACCACCTTTGGGAAGTTTTTCTTAGGAGCCAAGCCCCAAAGGTGCTTAGCGACTCGGACTCGGACTCCGACTCGGGCTCAAGGGTGGAAAGTGGTGCTTTCTTGGCGCACTTTGTGTAATCCCCCTCACCCAAAAATATATATCTTGTGTGTATTTTATATTTTCTGTATTTGTTTTAGATAATTTTTTTTAAATCAATTAAAATCTAATAATTTTATTAGGACACTTCACCGTGTTTGGACATTAATGATATAGGATAGTCCCAAAATCTGTACCGCCCTTCATAGGAAGTAGCTTACACAGGAGACACTACCTGTAGGATATTTTCATGGCACAAAAATTTGATCCTTTGGCATTAGTATGACATTAGTGTAAACGACCATAGATCCTTGTGTTAAATATTTAGATATTTTATATATATAATTTAATTGTGCTTGTTTTTCAATTTCAACTTTTTTACAATTAGCATCCCATAATTTTCTGTGCCAAATTAGACAATTTTTCTTTTTGTAAGATTTGCATATTATTTACTATTATCCTATTTTGTTGGATATCCATTTAGTTATTTATTAACTTAATTGGATAATACAGTTATTGAATTATTATAACTAGATAAATATCTAATTATTAATTGTATAATTTTTTATAAAATATTTTGGGTGTAGTATTTTATTAAAGCTTTACAAAGTAAAATTTTATAGAATTTATTTTGTGTGCAAATATTAGTTTTGGATTTTTTTTATATAACCTCATTTATATATGTAAATAAATTTATATTTAATAATAATAATAATAATAATAATAATAATAATAATAATAGTAATAATAATAATAATAATAATAGTAATAATAAGAATAATGATAATAAAATATAAAAAAAAGAAAAGAAAGAGAAAAGAAAAGAAAAGAAAAGAAAAGAAAAGAAAAAGAAAATATAAAAACCTTAACCTAAACCCAATTCCTAAACCTACTTAAAAACTAACAAAACCTATTCTCCTAAACCTACGCGACCCCTTCAGACCCTGAGTAGATTCCCTTCTTCCCCCTCTCCCTGATTATATATATATATGTACATATACATATACATATAAAGCCTAAACCCTAACCCTAACCCTTATCTCTCCCCCTTCCCCTGGGCGCCGCCATGGTCGGCCGCTACCGTCGCCGCCGCAGCGGGTGACCACCAGCGCAAGCGGGCATCAGCAGCAACCGCAGCAGCCGCGGTACACAGGAAGTCCGACGTCCCATCTTCAAGGTGACGTATATCTCTTATCTCTCATCCTTTTCTCGAGCGGTTTGTCTGTATACGTTCACAACCTAACCCTCTAGGATTTCCTTCAAGCGGGATGATTTTTTGTGCCCTGGATTAGTCGAAAAATCGACCGAAAAACGGCCGAAAAACTGACCAAGAATAGTCCAAAATTTTGATCCAAACCCCAATGTTCATGTCCAATTTGCCACCAACCCGTTAAATATTTTCAAAATCTAATTGAAAGGTTTTCTTCTCAATATAACCAATAATTTAACTGTTCTTTTAGTTTTTATTAATTTATTTTATTTGTTAAATTATTCAGCCTCCAAAACGACCAAAAACTTGGTATTTTAAAACTAAAGATTTTATGATACGGAGTGCGCCCCGCCAAACGAGACCACCTTGTCGCGTACCAATTGCACCAAAAGGCGCGTGTAGTATATCCTGACGTGTGGACTTTCACGGAAGTTGATTCGGACGTGTGTGCGCGTCGAAATCAACCCATATCCGTAAAAAGTCTCAATATCATAATTTTTGCAAACCACCATCCCACTTTGTGTACGCTCGTCAAAATGCGACAAAACTTGCGCCATTGGATTTGTGGTATCACGCTGGTCCTGTGACCCAAGTTTCACGCAATTATGAGACAGTTGACTGAGCCATCTATTTGCGGGTCCCACGGTTTGACTTTAAGGGCAAATTTGTGATCGGCTCACCGAAATCCAAAATTGGATATACCGTTGAGTTCGTATCGACATTTAGGATTTGTTTAACCTATAATTTGTTCTATTTAGAGACCTTTATCTTTGGCACGTATTTTGGTGCAAAGTGGGCCCACAAATGAACCTACTTTGACCCGAAATTATCGTTTTGCCCCTGAACCAAATTAGATGAAAGGGTAGAGTTTTTTGACTATCTCGCTGATTCCGAGAACTTTGGTGATATTTATTTTAGCATCCGGAGACGTTCATTCGGAGGCCATAGTTTCTGATCCTTTGTACTTAACACTTGGACGTTTACATTACTCGGCTTTCTTGCCAGACAAGTATACCTTGCCATTGAACTATAATTTATATTCCATATGGTGCATGTATTTTATTTCTATTATTTATTTCATATATTTTAACTGCTATATAAATTGCGCATCCAAGAATAACTTGGGTGCAATGACGGTGGCGTCGTACCTTATCTTTATTATATATTATGCATGTTGACATAGTTTTACGAGACCACCTCATAATTTAGAGGCATCATTATATTTTATTGGACATGATATAGTTGTTATACGAGTGGAGTCTCATGTAGGACACGGATTTGCGTAATGGGTTGGCCACCTGTACGTATGGGACGTGCGATAGGGAATAACTGTTAATAAATTTGCATGCTAGAAGACTTAGTTGTTATTAGAGGTACCATCGTGTCATGGATATGGCATGAATAGAGCATGGGGTGGAGAGAACAACAAGTAAGGCGTTTGGGCTCCTTTGCACTTTCCTTGTGTAACCCGCACGCTCCGCCAGAGATGCGTGGTATGATGACCCCTATATTATCAGGCGGCCTCTGACATTCAAAAGATGTCATGCTTTTTAGGCCCCTGATTCTCCGAAAGAATTATGCCAATCCCATTTTAGCCAGATAGCCTACGTGTTGGAAAGTTTTTCTCAAAGTGCATTCACATAGGTGGTTAGATGACCCTTTGGATATTTATTTTTAGTACTTTATTGGCATACTTCTATGTATCTTGCTACGTCCCTCTGAGGACCTGGTCCCTTTCAAGGTGTAGACGATCATGACTATTCGAGGAGCACGGATCAGGACTAACTACTTCATTCTCTTTCGAGGAGGTCTTTCCTTCGAGCCTCTCTGATCATTAGATGATGTACTTATTATGTTTACTTTTATATTCTATTTTGGTAGTGGATTTGTCTCCATCCAACTATTAGTTTTTCTTTACTAGTTCATATTTGGTACATTGACATATTTGATCATTTATTTCTTTATGATTTCTGTGGATGAGATTTAGTTATGCCCTGTGACTTGTGACAATTATATACCACTTGTGAATTGTTATTCATAATACAGAGTACGTATGTGTTAAGGTTTCCATATATTGGAGTCTCCATATATATACGGCTAGCATGCTTATGTATTCCTAGTCCTACGTATTTTGGGACTGGGGCGTGACATATTTTTGTGGTGGATCATACAGGTCGAGTAAGCCATTTCGGTTACGTAACTGTACCGAGTGGGCCTGCACCTAGGATTGGAGTTTTAGTTCTCATCCATATTTGACTATGACTCACTTTCATTCTAATCCGTTCTATTTAAATAATTGTATCACGCTTGATTCATGTACTTCCCTAATAGTTCCTTGAGTATAGCCTTCTCCTAGAATATAGGAATCCTTGTTGTTAGGATGATAATTAGGGTAACATTCCTACTAAGAATATAACTATAATATTGACACGTCACTAAGTTTAGAATATCTAATGAACCCTAGCATCCCTTACCTATAAATTAATTGACCATTATCCCTTGATATATTTATGAATAACTTGAGAGTAGTATAGACACTACTAGGGTTAGTTAGAGATTTGACCATATTGTTTGACCCTAGTATTGAGGAACCAATAGAAATTCAAAGTTGAATATTAGGACTAAACCTAACTTTCATAGTGAGATAGTATTAGAGAACTATAAATTTAGATTCTTGTCTTGATATTTGCAGAACAGTACCTTAGGAAACCAAGAGGACTGAATAGAACATTTTTCTTGATCATACCTCGAACACAGAAATTACCATACCACCTTTCCTTAGGAAATCATGATATTATCAAGAGTCTCTCTATTTAATTTCATATCTTGTTTTTTCAAAACCTTAGCACTCACTTTTTATGCGATGGCTACAAATTTTTCTTCATCTTTCAATTCGTGCCACCTAACCCTTCTGATTGTAGGCCAAGTGATTCTTTTTATGTTAGGATATATAGTTTTCTAGGAATATAGTTGTTAATCTTGAATTTTGAAATTCTTTGCTTAGTAGTTAGAACTTGATAGTTTGAGTTGTTCATTTAGATTATGATTTTATGATTATACTTTAGTTTCAAATCACGTAATTTGTATCCATATCTCAATAAAGTTATGTCCTCTTTCAGTTAAGAGCCAGTAACTTCTCCATTCTTAATATTAATGCTTTTGTTTTATAAGCACTATAATTAAGAATTAAGATGACCATTACCTATATAATACAATAGGATACCTTAATAAGTTCCAAGATCTTTTTCTCGTATACCCCAATAAGAGTTTCTACTTTATTTACAAGGATAATGTTATTTTGTAGAATCCCCTTAAGGCAGGTACAGTATTAGTTTATTATTGTAAGTTGGGTAGTATGGCTCACAACCTAGTATCACATAGTCTTTTTGACCCATTAATGAAGTATAATTGAATGACACGAACTATAGGCTTCCATAAGAAGATAGTGTTTATCCAGACTGTAGAACTTAGAGGCTCATACCCCCATTGGTCGACTAGAGACTTAGACAATAAGTTAGTATGGCAACTGTAGAGGCACAACACCAGACGAGTCTCATCTTCTTGGTGAACTTGAATTATTTTGTACCTTTCACTCATCATAATCTCACATACTTATATGTTGGACTATCTTGACTCATGTTGCTGTTACAGTCTAGTTTTATAAGCTTATTTTTTATCGAGCTTGTTCCTGACATATGTATTATTGGGGGTCCACACTAATACATTATCTAAATCAGAATCAGTGTATTATGGTCTGGACAACCTTAGTGCACTTGGTTCGCTCTTCGCATAACTACTTTACGTGGATTGAGATGTAATTGACTTATCTTCTTAGACGAATATACTTGCCCTGTAGACATGTCCGAGCATATCGTATCGGTTACATAACTGTACTGATATGAGGATATGAATAGGAATTTACCAAAAAAAAAAATTAATCCACAACTGCCTTGACAACTCCCTTTTGAATTCTTTAATTGCCTTGAACCCCGTACTTGTATTCTATCACCTTCTCCTTGAATTATTTATTATTGTTTTTCGTCTTCCCCTATTTTCGGAAAGACGAACGCTCATGCTTGATATAAGTTTGATACATGGAGAGTACTAGACATACTCCATAGGCCAATCATATTACTTTCTGACTATCTTTTGTAATTAAGGGCACATCACATGGGATATGTTTGGTGTTAAAATTTTTAAGCATATATTGAATAACACGATTAAATAATTTGAGGAAGTCTTTCTTAAAAGTATAGTCTTATGTGATAGATCGGTATATTCTAAGTTGTGTAGGAGTTGCATTGTCAACTTGAGGTAAAAATGTTTTAGATTGTGATCAAGTAAGATTAGATTGAGAGATTTAAAGTCATTTTAATTTTGAGAATTTTTAGAAGAATGATTAAGATGATGATAATTTAACTTTAAAGATAAGAATGCCTTATAGAATGAATTTTAAAATTTTGATATTGAGAACAAAATATTTATACTTTGAGCACACAATTTAAATTTTGAATATTGAAGGTTGAATCATCGATTTAAATTTTGAGGATAAATATAGAATTTTGGACTTGAACAATTTGGGAATTAGATTTAAAATTTTAAAATTTGATGATTTGAATTAAAAGTTAAATTTTGATTGTTGGATCACCTATTTGAAATATTGAGGATGAAAATTGATTTTAAAATTGAAGAGTACAAAATTCATAAGTTGAAAATAGGAATAAGATTTGATTAGAATTGTTTATTATTTAAAATCTAGAGGAGATTATGATAGTTGGAGATCGTGATGTAAAATTTGATGTGGGTTATTTAAATCTTGAAAATGTCATATAGATTTGACTTAAATTTGAATGTTGATGATTTGAAAATTGAGAAGAGAATACGATAGGTTGAATTTTAATTTAAACAGTAGTTATTTTAATTTTGAAGTGATTGCGATGGATTTGAATAGATTTTGTTATTTAAATTTTTGAAAGAGATTGCGATTGACTTGCCTTATATACGAATGTGAAAGATTTAGCAAATTATGCCTTATTTTTAATTTCGGTGACAAAATTTGTGTAAGTTGGGTAGATTGTAATCCCTCTCACCAAAAAATAGGTATCTTGTATGTATTTTGTATTTCCTGTATTTGTTTTAGATTTTTTTAAATCAATTAAAACCCAATTATTTTATTAGGATACTTCATCATGGTTTGGACATTAATGATATAGGATAGTCCCAAAATCTGTATTACCATTCATAGGAAGTAGCCTATACAGGAGACACTACCTGTAGGATATTTTTATGGCACAGAAATTCGATCCTTTGGCATTAGTATGACATTAGTGTAAATGACCATAGATCCTTGTGTTAAATATTTAGATATTTTATATATATATAATTTAATTGTGATTATTTTTTAATTCCAACTTTTCTACAATTAGCATCCCTTAATTTCTCGTGCCAAATTAGGCAATTTTTCTTTTTGTAAGATTTGCATATTATTTACTATTATCCTATTTTGTTGGATATCCATTTAGTTATTTATTAAGTTAATTGGATAATACAGTTATTGATTTATTATAAAAAGATAAATATCTAATTATTAATTACAAAATTTTCATAAAATATTTTGGGTGTAGTATTTTATTAAAGCTTTACAAAGTAAAATTTTATAGAATTTATTTTGTTTGCAAATATTATTTTTGGATTTTTTTATATAACCTCATTTATATATGTATAAATATATGTAAATAAATATATAGTTAGTAATAATAATAAATAATAATAATAATAATAATAGTAATAGTAATAGTAATAATAATAATAGTAATAATAATAATGATAATAAAATATAAAAAAGAAAAAGAAAACAAAATAAAATAAAATAAAAGAAAAGAAAAGAAAATAAAAAGAAAATATAAAAACCTTAACCCAATTCCTAAACCAACTTAAAAACTAAAAAAACCTATTCTCCTAAACCTACGCGACCCCTTCAGACCCTGAGCCGATTCCATTCTTCCCCCTCTCCATGACTATATATATATATATATATATGTACATATATATATACATATGAAACCTAAACCTAACCCTAACCCTTATCTCTCCACCTTCCCCTGGGCGCTGCCTTGGTCGGCCTCTGCCGTCGCCGCCGCCGCGGGTGACCGCCGGCACAAGCGGGCATTAGTAGCAACCGTAGCAGCCGCGGTACACAGGAAGTCCGACGCCCCATCTTCAAGGTGACGTATATCTCTTATCTCTCATCCTTTTCTCAAGCGGTTTGTCCGTATACGTTCACAACCTAAGCCTCTAGGATTTTCTTCAAGCGGGATGAGTTTTTCTTGCCCTGGATTAGTCGAAAAATCGACCAGAAAACGGCCAAAAAACTGACCAAGAACAGTCCAGAATTTTGATCCAAACCCCTATGTTCATGCCCAATTTGCCACCAATCCGTTAAATTTTTAAAATCTAATTGAAAGGTTTTCTTCTCAATATAACCAAAAATTTAACTATTCTTTTAGTTTTTATTAAATTTTTTATTTGTTAAATTATTCGACCTCCAAAACGACCAAAAACTTGGTATTTTAAAACTAAAGATTTTGGTGATACGGAGTGCGCCCTGCCAAACAGGACCACCTCATTGCATACCAATTGCACCAAAAGGCGTGTATAGAATATCCTGACGTGTGGGCTTTCACAGAAGTTGATTCGGACGTGTGTGCGCGTCAAAATCAACCTGTATCCGTAAAAAGTCTCTATATTGCGACTTTTGCAAACCACCACCCCACTTTGTGTACGCTCGTCAGAATGCTATTAAACTTGCGCCATTGGATTCGTGGTATCACGCTGGTCCAATGACCAAAGTTTCACGCGATTCCGAGACAGTTGACTGAGCTGTCTATTCGTAGGTCCCACGGTTTGACTTTAAGGGCGAATTTGTGATCGGCTCACCAAAATTCAAAATTGGACATACCGTTGAGTTCGTATCGACGTTTATAATTTGTTTGACCTATAATTTATTCTATTTAGAGACCTTTACCTCTGGCACATATTTTGGTGCAAAATGGGCCCACATGTGAACCAGCTTTGACCCAAAATTACCGTTTTGCCCCTGTGTCCAAATTGGACGAAAGGGTAGACTTTTCTGACTATCTCGCTGATTCCGGGGACGTTGGTGATATTTATTTCAGCATCCGGAGACGTTTATTCAGAGGCCATAGTTTCTGATCCTCTGTACTTGACACTTGTACGTTTACATTAGGCAGCTTTCTTGCCAGACAAGTATACCTTGCCATTATACTATGATTTATATTCCATATGGTGCATGTATTTTATTTCTGTTATTTATTTTATATATTTTAACTGTTATATAAATTGCGCATCCATGAATAACTTGGGTGCAACGACGGTGGCGTCATACCTTATCTTTATTATATATTATGCATGTTGACCTAGTTTTACGAGACCACCACATAATTTGGAGGCAACATTATATTTCATTTGTTGTGACATAGTTGTTACACGAGTGTGATTCTCATGTAGGACACGGACTTGCGTATTGGGTTGGCCACCTATACGTATGGGACGTGCGATAGGGAATAACTGCTAATAAATTTGCATATTAGAAGACTTAGCAGTTATTAGAGGTACCATCATGTCATGGATATGGCATGAATAGAGCATGGGGTGGGGAGAACAACAAGTAAGGCGTTTGGGCTCATTTGTATTTTCCTTGTGTAACCCGCACGCTCCGCCGGAGATGCGTGGTATGATGACCCTTATATTATCTTCAGGCGGCCTCTGACGTTCAAAGGACATCATACTTATATTGCATGTTTGAGATTAGATAGAGTAGCCTACCCACGCCCATACGTCGAAAAGTTATCCTCATTATGCATATTCATATAGATTGTCTTGTACAGCGTACTTATATATTTTTCGTCTATATTGCATGTTTACTGTATTCAAATTGGCATGCTTCTATGTATCTTGTTACGTCCCTCTGAGGACCTAGTCCCTTTCCAGGTGTAGACGATCATGACTATTCGAGGAGCCCGGATCAGGACTTGCTACTTCATGCTCTTTCGAGGAGGTTTTCCCTTCGAGCCTCTCTGATCATTAGATGATGTACTTATTATGTTTACTTTTATATTCTAGTTTGGTAGTGGATTTGTCTACATCCAACTATTAGTTTTTCTCGACTAGTTCATATTTGGTACATTGAAATATTTGATCATTTATTTCTTTATGATTTATGTGGATGAGATTTAGTTATGCCCTGTGACTTGTGATAATTATATACCACTTGTGAATTATTATACATAATACAACGTACATATGTGTTATGGTTTCCATATATTGGACTCTCTATATACATACGGCTGGCATGCTTACGTATTCTTAGTCCTACGTATTTTGGGATTGGGGCATGACACTTTGCACTTAGCACGTCAGCATCGTCGTATGGCGCTCGTGCGCTCCTTTTATGCGCGAGTTACATGCACGGTTGCTTGATCGGGCACATGCTTCATGGAGCCATGTGGCCTGGATCGTAGGCGACCAGGGGCCATGCGGTCAGGTGCACATTCGGACAGATGCGCATGCGGCCAAGGGCCATGCAGTCAGGTGCCCATATGGCTAGGAGCGCATGCGGCCAGGAGACATACGGTCCGGGGCGCATCCGGCCAGGTGCCCATGCGACTAGGGGCACATGCGGCCTGGAGCTATGCGCTAGCAAGTTAGCTTGAGCGAGTCAAGTGTGGTGGGTACATGGACTGTTGTTGGTGGTTCAATGCGACGTTGTCTGCTCTGTGCAGTACATGGCGCAGGAGGCACTGGCGGCTCGTAGCTCTCTATGCCAGGCGAATGCAGCAGCTGCGGCTTTTGTCGTCTGACATCGTTGTCTACTCTGTGTAATACAGCATCTCAGGCGGCTCATGCTGCCTAATTTTTTTCTCAGGCTGCATGGAAGTTGAAATTCTTTTTGTATAGAGGCTCTCCTCTTTTATTTAGTATGTTAAAAAAATTGAGAGGGAGAGAGACAAAATTGAGAGCACCAGCAGGACCTGTGGCAGTTTTTAGCATCCTTCCAAAGGGATCTTCCGATTGATCCGAAAGTGACCAAGAGCATTCCAGAAGTTCCCGTGTGAACTTGCTAGATCCTGGGGGTAGATCATTGTATAGCGTGAATCTTGCCTTGAGCTATGGTGGTTTTGATCACCCCAGCAGGAGTTCCCTTCTTTGTATTTTTGTTCTTGTTCCCGTTCTTTTTGGTGTAGCGTCTGCGAACGTAAAGAGAAGAACGATTTTCTGATTCTTGTTGTATGTGCATTTTCTTTGGGTTGTCAGTTTGTAACATGTTCCTTGTTTAGTACTTCTGTGGGATTGTGTGTCACTTAAGAGAAACTCTTGTGTGAATCTCAGTGCACTAACTTCTCTTCTGGAGTTTATAGAGATGAACTCTTGTGTGAGTCTCTACTTCTTCTTTGATCTGACTTCGGGACTAACAACAATGCCCGAGACACAATAAGATAACAATGTTGTTGTTGCATGATCCCGATGGGGTTGGGTCGTAGGAATCAGTGGAGAGCGCCCCCTACACATATAGGGGTCGAGTCATACGCCGCCAGCACTTCGAGCACTCTTGGGTGATAGAAGCACTGACGGAGATGACCAAAGTCATCCCGACCCCATGTGGCGACCATGGTTTTGTATGTTACGTCTTCTTTGACTCAAAAATTAGGGCAAATTGCATATGTCCTAAATTTGTGAGGAGAGGAGAAAAAATGAAGAGGGGCAGAGAGAGAGATATTACCATCCGTATTCGTCATTCACCTTCGTCGGTCACCTTCGTGGGTCACCTCCTCCTCCTCCAGACTCCTTCTCCTACTACTACTCCTCCTCTGCCTCTGCCTCCCGCCGCCTCCTCCTCCTCCTCCTCCAGCCTCTGCCTCCTAGTACTCCTCTTCCTCCTCCTCCTCCTTTGGCAGGTTAGGGTTAAGGTTAGGGTTTGGGGGTTTGAGAATTTGAAGAGAGAGAGAGAGAGTAGAAATTTAGAATGAAGGATTTTTGTATGGTTGGGGGGTTGGGTTGTCCTGAGTAAATTTTAGGCTGTCCTAAGTAAAAGTGACAAAAATCTGGGCTATCTTGAGGTAATGGGATGTCATAAGCAAACTATGGAGTGCCTATAAAATTTGTCCAAAATGAATATTGTGTTATAAATATTAAATTTTATTTTTCTCCTATTTATACTAATAGAGTTTTTAATTCCAAATAGTGTTTTACCATTGGTAATACGTAAAGGCAAAAAACAGTTAATAATAAAAATTAGGTGTTGGGAAATTCCTCTTTTTGTGTAGTGTTGGTCAGGTACTAGGCAACGTTCTACCACCGACACAGCGGTGTAGGCTGGACCTATCCACGACTCATGTCGGATTTCCAGATACAGGTCGTGACAGTGGGTCTCCCTGCCTTAACCCCCTGAACGACTTGAAGAAACTCGTCGACTCGCCATTGATCACCAAGGAAAACCAACAGTTGCAAACGAAATGGAACATGAGGTCCACCCACCTATTACTGAACCCAAACCTGCTCAAAACCCAAATAAGGGTTTGCCAATCGAACTTGTCATAAGCCTTCATCATGTCAATTTTTATAGCAAAGTTACCTCCTGTAATCGAGCTCCCCAAATCATCGATCATCTCCTGAGCGAGCAAGATGCTCTCCGAGATCTCGCGTCCCCTAAAAAATCCAATACATAGGGTTATAGTCCCCAATTTGTACGACCACAAAAGATAGGGTTTTCTCTTTCACTACAAGAAAAATGGCTTTTCTTGATAGTTTTCCCCTGTCAAGAATGGGTTTTTTTGACGGTTATGCATCCGTCATCTAGGCCAAGTCAAAAAAGTCCTTTTTTCTTGAGGTTTTCTAGTTTTTTCTTGGCAGTTTTAAACTTTCAAAGAAATTATCTTGACGGTTTTAAATCGTCAAGAAAACATAACGAAAAACTGTCAAGATACAAAGGTATTTTTCTTAACTCTGGCCTAGATGACCGGTAATGATCGTCAAGAAAACTCTTTTTTGACGTAGAAAAACCTTCAAGAAATGTTGAATAAAAAGTTTTTTTGGTACCAAAATTATATTTTATATGATTCCCTTTGTCTGTTACCGAACAAATCTATATATAATATTACCTAACATAAATAAACACTTTGTAAAATGGACTTAATTTATTAAAACATATAGTTTGTACATGGCAAACATTTAAAAACTATATAAAAAACTATAAATTTGTCATACTACAAAGTTGTAAATTTTTCTACATCTTGGACTTGTTGTGACTGGATAGGTGAATTTGGATAAATTAAGTCATATTTATAGGAATTTTTTAATGTCAAATAACTACAAATACCCTTAGAATATGGTTGTTTTAGGAGATTTTGGTAATTTTCAGCAAAATGGCCAAAATATTCCTTAATAACATTCAGAAATGACTAAAAATGGGGGTATTTTTTTTTACTATCAAATAACTACAAATACCCTTAGAATATGGTTGTTTTAGGAGATTTTGGTATTTTTTAGCAAAATGGCCAAAATATTCCTTATTAATATTCAAAAATACCCCCAAAACTATTGGTATTTTTGCCTTTGGACTAATAAAGATAGTCCCACATTGGCTACACCACCAAGTGGGTAGTTTAATATAATGCTTTACTTATGTTGAGGTGTGCATATGGGGTGTGGTAGGGCACATGTGAGTGCCATGTGAGGGTATTTTCTTAGAAGAAAAAAGGATTAACTCCTCAAAAAAAGCATTTATGATTTTTTTCACTCTTGGAAAAATTTCGTTAGGAGTTAAACCCCAAAGAGGCTTAGCGACTCGGACTTGGACTCCGACTCGGGCTCAAGGACGCAAAGTGGTACTTTATTGACGCACTTTGCACTTAGCACGACGCTCGATTTATGTGTTGTTGCATGCGTAGGAGCATGTGTGGGCGTATGCGCGGATATGCATGGTTATGCGTAGCTATGAGAGTATGCGCACATACGCTGCTGCACTACTGCGAGTATAAGCACATGGGCTACTGCGCAGCTGGCTTATGCATGCAGGAGTAGTTCGGTTGAGCTGCTACACGCATATGCGCAGAGATCACGGTTGGCGCATAATTCCCCTAATTATGGGATTTGATCGGTTATGGAAAGATATGATCATTAATTCAGATCCGATTTTATGGAATTTGAATTTAATTCGTTCATATCTTTTTGTAACTGATTGACGTCCAGGATTGGGATTAGGGTTCTTGCCCTACTCTATAAATACTCTCTTCGTGCTACTTTAAGAACTTACTTTGAAATTGAGAGATGAAGAGATTTTTGCTTTTGTCGCCATTGGAGTCTAGAGGAGTTCATACGAGTCCAGAAAGGAGGTGATAGTGAGTGTTCCAGAAGTTCTACGAGAACTTGTTCTTGGGAGCAGATTGTGTGGGGCGAATCTTGCTTCAAGCAATAGTGATCTTCATCATCCCAGCAACCAGATATCATTATTATTATTCTACTTCTCTTCTATAATTTGTAACTCGTTCTGTCTCAATTGTAACTATATTTGCAAGAAAAAATAAAGTTTATTTTCTGATTATTGTAATCTTGTAAGCAAGTTATAATCAGAAATATATATTATAGTTCCTTATTGGAATCGAGATTTCAGAGGGCAAACTTGTTTGCACGAACTTCTGATTCTCGACTACAACTTTAGGATCAAACAGAGGGTAGACTGTAAAGTTTGCGTGAATCTCTGTCTCAATTGCAACTACGTTTTGTAATCTTGTAAGCAAGTTGTAATCAGAAATATTTATTATAGTTCCTCGTTGAAATCGGGATTTCAGAGGGCAAACTTTTTTGCACGATCTTCTGATTCTCGACTACAACTTCAGGATCAAACAGAGGGTAGACTGCAAAGTTTGCATGAATCCTTATTCCAGGCCTCGTAATCTCTGTTCCAGGCCTTGTAAGAAAGTTCTACTATTTTTTATTAAGCGTTGGGACTAACAATCTCAAAGCAAGATCCGAGTAAGATGGAGAACAACCATGCAGTCTTCTCGACACAAGTTTTAACAAACTTAAGAAGTTTGATGAGGAGCATTACAACATCTAGAAGAGAAAGGTCAGCCTTAATCTTCAACTCATAAACATGGATTACGTGTTGATAGATCCTGAGCCTGTTATTTCGGAGGGTAAAAATGCTCGGAGGATTGCTGATGCAACTGCTCTGTAGAAAAAGTGGAGGAGAGACAACAACCTCTGCAAGTTGCTGATTCTGAACTCCATAGAAGATACTCTGGTGGAGTCATACAACAAGACGAACCTTGCAAAGACAGTTGGGGAGTCAATAAAAAAATATTACAAGTCTGATGAGAACAGAAACAAGATCCATGTAACAGAAAAGGTTTGGAAGATGCATTTTGAGGACGAAAAGATGATGTTGCCTAAAGTCAAGGAATTTCTCAAGTTACGTCAAAAACTTGAGGATGATGACATGACCATCTGAAGGTGAAGTCGACTCCGTTCAATCCAAAGCCCAAGAACGATGGGGCTTGTTTCAATTATGGCAAGAATGGCCACTATTTTAAGAATGCAGATCCAAGCCCAAACAAACTGAGCAATGTGATCCTAACATGGTTGCTATGATTGTGCAGATAGTATCAACTGGTGTCGACACTGACTGGTCGATGGACACTAGTGCATTCTGCCATATTTGCTCAAAGACGGAGTTGTTCACCACATACAAGCCTACATCTTAGAAGGTTCTGGTGGCAAATCATGCACAAGCTTGAGTACATGGGATTGGGACGGTGGTACTGAATCTGACTTCAAAAAAGTTGCAGACGCTTGAAGACGTGAAGCATGTACCAGTGATAGCCAAGAACCTGATCTCAGAAAGTTTGCTATACAACACAGGCTTGAGGATGGACATCAATGCTAGGCAGATGGTGATGTCTTATAAAGGAACATACTTCAGAAAAGCTTTTTGTACCGAAGGAATGTTCAAACTTTAACTTGTAACTCCGACTGAAAATGTTAATACAATCACTTCTTTTGGTTATTCTCTTGAGTTATGGCATAATAGACTTGGACAAGTTTATTATAAAAGAATAAATAAGATGTCAAGTCTAGGGCTTATCTCCAAATATGGGGGTAAGGAGGTAGAGAAGTGTGAAGTCTGTGCGCAGACAAAGATAACAAGAAAATTGTTCAAACGGGTAAACCGAAGCACATATTTTCTAGATTTGTTGCACTCAGATATCTGTGACTTCAAACAGTTCTCCACAAAGGTCGAGATGAAGTATTTTATAACATTCATCGATGACTTCTCGAAGTACGCATTCATATATCTTCTCAAGTCGAAGGATGAAGCATTTGAGAAGTTCAAGGACTTCAAGGATGAATCCGAGCGTCAAACCGAACAATAACTCAAGAGACTCAGAATTGATCGAGATGGAGAGTATATGTCTCTTGAATTCGTATTATTCTATAGAGAACATGAACTTGTCAACGAGATAACTACTCAGTATTCTCCTCAATCAAATGGTGTTGCAGAAAAAAAGAACAGAATGTTGACAGAGATGATGAACTCAATGTTGTTAACTACGGATCTTCCAAACTGCTTCTATGGAGAAGCTGCGCTTATGATTGTAATGCCCCACTCCAAACGGTTACTTATGGAACACTTGCTACTTTGACTCAGTTGAGAATCGAGACTCAGGGAAACCTTACTGCCAAATCAACATGGACAAAATGCAATACCTTCCACCTGCAGTCAGACAGAGAAAAAAAGACGAGTTTTGTGAACTTAAGCAAGGGAGCAAGTCCGTTGAGGACTATGAATCATAGTTCTCCAAACTTGCTAAGTTCGCTAGCTCGTTGATTCCCGACGAAAAATCCCGTACACACAGGTTTATTAAGGGTTTGAATGATAGCCTCAGAAAAGATGTTATGAACCGTTAATGTACCTCCTACATAAAAGCCTTTGAGGCAACGGTTCAAAACGAGAAGTATTTGCCATGGAGTATTTCTGAGAAGGCGCTAGCTGCTCGAAACCCTCCTACTAAAAGATACCAAGATGGGGAGAAGAAGATAGAAGGTGAGCAGAACTTTTCTCAAGAGTGCACCTTCTGTGGCAGACGAGGCCATAGTATCTGAAATTGTCGCACAAAAAATAGAGAGTGCTTCAACTGTGGGAAGACAGGCCATGGCTTCAGAGATTGTCAGGCTAAGAGAAAGGTTACTGAGAACCAAGTAGACAATGCAGATCAGGTACATAATCAGACCCCTCCAAGCCCAACTCTTAAACAAAGTGATCAGATAAGGAGACCTAGAGTGTATTAGTTGAATATAGAGCGTGACACGAGCGGGCACGATGTTGGTGAGTCTGATTCCTTTGACCTCTTAATGCCTTGATCTTTGACTCCTTGATCTCTTAAGTTTCGAGGAAAAAACTTCTTCTTAGTGGGGTAGTATGTAACTCCCCACTCCAAACGGTTACTTATGGAACACATGCTACTTCGAATCGGTTGAGAATCGAGTCTCGGGAAAACCTTGCCACCAAATCAACACGGATGAAATACAATAAAACCTTCCAATTGATGGAACAACTTCTATTGAAATAAGTCCAAAAGTTTATGTTGGTTGCTTTGCTTCTTGGTTTTGTGTTGCTTTGTGTTTTGTCTTGCTTTCGATGACTTGGTTTTCATGATTTCGCTTTTCTCGCTTGCACGTTCTTTTCAAAACGTAAGGGAAAGAGATCAAAGTATGATAACCAAGTGTTGTTGCAATTTTAGGACGCATAACCAAGGAGTGACCGTTGCATAAGGCTTTCCCATCCTCTCGTTCGATTCATTCGGTGAGTGGCTTAGGCTCTTAGATGAATCCTTCAGTTCACACGCCTTAATAAAATGATCTCTAGTCTGCACAAGTTACTTGACCCTATAAAAATGTTGCCTCACTAAACGAAACAAGCTAAAAAAGATGAACTGTATGCTTGATGTTATACATATAGGACTGTTGCAATTGCTTGTTCAAATAGATATGTATATGTCCCTTACTCATATGCTGCATAAAGATGTTTATAGAACCTCGCATAGGTTACTAAAGAATAGAAGTAAAGATAGATGGAGATGTTCTCTTATAGTCTAAACCTGCTGCATAGCAAGAGTTTATATTATAGAGTTGCATTCTATGCATTGGTCTTAAGACAACTTGTGAACAAGGAGAGATCCCACGAACGGTTCCCGGGGCACAAGGGATCGTTCGTCCTGGGGGGGATTAGAGAAACACCCTAAGGCAAAGAAGTTCTCTCGATCAGAGGGGTATTCACATCTATAGAGAATAGGTTTTCCCATGGAACATCATATATTTAGGTCGCATGATAAGTCACCTCTTATATGCACACTTGACACTTGATGCCAAGATTGATACATAAGTTTATCCATATAAGCAAATTTTGGCTAACTTGTGTGTCTGCTGCAGGGATAACCGCTTGGCCGTGGGTAAGAATTATCATATGCTTGGTTCAATTATTGTCTATGTTTCCTTGCATAAATTGTTAAAAAGAAACTAGACAACTAGAAAGATCACCTAATAATGCTAGCTTCACATGCTTACTTAGTATGGATTTCTAGGTGAGTTTGGCCACGGTCGCTCACTAGTACATATGGTATTACTGATCCACGTTTGTAGGCAAATATCCAGGGACTGGACGCGAGAGCTTGGTAAGGATTCTGAATCAGTGTTAGCGCAACCTTCCGAGGGACCGTGCTAGGGCTGCTTTCTTTTCTTTCCTCTCCAGTGGGCATCTCCTCTTCTACTAGATGTTTTGATATTTTGGTCCTACGGTTTGATAATAAACGAAAGAAATTGAAACTAGGTTTATACGAAATCCTTTCTTTGTTTACAAACAAGAAAAAGAAGTACAATTAATCCTATACGAGGATGTTAAGTACAAAATTTGATTCTGGGGAAATATTGCTATAGGAGTCTGATCTGCGGTCGATCACTTTGTCCCTTGGACCACACGATGACGAAGAAGTGCTGTAGAAGACGGAGAAGAAGCTTCAAAGACTGCAGGAGGGATTGAACTCTCGTTGCCAAAGTAGTCGATCAAAACTCTCTGGATGAACTCTCTCTCTGATCTTGACCTTGACCTATGCTTCGACCCTGGACCTCCATGACCGGAGGTCTCTATTTATAGAGTTCAGTCACAGTCGGCGTAGTAAATGAACAGTGGAAAGAACTGCACCTTTTATGCGGCGGTTATAATAACTGCGACCCACGTCTGAATGATCTCGTGAATCTGCGTGTGACGCGTGTCCCATTATGAGGTAATACGTATAATCGCTCATCGAATATCACGTCATGCAAGCCATGTAGGTAACTGCCCCTCGCGTAGAGAAGGTTGGCATAAAAGCTAAATAACTATCTCGTTGGCGTAAAAGCCAAATAGTTATTTTGTTGGCGTAAAAGCCAAATAGCTGTTTTGTTGGCATAAAAGCCAAATAGCTGTCTTGATGGCGTAAAAGCCAAATTTTGTGTAAAGCTTGATGCTGCATAAATAGGTAACCAGCATAAACTAGCCAATTATCCTTCCTTGACGGAGGTCTTGAGCATTTTCTGGGCCAAGTAGCCTAGTCACGTACCTTTGCAAATATGGCCTGAGTTGGCGTATTTCGAGAAAATAGCATACGACGTGCTCTTATAGTTGAAAATAGCCTGAGTTAGCATATTTTGAGGAGATAGCGTACGACATGCTCCTATAGTTGAAAATAGTCTGGTTGGTATAAAATGCCAGGATGGTGACGTGAGCATATTAGCCCTAATTATAGCTTTTCCAGTCATTAAAAGTAGAACAAAATATCGTGCATTAAATGCAGAGATCTGCCCCCATCTCACGCATTAACTGCAGAGACGTGCCTCGAGTACTGTACGAAGAGCAGCTTTTGACGTGGCATCTGGTTTCGTCTCATCTTGAGCGTAAAAGCTCATCTCTGCCTGTGTAGAATAGGCAGCATATTCCTTGAATGCGTAAACACGACTTATATTAAGGATTATGTCACTAGACGACAGTCTGGGGCTCTGTGTCGAATCATCATTACAGCCGTCATCTTGATCGCCGTGCAATAATCTTTGTCAGGAGTCAGGTTCACTGCTTCGTCTGACAGGTTCATTCGAGGAATACGAAGAGTTCCTCGTACAACTTCCCGCTGCATTAAAAGCAAACAGGTTCTTTACTCCAAAGTGGCGATGTAGCAACCTTTTTACGCTGAAGCAGTCTAGAAGTACTGCTTTATGCGGGTTGTTCTGGAGCTCTCTTTTACGCTGAACAGCGTTGAAGCTCTATTGTACGCCAATGGATCTGAAGTCATATTTTACGCCACCCCGTGCTGGAGCTCTATTTTACGTGGGCTTCCTGCATGTTGAGGGTTTTACGCGTATAATTCCCCAGTCAGGAATTAAGAACACTCGGCTTACTCATTAATACCCAAAGAGGATTGATCCTGGAGATGATATGAATATTTTGGCCTGTCACGTAATGTCGCGTCTTTTGAATGGCAAACATTAAGGCCCAGCATTCTTTTTCCACTGGATTGTATCGGTGTTCAGCTCCAACCATTATCCTGCTTAGGTAGTAGATAGCCAGTTCATAACCCTCGTTGTTCTTCTGTACGAGTAGAGCTCCTAAAGAATGATCCATTGCTCGAACATACAGCAAAAATGGTCTTTCTATGACGGGAGGCACCAGAACTGGAGGATTAGTAAGATATCGTCTGATATCATTAAACGCTTGCTGACAGGCTTCGTCCCATATGAACGAAACATCTTTCTTCATCAGGCGGGAGAAAGGTTGACATCTCCCTGAAAGGTTGGAAATGAATCTCCTGATATAAGCTAGGCGACCTTGAAATCCCCTGAGTTCTCTCAGATTATGGGACGGTCGCATTTCTAGAATAGCTTTTACTTTATCAGGGTCAACTTGAATGCCTCTGGTGGTAATAACAAATCTCAGGAATTTGCCACTGGATACACCGAGAAAGGACTTTGTAGGATTTATTTTGAGTTGATGTTAGCGCATCAACTCGAACACTGTCTTCAAGTCTTGGATGTGATCATCCTTGAGGCAGCTTTTGACAGCGATGTCGTCTACGTAACATTCTACTATTTTGCGTAGATGCTCGTGGAATATATTACTCATAGCTCGCTGATATGTAGCCCCAGCATTCTTCAGTCCAAAAGGCATGACTGTGTCGCAATATACCCCCAGTGGTGTATGGAATTCAGTATGCTTCTCGTCTTCAGGATGCATCTTAATCTGATTGTATCCTGAGAATCCGTCCATGAAAGACATGCGTTCAAAACCGCATGTGTTGTCGATCATGACGTCTGTGATAGGAAGAGGGAACTCATCCTTGGGGCAGGACGCATTGAGGTCTCGAAAGTCGATACAAATGCAAACTTTCCCGCTTTTCTTCATGACCGGGACAACATTGGCGACCCAATCAGGATGTTGTTCTTCCCGGATGAACCCGCAGGCTATCAACTTCTTGATTTCAGCTTCAATGGCATCCATCATATTCGGACGAAACCGACGTTGGTGCTGCTTTACAGGTTTTGAATTGGGCAGTATGTTGAGCTTATGAGTAGCCACTTTTGGATCAAGACCTGGCATATCCTCATAATTCCATGCAAAGACGTTGATATATTCTCTTATCAGCTGGATTATTTCTTCCCTTTCTTCTTCGGAAAGATTGTTACTGATAAATATCGGCTTTGGCAAAATTTTATCCCCAACATCGTTTGGATAACTTTGTCTTCAGTGGGTGGTTCTCTCTGCTCGAACCGGAGTTCCCATTGTGTATCCATTTGCTACGCCCAGGAGTCATTTTCAAACGGTTCAGATTCTTGTTCGTCTGCTTCGAGAGAATCTGTCAATACCGTATTTACTGACAATGCTCGTTCAAGATCATCGTATGAGTCGGAGGATGACGAACCAACTTGAGAAAAGGAGATGGTATCCTCACTTGATTTAGAAGTTGTAAGAGATGAGGTATACCCTAACCCGAAGTGAATTCGTTGATGGGTCATAAACCATGCAACGACATTTGCCTGCATTTTCCATAGTTGAGGCCCGGCTCTGACTACAGATCATAAACCATACTTTGCATAATTTTTAAAGCCTACGGGCTATATCTGTGAACCTGCATTTTCCCAGCATCGAATTCGTGAGAATCTTCTTGTATAATCGGTATGTTCCGCATGCGACCGAAGACTATTAGATGCTGATTGTTGTGAATAGGCAGAATAATAGAGATAGAATCTTCATGTGGCTCGTATGTCGTGATAACATTAGATGTTGACGCTGCTTCCCACACATATAGATGATAGGAGTCTATAGCTTCCAAGAATTTTTGTGCTATAGGCTCTAAATCGTTATGAGGGGAAGATTCCTGATTAAGAAATTGAGCGTCTTTATACTGGAAAAGAGAATCTTTATTATCGACAGAAACTACGTTCCCGGTTGTATTTACATCAGTCGGCTGCTTGCTGCGCCTAATGTTGATGACCAAAGGTGGAAGCTTCTGGTTCAGAGTGATCACTAGGGGATCTTTTCCTCCTTCTGATTTGGTTTTGCTCAAGTGGATAGCCATAGGTTTCATGACTTTCGGACGGGTAGTCCGTCCTATCACCTGGATTGAAAGAGGTTGTCTAGTAGATGGTTCTCTTAGCTCCCGTTCGATTCCTCCTCCGTCTTGCCTGACACCTCCTTCATGTAGTCTTGGGTGTACAACATGGCATCGGGATAATAGGACTCAACTCCTTTGAATGGGTTGAGGTCAGCAAACTTCATTTTTACTGTTCCTTGGACATCTACATATTTGAAGCATTGATGTAGAGTAAAAGAAACGATGTTGTGATCGTGGATCCATGGTCTACCCAATAGAATGTTGTAGGATACCTCTGAATCGATGACATAGCAAGTAGCCACTGATCTAAGGTCACCAATCTGGATCCTCAAACGAATTTTCCCCAAAGGCTTGCTTTTCCTGGCGTTGAAGCCCACGATTGTAGTGATGGTGTAAGCCAGTTCGCTTGTAGGAATCCTCAACGGCCTGAGCAGACTATGAGGGATAATACTGATCAACAATCTCGGATCTATGTGGATCCGGTCTACCTCTATGGAACCGACGTATCCGGTGTAATAGAGGGGCCTGTCATGCTTGCCATGTTTCAACAACACGTCCTCTTGAGTGAAAGTGATGTTAGGGACCACTTCCATCACACTATGGCATTGGGGACATGCCACAGGCTCTTTATCCGGGGACTTAAGCTGGGTCAAGCATACGTCCGCCTGAATTAAAGCTTCGCTCATGGCTTGACGAGTGTCGTTGGATAGCCCAAGCAGCTCAAATATGGACAATCTGGCTGGAGTATTGGCCAACTGGGCCAAGATGTCGAAGTTATATGGCTTCTCTAAACCTTTGTTTTGAATATTCTTTAAAGGTTTATCAAAACAAACTTCTTTCTGCTTGCCTTTGTCCGCCGAAGTTGGTCTAGAAGGACCTCCTTCTGGTATAACAGGTTCGGGTTCTGGAAGTTTGGCAGCTAAAGTGTCTGCCGTCGCTTCTCCCTGATTTCCTCCATAGTCCTTGAGGTAGGTTTTCTCTGAACGGGTTCCAGTAGCCAAAGCCTCTTCTTCTGATGTCGGGGATATTGCAACCATGTGGCATGGTTTACATCTTGAGTTCTGTCTGGACTTAGCCTTAGCAGCTTGAGTCTCTTCCTCAATCTCTGACACCAGATCAGGATGAACCCACATAATCTCGCCATGCTGAGTAGTTAGGGGTACCAGGTCATGATTTTGACCCTTAGTTGGAGGGAGATTAACAATGTTCATCATCGCCCGGGGAATAGGTACTACACTATCCGAGACTTCCTGAAGGGGCAGATTGCCGAATTGGAGAGAGATCATGTTGGCGGTGACCGTCTTCTCACTATTACGCAGAGTGATGGCCTTGGCATCGATCAACTCCTAGATTTTCCTTTTCAATACATAACATACCTTTGTGGGGTGATGTATGTACCTGTGGAAAATGCAGTACTTAGGGCTATTGGTACTGCCAACTTCATTAGGCCGCTTTACTTCAGGGAGAGTGAGCTTGCCACTTTTGACTAGACAATCGAATATACTCGAAATGTCGTCATCATCAAAAGAATATTCTTCTATGGGTCTAGAAGTCCCAGGTTTCGTCTGCGTGGTTGACGGAGTATTTTGCTTGGACGTATTGATTGCCAGAGCTTCTTTTTCTTTGGAACCATGAGGATGGTCGCTGTTGGAGGATGACCTCTTCCCTCTGTCAGAAGTAGAGATCACGATTCCATTGTCATGCGCCTTCCGGCTGTTATCTTCAGCGGCTACCGCTGAGATGATAAATGAGGGCCAATCATGAAAATTATATGGTCCTGTGAACACCGAGATCAGTGGAAGAAGGTTCTTCCTGCAAATGTCCACCAAGTCTGAATCCGGAGCTCTGGAAGGCATCTGCAAAGTGGCTTGACGAAAACGTTCAATGAAAGTATGAACGTTCTCTTTCTCCTTCTGCTTCACTTTGATGAGTAAGGACATAGACATGTCCATCCCTCCTTCGTAGAATCGAGCGAAGAAAAGAGTATTGAGATCTTCAAAGGAAGTAATACAGTTTTCTGCAAGACTACGGTTTCATTGGTAGGCTACTCCAGACAGACAGCCCTTAAATAATCGAGTGAGAAGGGCGTCGTTCCCTTGCAACAACACCATCATCATGCTGAAGTAGTTATGTACTGACTTGGTGACGTCTTTCCCTTAAACAAAACCATAGCCTGTGGTTTGTATTTTGGGGGAAAAGGGATCTCGTCCCAGATAGCTGGGTATGGCTTGTTGATTCCTAATTTTTTAAGCCGATCCTTATGCTTTAAGGTATCAAATTGGGCTTTCAATTCCTGAACTGCCTGCATCGGATCTTCAGCTGGGAAAGGGACCGCAGAGGGGTGAGAGGTCGGTTGTATTGTGACCCCAATAGGAGGTAATACATTCTCTGGGTTGAGAGGTTGAGGAGCAGCTGACTCTTGATTTTGAATAGGCTCCTGACTTGATGGTATATCTACACCGACCCGTAGTTGAGTTGGAGGAACAGGTGCAGCTGTGTATTGAGTTACCAACATTTGGTGCATATTCTCCACCAAGGTCTGCATCTCTTTGAGTGATGCTTCCAATACGGCGATGCGTTATTTCATACTCCCTGACGGAAAAGCCTCTTCATGTTCATCTCCAATGGCATAAAACCCTATTTCTCGAGATGCTACCGAGGGGTTAGTATAGATCTTCGTGGATATCGAGTCTATACTGTCACCATCACATTCAGGAAATTGGCGACCCTCAGTGTCAGAATCGAAAGAATATGAAGCCGATTATCGTGACCTCGAGCGAGTGTTTCGAAAGACACCTGCTTCAATATTCTCAAGGAGTCTGTCAAATCTCCTTTGGCTTGGAGTTCTAGAAGGATGACATCTCGAACTTGACCTTCCTCTAGGAATGTGTAATGCCATGTTCACTGATGCGAATGTAGGCTCTTCTTCCTGTAAGGGCAAAGAGTAGTTCAACCGGTCAAAAACTGACCGTTTTGACTTCGAACAACAGTAGTTAACTACAACTTTATGACTCTTACAACAGTGCTTCCTAGGAGATATAATAGACCTATTAGAAGATTCCCTGTCTTTGCGCTTCTGGATTAAGAAATTACTCAGATCGGGGGGATTAACAGGAACAGAAGAAGAAGAAGGCTTATTTTGCCTTTTTACATCAGTTGAGGTATGGAGATTGGGAACCTAGTAGTTCAGCCATGTGAGTAGCGTACGATCCATCATCCGTCTGAGGAGCGTATGTTCTCATAAACCGGGTCTTCTTTACGCTGAGGGACTGGTCCTGGCGTAATCTGAAGTTTTGCGCTGGCTGACGTAAAATTGAGGAAGTCCTCAACCGGCCTATAGCGTCCCGCGTAATCTGAAGAGTGGGCAACTTCTTCTCTTGATGGCGTAAAAGCCTAGAAGTCGGGAAACTCGCTACTTGTTTTCCCTTGCGGTGATTGTAGGGACCATCTGCCTCCTTATAGGCTGGAGACGTATTTTTATGCGCGGGGCGCGTTTGAAATTTCTGGGCTGGCGCTAAGGCATTGTCAAAAATTTTGTCTGCCATGTCACAGACGGGAGACTGAGTTTTACGCACAAGGCACGGTGTAGACTTCTGGATTGGCACTAAGGCATTGCTAAAAGCTTTGTCTGCTACGTCACAGACGGGAGACAGAGTTTTATGAGCTAGGCATACAGGTTGCGATGTCACAACCTGGTTGGTCGGAGGGAGAGAGCCAATAGGAAGGGTAGAGGATGTCCGGGGCATCCATACTTTACGCAACTTCCTATTGTCCTGGAGAGAGAGAGAACGAGAGCCACCCCCTACGTGAAGCATGTCTTCATAAGAAGATTGGTCGAATTGGACGACCAGAGTCTTCTTCGTTGCTTCCACGGGTACAACATCGTGTTGAGCAATGGCTTTCTCGTCAGATGAGAAAGTAGTCTCCAGCAGAGTCGCCATCTTGTGTTTGATAATAAACGAAAGAAATTGAAACTAGGTTTATATGAAACCCTTTCTTTGTTTACAAACAAGAAAAAAAGTACAATTAATCCTATACGAGGATGTTAAGTACAAAATTTGATTCTGGGGAAATATTGATATAGGAGTCTGATCTGCGGTCGATCACTTTGTCCCTTGGACCACACGATGACGAAGAAGTATTATAGAAGACGGAGAAGAAGCTTCAAAGACTGCAGGAGGGATTGAACTCTCGTTGCCAAAGTAGTCAATCAACACTCTCTGGATGAACTCTCTCTCTGATCTTGACCTTGACCTATGCTTCGACCCTGGACCTTCATGACCGAAGGTCTCTATTTATAGAGTTCAGTCACAGTCAGCGTAGTAACCGAACAGCGAAAAGAACTGCACCTTTTACGCGGCGGTTATAATAACTGCTACCCACGTCTGAATGATCTCGTGAATATTCGTGTGATGCGTGTCCCATTATGATGTAACGCGTATAATCGCTCATCGAAGATCATGACATGCAAGCCACGTAGGTAACTGCCCCTTACGTAGAGAAGGTTGGCATAAAAGCCAAATAACTATCTCGTTGGCGTAAAAGCCAAATAGTTATTTGCTGGCGTAAAAGCCAAATAGCTGTTTTGTTGTCGTAAAAGCCAAATAGCTGTCTTGATGGCGTAAAAGCCAAATTCTGTGTAAAGCTTGATGCTGCATAGATAGGTAACCAGCGTAAACTAGCCAATTATCCTTCCTTGACTGAGGTCTTGAGCATTTTTTGGGCCAAGTAGCCTTGTCACGTACCTTTGCAAATATGGCCTGAGTTGGCGTATTTCGAGGAGATAGCATACGGTGTGCTCCTATAGTTGAAAATAGCCTGAGTTGGCATATTTCGAGGAGATAGCGTACGGCATGCTCTTATAGTTGAAAATAGACTGGGTGGCATAAAATGCCAGGATGGTGACGTGAGCATATTAGCCCTAATTATAGCTTTCCGAGTCAATAATAGTAGAACCAAATCTCGTGCATTAAATGAAGAGATCTGCCCCCATCTCGCGCATTAAATGTAGAGACGTGCCTCGAGTTCTGTACGAAGAGCAGCTTTTGACGTGGCATCTGGTTTCGTCTCATCTTAAGAGTAAAAGATCATCTCTGCCTGTGTAGAATAGGCAGTGTATTCCTTGAATGCGTAAACACGACTTATATTAAGGATTATGTCACTAGACGACAGTCTGGGGCTCTGTGCCGAATTATCATTACAGCCGTCCTCTTGATCGTCGTACAATACTCTTTGTCAGGAGTCAGGTTCACTGCTTCGTCTGACAGGTTCATTCGAGGAATACGAAGAGTTTCTCGTACAACTTTCCGCTGCATTAAAAGCAGACAGGTTCTTTACGCCAAAGTGGCGATGTAGCAACCTTTTTACGATGAAGCAGTCTGGAAGTACTGCTTTATGCGGGTTGTTCTGGAGCTCTCTTTTACGCTGAACAGCGTTGAAGCTCTGTTGTACGCCAATGGATTTGAAGTCATATTTTATGCCACCCCGTGCTAGAGCTCTGTTTTATGCAGACTTCCTGCATGTTGAGGGTTTTACGCGTATAATTCCCCAGCGTATTTTTCATGCTTCTACACCTACTAAAAGGATGTAATGTGTAGGCATTGTGGCTAATTTTGGTATTGTAAAAATATTTGTAAGCCTTCTAAGGCATATTTTGTAACTCAGCTAAGCAAGCACTTTGTAATCCAAATCTTCAAGTATTGAATAAAAAGAAGTATTTTGTGTCCCTATCAAATGTATTCCACTTTGGTTCTCTGCATTTATATTCCGGGCCTACATATGTATATTTTTCGTCTAACTTATGTCTTGTTATGTCTTGTTCAGGTACTTTGCCTGGTGCAAGTTCAACTTAGGCTTGCACGACATCACGCCCAAGCGAGGACGATCAGTTCCGTAGGGACCAAGCGAGGACGATCGGCCCTTATGGGACCGGGGCGCGAAAGGTGGTATCAGAGCACGACTTTACGTTCTTGGCCTTTTCGAATATCGTTTTAAAAAATGATATAAGTTTTCAAACGGTTTCAAAAGTCCCGAATTTCGAAAATGATTTCGAATCTATAAGAAGTAAATCGAGAGTATAATATGACCGTAAGAGTATGAAAATCCAACGTCCCATGCAATAAGTCCATAATACATTATGAAAATAATGCAAGCTACTCTTTTTTGCAGTAAGATGACTAAAACAGGTGCTAGTAATCCAAAGACATCGCGCACAGCAAGCGTGAGCGATGACCAAATCGATAGGCTGATTGCTATGTTTGAGAATCAAAATAAACGGCATGCAGCTCAACAGGAACGGTTCAAAGCTTAGCAGCAACGGGCTGATGCTAGAGCCTTGGCACAACAACAATAGCTTGACTCTCTAACTCAGATAGTGACAACACTGGTAGAACACAGTGGTACATCGGGAACCGCCGCAACACCTGTGACTGTCGCGATTGTTCCTCAGGGATTAGGCTTAGCAGAAACTAACGAGCCTCGACGTGCGGCCAGGAAATCTACCTTTAAAGGTGCTGAGTTTCTGAAGTTGAACCGTACGGAGTTTGAAGGCAGGACCGCGCCAGATAAGGTGATGGACTGGATCGCAAAGATGGAGAGCTTGTTTGAGTTTTCTTTGAAACCTGCGAATAAGAGGGTAGCGTGTGCAGACATCCAACTGCGGTTATGTGCCCATGACTGGTGGAAAATTAAGAAAGTAGATCTCGCCACAAAGCATCAAGATGGTAAGATCACTTGGGGAATGTTCAAAGAAGCATTCCAAGAGCAATACCTTCCACCTGCAATCATACAGAGAAAGGAAGATGAGTTTTTTGAACTTAAGAAATGGAGCAAGTCCGTTGAGGACTATGAATCAGAGTTCTCCAAACTTGCTAACTTCGCTATCTCGTTGATTCCCAACAAAAAATCTCGTACACACAGATTTATTAAGGGTTTGAATGATAGCCTTAGAAAAGATGTTATGAACTGTGAATGTACCTTCTACATAAAAGTCTTTGAGACAACGGTTCAGAATGAGCAATATTTGCCACGGAGTATTTTTGAGAAGGCGTCAGCTGCTTGAAACTCTCCTACTAAAAGATACTAAGATGGGGAGAAGAAGATAGAAGGTGAGCAGAACTCTGCTCAAGTGTGCACCTTCTGTGGTAGACGGGGCCATAGTAACGAAAACTGCCGCACCAAAAATAGAGAGTGCTTCAACTGTGGGAAGAGAGGCCATAGCTTCCGAGATTATCAGGCTAAGAGAAAGGTTACTGAGAACCAAGTAGACAATGCAGATCGTGTACAGAATCAGACCCCTCCAGGCCCAGCTCTTGAACAAATTGATCAGATAAGGAGGCATAAAGTGTATCAGTTGAATACAGAGCGTGACACGAGCGGGCACGATATTGGTGAGTCTGATTCCTTTGACCACTTGATGCCTTAATATTTGACTCCTTGATCTCTTAAGTTTCGAGGACGAAACTTCTTCTCAGTGGGGTAGTATGTAACTCCCCGCTCCAAACAGTTACTTATGGAACACTTGCTACTTCGACTCGGTTGAGAATCGAGTCTCGGAAAAACCTTACCGCCAAATCAACATGGACGGAATGCAATAAAACCTTCCAATTGATGGAATGAATTCTATTGAAATAAGTCCAAGAGTTTATGTTGGTTGCTTTGCTTCTTGATTTTGTGTTGCTTTGTGTTTTGTCTTGCTTTCGATGACTTGGTTTTCATTATTTCACTTTTCTTGCTTGTGCGTTCATTTCGAAACGTAAAGGAAAGAGATCGAAGTATGCTAACCAAGTGTTGTTGTAATTTCAGGACGCATAACCAAGGAGTGACAATTGCATAAGGATTCCCCATCCTCTCTTTCGATTTATTCGGTGAGTGGCTTAGGCCCTTCGATGAATCCTTCAATTCATACGCCTTAATAAAATGATCTCTAGTCTGCACATACTTCGTCCGAAAAGCTGTCTTCGTGATGTCCTCTCTCCGTACCTTGATCTTATGATAATCGGATCTGAGATCGATCTTCGATAATACACATGCACCACTAAGCTGATCAAATAAATCATCAATGTGCGGCAGTGGATACTTGTTCTTTATCGTTACAGCATTTAATGCCCTGTAATCGATACACAAGCGTATCGTCCCGTCCTTCTTCGGTACAAATAAAATGGGTGCTCCCCATGGAGATACACTAGCCCATATGAAACCCTTATCTAAGAGATCATCTACTTGGACTTTCAACTCAACCAACTCCTTCGGTGCTAGTCTGTAAACGGGGGAAGTAACTGGCTCGGCTCTGGGAGTCAACTCTATAGTGAACTCATTCTCTCTGTCAGGTGGCGGGCCTGGGAGATCCTCTGGAAATACATCCTCAAACTCTGATATAAAGTGAGGGTACATTGGTTCACCTTCTGTAATATGGGTCGCTAGGGTAGGTTGGACACCATGCTCTCGGGCTCCCCGAAGAAACTCAAACTCTGGGTGATCTGGGGGTCTAAATATGACACAACCACGACGGTAATCTAGCATTGTGTGGTATTGGCTCAACCAATCCATGCCTAGGATAATGTCATAGTCCGACATGGAGAAGACCAGAAATCGGGCACGCATCTCTCGCCCGCAGACAACTACTGAACATGATCTACAAGTGTCGCTAACAGGTACTATTCTACCTCCCGTAAGAATTCTCTTGATCTTCGGAAGGGGTGCAGTGGCTATTCTATAGGTGGCCACGAAACTAGCAGCTATAAAAGAGTGTGTGGCACCAGAATCAAATAAGACTACCGCTGGTAATAAAGCTACTAAGATAGTACCTGCGATCACTTCTCCGGCTGTCTTTGCCTCCTCTATAGTTATCGCATAGGCCTGACCATGTCTCGGTGCCGGTGCCCTCGGCTGGTGCTATCGAGCCTGCTGGAAGCGATCTGCCTGTGGGGCCAAGGGTGGCCTCCTCTGATTTCCCTTTGGTGTTGGTGGTCGCTGTGCTCCAGCTCCTGCATAAGGCGGCCTCGGTGCTGGCAGGGCTGGTCGGTGAACCATCTGTACTGGATCCCTCTGGTCGGGGCAATCCCGAATGGCATGCTGGCTCGATCCATATCTCAGACATACGCCCAGCCTCCATCGACAGTCCCTCAACAAATGTCCCCTCTTGCCGCAGAAATGGCATATGGGAATCACTACTCCCTACAGGGATAATGTTCTCTGCTGTTGCTGCTGTACTAGAGGACGCTTCGCAGGTCCTCCCTGTAGGGCTAGAACTGATGATGATGACGCACAGGGGCGTTTCAGGCTGGCCTCCATCTTGTTGATGCGGTCCTGGCGTCGTGCTACTAATAATACCTCAGAGTAAGAGGTGGGGGCTATGGACCCGATAAACCTCTGGGTCTCGAAACTCAGGCCTTCATAGAACTTCTCGGCCTTCGCCTCATCGGTAGGGATCAGGTAAGATGCAAACCTGCTCAGGCGGAGAAACTCGACATTGTATTCCTCAATCGTCATACTGCCCTGCCTGAGGTTCTGAAATCTATCTCGAAGCTCTGCTCGGGCAGTGGAGGGTATGTACATCTCCTATAAGAGCCTAGAGAACTCTTCCTATGTGGCCCGGTCTGGTCCCAAATGCTGCTCCTCTGAGAGCCACCAGTGATGCACGTTGCCAGTGAGCTGCATCCTGACGGCAGTCATCCATCGGTACCGGGGGAGGTCGGTAGCCTCCAGCTGGTGCTGAATGCTCGTGAGCCATGCGTGGACCTCTATCGGCTCTTCTGTGCCAGTAAAAGGTTGTGGCATCATAGGACGGAAGTCTATGACAGACCCCATCGTCGACTGGTGTGATGGCGGTGACGCCTGCCCTAAGGCCGTCACGATACTCTCTCTCAGGGTCTCAGCCTGGCGCTGCTGGGCCTGCTGCTGAGCCTGCTGCTGAGCCTGCTGCTGGGCCTGCATCATCGCATATACCATCTGGAACATCTGTGTCCCATCCATGGGTTGCCCTGTGGGGAATGGCATATAGGGCATCTGGGGTGGTAATAGTGGAGGTGGGGGCAGCTGCTGCTCCTCCTGACTCAGGGTCCTCTAATCCTCAGGTCCTGCCTGACGCAGAGTCTGATGCCCGTCAGAAGGCACCTCGGGCTTCCCCGATGACTGTCCCAAGGGAGCTGGAGTCAACAGAAGGACCTGCTCCAGTTCTGGTTCTCCGGATGATCCTGCGTCACGGGGAACATCGCCCGGCTACACAATGCGTCCGCTGCGGAGATTCATAACTCTGAAAAGAAGTCATGACTGCGATCAGCGTTGAGAAAAAAATAAGATGCAATTTGGTAAAAGAAATCAAGATAGAGGTCTCATGTGAAGGTTTTAAACTTGTAGATGTGATTCCTAATATCTATTCCTAATTTGCAAGCTCACTTGGCACAGTCAGGTAACCAAGACAATTTAAATAGGACCTGCATGGGCCACCACAAAAACCTTGTCATGCCCCAGCTCCAAAGATAAGGAACTGAGTCATGAGACAATGGCCAGCAGCACACTTCGGCGGGCATCCCAATCTAATGGGCCCGTCGGAGTACACCTAAGCTGTAAAGTACAATAAATAACCCAACACATAACACATAAATAGTGAATCTAAATCTCATCCACAAGCAATAGATATAAGAGCACATAGAGGTAATCATAACAACTAATGTGTAGAAAGGAAATGTCACGAGATAAAATATTATAGTACAAATACTAGAGTAGTCACACGGGAACAAACCCCCTAGTACAAAATACTGGAATGAAAGTAAGCAATAAGATAACTAGGAACGGTATCTGAATCTGGATAGTAATACTGTTCCAAGGATAGAGTCACTACCAGAGATCAGGCGAAGTCCTCAGGGATGACCTCATCCTCAGCAATAGGTCCTGCTGCTGGATACGTACCCGGACCGTACTCCTCTGGGTAATCCTCCTCGCCTAAACCTGGAAGGGAACCAGGTCCTCAGAGGGATGTAACAAGGTACAAAAATACAGCATGCCAAGTATAACAGAAAGTACAAGTGCAACGACAGGGAAATCTAGCATAACCAACTAAGTGTGACACAGTTTAAAGACAATATTCGATACGTGGGTTGTCCAAAATAAAATCGTAGCTCTGAACACAGAGACACACGGATCGTACCGTAGCTCCGAGCACAGAGTCACACGGGTGATACTACTACTCCGGATACATGAACACTACATCAACAGGACATACATATATAAAGCGTGTGCGGAGGAGCCCAAACGTCTAGTAACTGTCTTCCCCTTCCCAAACGGTCAACGATTGTGCGCTGAACTTGAACCTCTATCTAGCAGTCTCTTCGCACAGAAGTAACTATCAAGAAACGCGACCCTAAGGTCGTCCCAGTCTCTAGTTATGATGTCAGTATCAGGATACAGGAAATCTGGTACGATAACAGTGTATGAATGTGTCCTAGGGTGACGATATACTCAGGTACGTACATCGAGGTGTTACGAACATCTAGCATTCGTTACAAGATGTTACGACGAATGTCTGCACCCGATCGTGATCCAGACGCGAAGTATCGATCGTAATCAAATACGCGCACAATGTATATAATAAAACAATAAATATATGTAACTGAAATACAGGGTGGCAAGGTACACTTGCCTGCATCCGACTGCTGATGACGGGGATCCGGTACCACGTCCGAGTCCGCAGGTCCCGTAGTACCTAGAGACGAGATACAAATTCAATCAATAAACTATCACACGGCAAACAGGGATGTGACACACGTCTAAACATATGCTCAGACTCAGCTACAACTCACAGAGACACGACGCTAGAGTGTTAACCAAGGTTGACTATTGGTACGTTACATCAAATCAAATTAATCATCTGTACAATATTATCAAACTATCCTCAATCCTACTATATTCATCACAGTGTTCATTGGTATTTCATGCATGATTATTCCTCAAATTTTACCTCGGTGTGCACCGATGTTAATATATACATTTACTGTCATCCTCAAATAAATAATTAATATTTATTAAACCTTCTGTTTTATATCATCATTACCAATTCACAATAAGTACTACTCTTCAATTAAATCCATCATTAATTTTCAGTCCCCAAATCACCGATTAATGGTTTGATACCACACATCATTTCATAATAAATTACCTGTCCCTCGATGATAGATCATAGTATTATTTCACAATAATTTAATCTGCTCAACAACAATAATCAATAATGCATATATTAATTGTAATGCCCTAACATCTCAATGTATCCAAATATCATAAACTCAATATATATTCAAATGCCTTAAATATTAACCTTGCATTTTATCCTCATAATTCCCAATACAAATATAACCCCAAACAAAGATCCATTTATTCTCAAATCCTAACTCATTGTATATCCATTAATTTGCATTACATACTATGAACATAACCCTAAACACATCAATAAACCCTAAGCTCATGCATATACAAATACCCTAACTATTAAACTAATAACATTATATATAAATACTAAACTGAATATAGGTAAGGGGAGGGCTCTTCACCTTGGCGAGGTGGTGGCCGTCTCTGGCCGGAGGAGAGCTTGGCCGGATGGTGGTAGACTGGAGATGGTGGTAGGGATGTGCTCGGCCGGAGCAGTGTGGCCTGGCCGGAGTAGGAGCAGTGTGGCCTGGCCGGTGGAGGAACTCGTCCGGGGTGAAGTGGTGGTGGGTCATGGATGTGTGAAGGTGTGTGATGGTGGTAGGGTGAAGCTCGCCGGAGAATGGAGCTTGAGGTGGTGGTAATGGCGGATTGGAGAGGCCGGGGTGGCGTTGCTCGTACAGCGGTGTGTGGAGGTGGTGGTAATATGAGGTGGTGGAAAGGAAGCTTGTCGGTGGAGAGGAAGCTGGCCGGTAGGGAGATCTGGCCGGTGGAGAGTGGTTTGCAGCAATCGGGGTGGAGTGGTTAGGAGCAGTCGATGGCCGGAGTATGTTGATAAAGACGATGGTGGTGGGAATAGCAGTTGGAGGCAGTGGTGGGACGGGATGTGCGACCGAGTTGGAGGCGGCAGCGGGGTTTCGACTGGAGAAAGGTTGGCTCGTGGCAGTGGGTGGCCGGAGGGTGAGGCCGGCTGGGGTTGGTGCTCGGTCGGAGGGTGCAGCCGAGTTATCGGGTTAGGGTGAAGTGAAGTGGAAGAAAGGAAGAAGAAGAAGAAGAGAAGAAGAAAGGAAAGAAGAGGTTTCGGTTGTGTATGGAGAAGAGGGAGGAGAGAGAGAGAGGGTAGGGTTCTCTAGGTTTTGGGGATTAGGGCCAGCATGGGTAGAGTGTGGTGATGGAGACATTATATAGGGAGGTGTGTGAGGGTTGGATGGTGAGGATGAGCCCAATTCAAATGGGTGGTGAGGATTTCACATGAAGAAATTTTCTTCACCAAAGGAGACGGAGGGGGAAGCTTGACTGGTCAAAGAAGAGGGGTGGCTTGTTCATTTGGCCTTGACCAATGAGGTTATGACACATGTTATAATATTTGTAATTTAGCCCTTAAGTTTGGGTATTTGCACAAACACATGAAATGATGGAAAAATTGTGGGAGAATTGGTGTTTGGTATTTTATAGGGTGAGGGGGTGTTGTGTGTTTTGCATAGGCTTAATTAAATGGGCATTCGAATTAAATTGGGATTAAAATAGGATTAGTCAAAGTTGGTATCCCCAATTTTATTAGAATAAATTGCCATGTGCTCTTAAATTAAATGGGGGCACATGGGATCTCAATTGGGAGTGACACAAAGGTCATGAATGGTGTTGGCTTGGTGTCAGTCTTGGACCCTTTTATTGGTCCGGCTCAACGGGTTAAGTTGGTGTCTCAAAATTAATGGTAATGACACAGGTGCGCGACACATGAATAAATATGGATTTTGGTTACGGAAAGTTGTGCAATTATATTAGAGCACAAGGAAATATGATTTAGAGCGACGGGAAAGTCTAGCGCCTAATTTGGTGTGTCAAGTCAAGAGTGCAACAATCTGTTGGAATTTATGGGCTGATGTTGGGCTCTGAATATTTCAACAACGGTAGGGCGCGCCAAGGGTTTTAAATAAAAAAATCAGACATCTGTAACCTTACTCTAAATCTCAAACATCTGCTGCAATACCAAATTTTTTTAACCCATACCAGACTATCTATAGAAATAAATGAGGGGGTTTACATGTCATGCCCCAATCTCCTGCAAGCTCGATCATCCCCGCTAAACGTGAATCACCACGTTGCAGCGCTCCCGCAGGACAATCGTTCTCATCGGGGCGTGATACCGTATGAGCCTGGAGTTACGCCCGCACAAGACGATGTTGTCAAACATCAAAGTTTTCATCAAAACGACCAAGTTGTAGCGAAAGTCAAGTATTGTGTACCAAGCACACATCAGAGTATACGCAGCGAAGCTCTCGATAGGGTATAAATAAAAATGCCACAAGAAGAATGCCACAAAGGCTAATGCAATACTCTTGCTCTTTCTCTAGCCCACAAAGGTACTTACCGTTCATACATTATGTTCCGTATATCCAAGCAGCACCACTACACATGAGTACCTGAAATAATGCCTATAAATGTGGGTCAGTACACAGCCGTACTGGTGAGGGGGGTAACCCACTCGCCTAAGCTGACACTAAGTAGAATAGTGAATGCAAACAATTATATGGTGATCTTTTTACTTTAATCCTAGATTCTTTTCATGGCAGAGGTATGACATGTTAAGGAAAACTGTAAAGCAGGTTAAATATACAAGCATTCAACTCTAGCAAATATACAAGCAAATATATATCCAACTCAAAAGGAAACTAGCATTTAAACCGTCCTACTCAAACCCAAGCAACGCAGAAACCTATCGAACCATAATCCAAGCCTCAATATCCATCCTCAATCCAAGCCTTATTAATCCAATCTTCGATATGCATACTCTTGCCGAGGCAAGGTGGTCGCCGCCTACACAAAAAGTAAAGTACAAACCAAACCAAAGCAAACCAACTCTTATCTATATGAAGTCACTGACCAAGCCATAAAAGACTGTTCAACTTCAGTTCTACTCGATCCAGCACTGAGTAGCTAGCCCGACTGGTCGCATCGAACTACCGGCACCGCGCCCAAGGCACGTTACTATTTGTCTCCTCCATGGCCGAACGGTCCCGGTACCCCGGAGCATATCCCATTCGAGGAGATGAAACCCTGTGTGCAACAGGTTGTCCGTGACCAATGCAGATACCAAGTAGGTGTCACGCCCTGATCTCCCGCAGGCTAAATCGACCGTCCCCGCTAGGCGAGAATCACGGCGCCAGCGCTCCCGTGGAACGATCGCTTTGACCCATCCGGGCATGATGCCGTACGAGCGTGAGCCACGCCCGTGCAAGACCATGGTTCATTGGCTGACGGTAAGAGTTCTAAGCCACAGAGTCGCACAGATTGTCCGAGTGCAGCAGAATCATAAACGCATAGGCAATTTGGTAACAAGTTCACTGAGTCGACAATATAGCGAAAGCATTTAATAACACAAGTTGAAGTAAAGCAAGCTCTTTATTGATTTAAACAAGTGTTACAGGCGGCGCTTGGCCGAGATTACAATTCGCTCAAGCCTCTCTCTCTGAAACAATAAAAGCGTGCCAAGTGGCTACAATTGTGGAATGATTGTACAGGCGATGTTCAGATGATATTCAAGCAACGTTCCAATATTATGTCTTGTATATGTGCTTCAGTTCCGGACGCAGCGCTCCAAGGCTCCAGAGTGAACTCAACATCTTAGCACGCACGAAGGAGGCATCTGCACCGAATGAGGTTCTCCCGCACCATGCAAATGATCTGGTGGGTTATCAGTACATTGAATGCACTGGTGGGGAGGCTACTCGTCCGTTCGACAAATCCAAACACGTAATATAGGTTTCGTACACCAACTATTATATTGTCTTTCTAGTTTCCTTAGGATCAGTTTCATGGAAATATTGAATAGCCTAGCTCGTGTAGTAGTGCGTCGTGCGATATAAGAAGAAACACGACGAGACTTACCAACTTATCGATTATCCTTCCCTGTCCAAGGAAAACATTGTTAATTCAAACACGAGCAGCATATATGAAAATCAAGGAAATAGCATATGCAAACACGAGAGTTGCTATATGATCGTTCAGGTGTTCAGTTGTTCTTTGACGCGATGCAATGACTCGCACGCGGATAGCCGCTAAGAGAGGATGACTTAGCTATATGACATGAGTCGTTGGCATAGCCATAAAGGATCGATCACAGACGAGAATGGAACGCAACGAAAGCACAAGAGGCGCTACGAACCATCTCGCCCGCACACGATTGATCGCACATAAAGTTGTCCCAAGCCAAGTGGAATACAACGAAAGCATAAGAGACACTATAAACCATCTCGCCTTGCACACGATGGACCACACGTAAAGTTCCATCCGGATCGGATCGGCCCCAGTGCCCCGGTGACCGTCCGTGGAACTGTACCTCATTTTCGAGTTGTCTGCGACATGCAATTATTGGTCTTTCCAATTTTACGAGATACACGAGAACACGAATACATGAGTACACGAGATGCTTGAATCTTGATTCTTTGTTCAGTGAATGACTTGCCTTGATGCATTTCCCCTGGGGTGGGGATTGCCTTGGTGACCTAATGGTCCCGGATACTTGTAGGTTCATTCTTGCACGGAACGACTATTCTTGCCTTGGTGACCTAACGGTCCCGGATACTTCCGAGGAAAACTAGATGAATGCATGACATGTACAGTATTACACAATTGAGGCATAGTTTATGCGACAAGCATCGACGAGTCAATATACAAGCAGGCAGGCATACGTTTCTAAGAAACTTAAGCAGACACGTTGGCTCGGACCCGAACGTAAGCCGAGAGGTGAAACTGAAAGGGACTTTCTGAGCAACATTATATAGGGTAGCACACGAGGGTCTGAATATAAGCAATATTTCATTTCCATGTTCTAGCACAAGCAATACAAGTTGGAATTATTCCCTTAGCTAGGTGCGTTGTATTCTTATTAGCATGCAGGGGGTGATTCACCTAGCGGCTAGCATGTATCGTACCAGATTTTAAATGTGCTGGCTAAGCAAAGACAAGTTCACTGTAGCCACCCACCTTAGCGATGATTCACCTCGGTAGAGCGATACGTCAAGCGAGCCTCTGAAATTCTAAGCTGAATTCCTGTAGGGACATATCTGGATATCCTTTGTCTCAAACGAGTACTCTCGCCTAAGCAAAGCGGGTCGGGACATTGCACTTTCGCCGTTTGAATCGGCAGTCCGCTTGAGAAGAACGGGATGTTACAGTAGGTATGACGAGAGGATCGAACATTCTTGCCCCACCAAACGATCCTAGACTCATCCAACCAGCTATCCATAACCATTCTTCAACTATAGCCTAAGGCACCATCTCAAGTTATCCCCATAGGCACTATGCCGCTTCTCGAACAATGTTCCAATCAGTGCAACACCCCTCGTTCAGAACAAACACGTGGCACAATGCCCCAATAGTGGCACAATGCCCTCACCGATACAGTTGTCCGATTTTGAACCACAACTGCACACTTTGTATGACAAAGCGCCCAACTGATACTCGTGCATGGATGCACGCTCGCTCGCCCGCCTGATGTTCCAACCAAGATGTATAATTCCAACTGTTTCTCCATCTGTCCCAAATATAATCCAACTCTAGCTCCAACTACCCCAATACGAAACTAACTCAAGCCACAAATCTATCCAAGCAAACGACGTACACTCTATGCACACCATAGTGTAGTAATTTCTAAGTTTTAGTCCAAGTGTTCAAGCTATTACGTGTGTTCCATATTATTAGGCATAAAGGAGTAGAGGAGAAGGGACAGAGCCGACTCACCGAGTCTGATTCCGTTAAGCACCCTACCTTGCCGATACGGTCGATCACTTGAACCCATGGTCCGATGCAAAGCACGATCTACTCAATTGTTATTACCGTGCGAGCAGGCCGTGCTCTCCAAATCATCCGACCGATCGGACTAAGGAAGACGGCATTATCACTCCAAATTATGCTATCCCAATAGTGCTTTGAACGAACATATGTTTCCATCGAACTCAGCTAGCGATCTGCACATGAAACCAACTCAAATCAATACTTGTTCCCAAATCTAACAAATTAAAATGTAACCAGCTATTGCCTCATTCGATCCGACTCAGCGTAATGTACCGTGCGGTTGCGGGGCATTACAGTTACTATGGATGAAGAAGTTTCTGTAGAAAATAGGACATAAGCAAGAGCAGTATGTTTTGTTTTATGGTAGCCGAAGTGCAGTTCATCTTAGATTTAGGAAGAACCCAAGGTTTCTTAGTTGGTCCAAGAATATTGCCACTCGGTATCAATATTGTATACAAGATGTGCTTGAGGTGAAGGACGCAATGCTTGAGAAGGTTCACACAGAGAATAATGGAGAAGATATGCTCATAAAAGTTTTACCAAAAGAAAAGTTTGAGTATAGCAGGAGGATCATCGTTATTACGAGCTCCTCCACCAATAGTAGGGAAATGGAAGAATTGACCGAGTTGGATGGGATTTCCAACCTATATAGAGAACACCGCAGATTGCTACGAACGTCATCCGTGTGTCAGGCAAGCTCGGGAGTTGAAGTAATTGAAGACATTTTTGCCAAACATGTTATGAAGGTATTAAAAAGGTATGAAAAGGTGTAGGGCCAATCCATTAACAAGAGCAAAAGTAGTGTCATTGTCCCCCCAACATGCAACGTTCGCATTGCGAAATCATTACTAGGATCGTAGGTTTTACTGTGAGCAATGACGCTATCATGTATCTGGGTTATCCTTTATCCCCAGCAAGATGAAGCGCTCCTATGTTTGAGCATCTCATTAAAAAAATCAGAGACAAATTAGCTGGTTGGCACAACCATATTCTCTTCCTGAGATGCAAGTCAATTATGATCAAGCACGCTCTATCTCGTATTTCCATATATTCTCTTGCACTGTATGCTCCTCCAATGAAGGTTAATAAAATCATAAACAAGATAATTATTGTAATTTTCGAGCTTAATCAAAAGATGGTAGAACGAGACCAGGAACAGAGGTTCAAACAAACTTTACAGTCTACCTTCTGTTTGATCCTGAAGTTATAGTCGAGACTCAGAAGTTCGTGCAAGCAAGTTTGTCCCCTGAATCCTCAATTCCAACAAATGTGTTCAAAAAACTATTCTGAATGTTGGATGTAAACGCTAGCTCGTCATATATAGCACTTTGTTGGAATTGTGGTAGGCCAACTAGCTAGGAGAACTAAATTGGAGAGTGAGAAATATAGAGAGAAGAATTAGGTGGAAGAGAAGAGTGGGGAGAAATGAACTTTCTAAGAGTAATAGGACTCTTGGAAGAGTCTAAACACTCACTAAAATAGCTTTGAATCTTTCTAGACTCTTTTACAATTATAATATTAAGACATCTCTAGAACATAGATATTTTAAAAGGCCAAGAACATTCTAGGCATAGAACATCCTAGAATATGGACTAAACTAAAAGGGGCCATATGAACAAGGCCCAATAGTAGTGGACCATTAGATTTGTTGGGCTCAAAACAAAATCAAGTTTATTTTCAACATGTATTAGATTTCAAATGTATTCTTAGTGAAGGATGCGTCAATAATGTTGCAAAAGCCATTGCGGCTGACGGCCATTTGCAAGATTCTAGCTGCGCTCTTTCTATTTATATGCTCAACTGCCCTCCATTTCTAAGGTATTTTTCTTCTTGATTTAAAGGGAATGGGGCACTTGCATGTGCAGCATTCTTCCACCAGTGTAGTTTATTTAAAGGGAACCCGTGTAGCTGGTACGAGTGATTATTCGTCCATATGTATCAGATTCATTGAGTTGCTTCTACCCAAAGCTTGGCCATTTAGTATAATAATATATAGCACCTGACGGAGGGGTACCAGGAAGCGATGGAAAGAAGGTGGCAGACGGTAGTGTCTCGTAATGCTCACTTTTAACTTGTGTCGTGACTCAAAAGGGTCAAAGTAGAGTTAAAAGCTTGAAACAAATTTTGTTCGAGGTAGACTTTAGTGGACACAGAGCGGGATCTCTAAGAGATACAATCTTGACTTCAAGATGATGTGGTTAATGAAAATCTTACAGTGTTGGAGAGGAAGCTGATTCAGGAGGTCGCCTGGCTACGTATGCTTGAGGAGAGATCCAGATGGAGTAGAAAGACATATGTGCTTGGCTCAAGGGAGGTGACAGATGTTCAAAGTTCTTCTATGATATGATCCGGATGAGAGAACAATATCGCAATGCATCAACAAACTTATTATTGTGGACGGGAAAGAAGTATTGTCACAATGTATCATCCAGGAGGAGTTGGTCAGATACTACTCTAAACTGTATAATTAATATGATCATGTATCAGTGTTCCCTGACCTGGTGTGTAAGCGATTGGCTACTCAGAATGGTAATTATTTCTATTGGCATGTATTATGGCTGAGGCGGTGCACTCTATAGTAATGAATGATAATCCAAATAAGGTCCCTGATCGGGATGGATTTGGAAGTAAATTCTAAAATCCCTTGGCCGATGATGTTGTGTGAACCAGTGGTAGAGATTATTAGGGATTTCTTTTCCACAAGCAGGTTATTGCGAGAGATCAATCAGACGTTCATCACACATGTCCCGAAAAAGGAGGGCACTACTGATTTAGCTGATTTCCGTCCTATTGCTTGTTGTAACTTTATTTATTAGCTGATTACTCATTTGATGTGTCGACATTTGGAGAGAATTATGCAGGATTTGGTTTCACATAACCAGGCAGCCTTATTAAAGGAAGGATCATTATGGAGCATAGTCAGTTGGTGGATGAGATGATTCAAAATTTCAACAAATTAGGCAAAAACAAATTATATATCAAGATGGACTTGCGAAAGGAATATGACATGGTGAATAGGGATTTCGTCTACCATATTATGCTGGCTATAGGGTTTAACCATGTTTGGGTTGACAGGATTCGGGAAAGCATTTTGATAGTATCTTTCTCACTTCTGATTAAGGGATAGCAGCATGGGTTTATCAGAAGCAATCGCAGCTTGAAGCAGGGTCACCCTCTCTATATTTGTTCTCTGTAGTAATGTAGTACTTCTTATATATGATGGATATACGTCCATACATAGGCAACTCATCAAGCCGCTATTCAAGAGAGTGCAACCACATGTGTCGCACTTTTCATATACAGAAAATCTGCTAGTATTTTTTGAGCCTACGATGGAGGGTATAGGGGTAGTCTCGAGTACAAGGAGGATTTTGGGTCGAGGCTCAAAATCTTGCTACTGAATCGAGATAAGAGAGTAAAGTCTATTTCAGCTGACGGTATCCTCAAAAAGAGGAGCGGGCTGTTGCTCTTGGAGTTACTAAAGGCAATCTTCCAGTGAAATAATTGGAGATACCATTATCGATCAATTATTCTTGGGATATCGAGTGCCAGAGCTTGGTAGAATTCATGCAGAGCTGAGTAAAGGGATGGCAAGCCCAATGTCTATCTTTTGGAGGCCATATTGAGTTGGTTATATCGGGCATATCAGCTTTTGTTATGTTCTTGCTATAATCTATATTGTTCCTATCGATAATTGTTTGGAGACTAGAGAAGATATGTATTGATCTTATAAGGCGAGGTGGTATCCATGCCATACCTTGGGAGGTGATGTGCAGGCCGCAAGATGAGGGGGTATGGGGCTTCGATCAGTACAGTCAATATGTTAGGTGGCAAGTATGAAGCTTGTACAGATATTCCTTCAGGGGGAATCATTGTATGCAAGGTAGATGAAGAATTATTACTTAAAAGGGCCAACTTTTGGGCATATCGCCCTAACAATAAAGAATCTGTAAAATTCAAACGAATGCTCGGTCATAAGCGAGAGTTGCAGAGGTTTATTACACGATATATCCATGACGGGGCGACCATCGATCTGTTGTGTAAATCCCTGGATCCAGTACAATAGTCTATTGGGACTAGTCAGCATGCACTTGTACGTTGTATCCTATAGGCGGGGTACAATAAACTTGCTGGTCCAGGATGGAGGATGGCGGGTAGAGCACCACCCATAAGCACAACTACAGACAATAGAGATAGAGACGGTCCCAATATATGCCAGCATACCAAACGATATATGGGTCTGGGATAATAGAAGAGATGGTCATTTGGAGTTCAAGGTGGATTATGATCAAGCAAGGGAAGTACATGAGAATATGGCCAATGCTGATATCATTTGGATCAAGGGCAAGCTAGGAAAATACAGTATTGTCTATACAAATTAATGCTTGGGCGACTACTTACGAAAGTTAGAATTGCGAGATTTAGAATGTTAACATACTGCTGACCAGTCATGTGTCTTGTGCGGGTAAGAAATTAAGGATATGTGTCACGTCCCAACTACATAGACTCGATAGTGTCCCCCGGGCGTGATGTCGTATTTGCCTAGGTTGCGCACCACACAAGGCAAGAAAATATATTTGAAAATTCATTTGAACACAGAGTTAAAATCACAAATGTAGCAGAGAGTTGGAACGGAGTATAGAAAGAAACGACTTTTCATTCATAATTAAAACGTAATTTATATTGATATGAATACATTACTTTGTCATATCGGCTATATTTGATTGAAATAACTAAAAGACAAATAAGCTACCATCAATATAATACTTGTCCAATACAATACAACATTGTATAGCTTATAACCAAAATGCCTTCAAAATTGACCTGCTTCTTTATACTTCAAAATTGGAAGAGCACTCAGTCGCTTCTCCTTAATACAGCTAGCACCGTGCGCACCCTCAAGGTTCTCGACACCTGAAGAGTTGGGGATCAGTACACTTGGGAATGCTCTAGTGAGCGGGATGAACCCACTCGCCTAAATCGACACTGATTATTAAGGTAAAACATACATTCAAGTTATCTTGCTATTAGAACTATAGAGAATTGAAGTTCATATTGACAGCATATACGGTAGCAATAACATTGAAACATATCACTCGATGTGATAACTTACCCAACCGATTTGTACGTCCCTGCATAGAAACATAGATAATACTTACCGCCCCTGCATAAGATAATATGTTAGCATGTGCCCTATCTATATGCATTCATTGGTGATATCGACACCATAAAGGACTATTACATGGCATTACGATGCGTCCTATCAGTCCGGGTTGAAATCCTTGCTGGTGGTCCCATAATGCCCCGTCCCGAAGCACGTTCCACATAATTTTTGCCTAGGTCGATTTGTTTCCAGTGCCCCAGATACCGTTTTAAGAAAATGCTAAATCTTGTACACAAGTTGTTCATGACCATGCCAATGTGTGAATAATTTAGCTATCAAACATATGCATGACACGAAGCATAAATAAGTAGTAAATAATCTACTCATGCAACGATTTTATATTCCCTCAAAGACGTATGTTTCGATTTAGCAACCCATAGGCACCAAATGTTACCGAGGCACCATTCCACCAATGTTTTGGATACCGCATCCCTTTCGACAGTTCTATTGTTTTGATATAGTCACGTATGTTGCCGACTTGTGGCACAGACACTTAGGTCATATTTCAGAACCTCATATAAAGACTTGATTCCATAGTGGAGCTCTTGGACGTGATTATTTCTCTTCTTTATCCACATGTATGGACTATAATTTGGCAAAACACATAGTTCTATATTTTTCTAAGAGTTTATCTAAATATAGTAGTATTTTAAAATTATTTTATTCTGACATATGGAGACCTACTCATATCCCATCTATGAGTTATTTTCTCTACTATGTGAGCTTTATATTGATGATTACACTCGTTATAATTGGGTCAATCATATGCGTCACTGTTCTGAAATCCCTAGCATTTTTATGACATTTACTACTATGATTCATACTTAATTCAATGCTTTGAATAAGACTTTTCGTTCTGATTATGATCGTGAGTATCTCTTCACTTCGATGAGATCTATTTTGCAATCTTATGGCACTCTTTTTTAGCAGTCATGCCCTTACAATCATGAACATAATAAGATAGCCGAGCGCAAACATCATCATATTCTTTAGACTGCTTATGCTCTCTTAATATCCTCTTCTATTCCTCAAATATTTTGAGTAGAGGCCATAATTACGTCTGTTAATCTTATAAATATCACTCATTCCTCTATTTTGTCTGGTCGGACACCTCATTAGAGTTTTTGTTTGTATCCTCCTGATTACAGTATGCTTTGCACCTTTGAGTGCACTTGTTTTGTTCTTCTTCCTGAGATTGAATGTACGAAACTGACAGCCCGATCAGTCAAATGTGTCTTACTCAATTTTAGCTTCGAGAATAAGGGATATCGTTGTTATGATCCCTTGGCCCGTCCTCTTCGTCTATCGCGCCATGTCACCTTTCTAGAGGACTCTCCTTATTTCATGGTATCACCTTCGGATGTTCATTTTTTGTTCCTGTCATTCCCCAGTCCCAAAATACGTAGGACTAGGAATACGTAACATGCCCAGCCGTATGTATACGAACTCCAATATATGGAAACCATATACACACGTACGTTGTTCATGAATATTCAATCCACCAGTGGTAATATACTGTCACAACAAGTCATACACAATCTATATCTCATCCACATCACAAATAATAAGTAGGAATAAAGAGATGAATAATATCTGAATATCAAGATGAGTATCTAGTCTGATAGTCGGGTGGAAACAAATCCACCACTAAATGACTATACTGAAGTAGCAACATGGTCTCTAAACCGCGATAATAAATCACAGATACTCCGAGGGTAAGACCTCCTCAGTCTGGTAAGTAGCGTCAAGTCCAGGACCATACTCCTACGGATACTCCTGCTCGTCCATATCTGGAAAGGGACCAGGTCCTCAGAGGGACGTAACAAGATACATATAAACATGCCAGTAAAGTACTGAAATATAAACATCCAATGGGTCGCCTAACCGTCTAAGTGAATGCAGTTTGAGAACAACTTTCCACCAAGTGGGCTATCTGGCTAAAAATGGGATTGGCGTGACTCTCTCGGAGAATCAGGGGCCTCAAAGCATGTCGTCTTTTGAACGGCAGAGGCCGCCAATTGTATAGGGGTCATCACCGTCCGTATCTCTAGTGGAGCTTCCGGGTTACAAAAGAAAAAGTGCAAGGGAGCCCAAATGCCTTAATTGTTGTTCTCCCCACCCCATGCTCTTAGCATGCCATATCCATGACACAATAAAACCTCTAAATAACTGCCAGGTCTACTAGCATACAAAATTTCTATCGGCAGTTATCCCTATCCGTCGCACGACCTGTACGTACCAGTGGCCAGCCGAGTACGCAAGTCCGTGTCCAACATGTGACTCACACTCGTGTAAGAATAGTGTCATGGCCAATGAAACATAAAATGCCTCATAATAATGGGGTAGTCTCATAAAGTAGGTCCAATGCATATACATAAATAAAATATGATATGACGACATCGTCGTTGCACCCAAGTTTCCTTGGACGTACAATTTATATAGCAGTTTAAAATAAATGAACTAAATAAGCAGAAATAAATTATGTATGCATCACATAGAATGTAAATACAGTACAATGGCAAGGTATACTTGCCGAGAAAATATGGTGTTTTAGTTTGTGTGAGAAGTGGGGTTAGGGTTTGGAAAAGTTTGAAATATATATAGAGATCAAGAGGCGATGGGGAATATTTAGAGGTCCCAAAAGCCACTGCCACTGCTGTTTCTTTCTTTCTTTCTTTCTTTGGTCTTGGTTTCGGTTGAGGGGTGTTTTAGTAATAATAGTAACAAGAAGCGGTGGAATGAGATGGCTCACACGCGCGAAGAAGGGAAAAGCAAAGTTGGTTTTTGCTACTGCTGCTGTTGATATTTTGCTCTCTTAACGGGTCCGGGTAGGCTGAACGGGTAGTGGGTTTAGGATAGAGGGTTTTGGGTTTCGGGTTGAGATCCAATAGGAATTCTTTTCTAATTAATTATTTATATACATATCTATACATAAAAAATTCTAAATATTATATTGGGGCATACGGTTAAGCTAGCAACTGTCCAAAGGGTCTCCTACATGGAATAAATTAGGAAAAAAAAAATTAATGGCTCCATAAATCCCCTATATGCACAAACACCTCAAATAAAAATTAAATAAACTCTATTCCCTCTATTTGGCTCATAATTACTATAAATTAAATAATTAATACGGTTTTCAGAATTAGGGGTTTTACAATTCCCCCAACTCCGACGTCTAGTGTTTCCATTGATCCTACTCCATTGCTTTCCTCTCCTAGTACAACTTCTCCTACGATACCTCCATCGCTGACTCATGATGATCATCCACATATTCTACCAGCCTCCGCTATACTATCTTCTCTATCATCTCCACCTCTACTACAACCTCTCCCTATCGACCAAGTTCTCATTCATTTTAAAACTTCCCTATATATTAAGGAAATTAGCCCAAACTACTTGACCATGTTCTCATTCCCTTGGTCGATCATATATGCCTATCCATATCGACTTTGACTAATGAATACAACATAAATATTGCTCGAATGGATTCTTCATATTGAAGCTAGCTTTCTTGTTTAATCTTAATCCATACATATATTTTGTTGTAATGCATTTGTTATGCGAATGGGTAAAACTTAGTAGGTTTACAAATTACGATAAAAACTATATATAGCTCTTGCCTAAAAAAATGTCATGTTAATTTCCATTATTATAACAAGGTAATAAAGTATAAAAAGTCATATTCATAGCTCCATGAGAAATTTATAGCAGTAGAACAAATAGGCCCCTCGGCGAGAAACTTTAACAGTTGTATCACAATCAAGATAAAATGTATCACAATTTGTGGTGGTGGTGACGGTGTACATACATACTTGATATTCGTTGTCTCTGTCGAAGATGTGCTGCGACAATTATGACTGCTGTAAATATTTGATCCATGAAGTCTTTGGTCTGTCATAATTGCTTCTTATTTTCTTTTGGTTTAATCCTGAAGTAGAAAAAAATTTATGGAAAAGTTTTATTCTCCGTCGTTTGTCGTTATTAGGGACTAGTTGATTCGACAAAGTACCGTATTTTCTTTTGGTTTAATTCTGAAGTACAAAAAAAAGAAAAAAATTATAGGATAATTTTGTTCTTCGTCGTTTGTCGCTATTAGGGACTGGTTGTTTCGGTGAAGTAAAATTTTTGGAAATCGATATTTTTCATATGCATTGCGTACGCACATGCGTACACATATTTTTCCAATTCATTTGTTTGGGTATTTGGAGAAATGAAAATGTTTAATGTTTGGTGTTTTGATGGTTGTTGAAATGAGTTGAAATTTTTTTATGATTTGGAAAGTATCAAAGTAGAGAGGAAGTGACCTCCAACCAAACGCAAAGTGGGAATGATGATTTCTTATTTTACGGAAACTACTTCAGAAGATAAAACTCTGAGGAGTGCTAACTCTTCTCTCGTAGCAAAATATATTTTCTAACTCTTATCTAAAGGAAGATATAAGAGAATATATATTAGGGAGACACAAGTCAACCCTAATAGTCACACCTAATCCGGAGTAAATTTCCAAGGATAATGGACAATTACAACCCATAATTCCTAATTTCTACGGATACGGGGATGTTGTAAAGAACCATCTCGCACCCGATGTTCGTCGCTCCCATACTCCCCCCTGATGGTCCATCTTGTCCGGTGTTCATCGCCGCCCTGCGCCTACCCATCAGCCTCACCATCTCCCTGATGTCCTGGGTGAATCGACCACCTCATCCCATCAGACGTGTTTGCATTCTTAAAAAAATTATATGAAGACTATACTCTTCATACCAAAACTGGAAAATAAATGAAGACTTTACTTTTCTTTGTCTTTGCATTCTTAAAAAATTTATTGACCATAAAGCCATCATTTAAATTTGACATGTGCACAATCTTTCCACTTTCAACATTAAAAACCACATCAAATTGATATGGTCGTTGACAAGCGCACTCCTAAAAGTCTTAGGTGGCGATGCATACTAGGAGACGACAAAACTAAGTTAAAATTGTGTATGCCTCAATATTATCATGGAGGCACTGCTAATAAACATATCTGGATTATGTGGAAATCATCGGTTAGCATCAAAGTTCTGGAAACCACTGATCAATACATAACCTGTGAAGTGGAAAATCAGAATCCCATCCATATAATTGCTTTTTTCTTTGTCTATGCTCACTGTCAAGTTCATAAAAGGAGAGAACTCTGGAGTGGCCTATCCAAGTTTGCATCAGTCAATAGATTACCTTGGTTGATGGCGGGGGATTTTAACGTAGTTGTTTTAGCTACTGAAAAGAGGGGCCCGAGAGGTATAAACCATCTAGCAGTAGAAGATTTCAACAGGTTTATTTTTGGAGCTAACCTACTTGATGCTGGGTTCGTTGGCTCAGCTTTCACATGGTGTAATGGTTTACTACATCACCCCAACACTTGGGAGAGGATCGATAGAGCTTTATATGACCCCAATTTCCTGCTGGAGCTTCCACCAATTTTAGTACAGCATCTACCTCGCATTCATTCAGACCACTGCCCTCTTCTCATTTCAACGATTGACAACAACTTGGTCCCTAAACCATTCAGATTTCAGAGGATGTGGGGTTCTCATTCGGATTTTAGTGAGTTTGTGGCCAGAAACTGGAGCAGCACTTGTGTGGGACAACCTCTTAATAATCTCCACTGCAAATTAAAGCGACTAGGGACAGCCCTTCGTAAATGGAACTGGGAGGTTTTTGGGGATGTTAGAAAAAAGAAGTCAGAACTGATTAATAATATAGAGAAGCTTGAATCCTCTCTCCAATCGAAATGGGACATAAACACTAACAAAGAGTTGGAAGAAGCAAAACACAAACTGGAGGTTGCTATGAACAATGAAGAAATACTAATTCAAGATCAAGCCAGAGTTAATTGGATCAAAGAAGGAGACAGGAACACTTCATTCTATCATGCTATCATCAAGGAACGGGTCACTAGCCACATAACCAGAATATTTCTTCCTGATGGTTCGGTAATGGAAGATGAGGAGGCCCTGAACATGGCGATCTATCACTTCTCAGACTTCTTCAAAGGGATACACACCAAGGACCCAGGTAACTTCATTCAATGTATTCCTAATCTAATTACTGATGCTCAAAATGAAATTCTAGTGGCTATGCCAAGTGATGAGGAAGTGGAAGAAGTGATCAAATCCCTCAATCCCCAAAGTGCTCCGGGTCCGGACGAGTTTACAGGGTATTTCTATATTACTTATTGGCAAATCATTAAAAATGATGTGATGGCCGCTATTTCAGATTTTTTCCTGGGAATGCAACTTCCACAGGGCATAACATCAACCAATATTGTGCTTTTGCCGAAAGTAGACAAACCTTTGGGTTGTAATGATTTTTGGCCAATTAGTTTATGCAATTTCTCTCATAAAATTATTTCTAAACTGTTGGCGGATAGATTTGCAGTGGTTCTCCCAAAAATTATTTCCAAAGAATAATCTGGATTTGTCAAAGGGAGAAGTATTCACGAGAACATAAGCCTAGCGCATGAAATGATAGAAGCCATTGACAACAAAATCACAGGAGGAAATGTGGTTATGAAACTTGATATGTCAAAAGCATATGATCGGGTGAGTTGGAAGTTTCTATTGGCGGTTCTTCGTAAATTTGGTTTTAGTACATAATGAAAAGATCTCATTTTAAGGGCGATATCCAACTGCTGGTACTCTATATCTATTAACAGAAAAATTGGAGGCTTTTTTAAATCTTCTAGAGGGCTTCGACAAGGAGACCCTATTTCGCCTGCTCTATTTATTATTGCTCAAGACGCTCTCAGTAGGATGTTAGCTCATCTCATTTTATACAAGAAGATCAAACCTTTTAGTGGAAGAAAAGATGCGCTCCGGGTGTCTCACCTCTTTTATGCAGATGACAGTCTCATTTTTCTTAACGGAGGGAAAGACAATATTGGCTGCTTAATGAAAACTTTGGGGGAGTTCTCAGAAGTCTCCGGTCAAGTTATAAATTTTGCCAAGTCGTCTTTCATTGTCTCTACCAAATATCATGCCAGAGAGCAAGCTCAATTCATTTTCAATAATACGGGGATTACTCAAGCATTCCTCCCTATCAATTATCTTGGGGTTCCTCTATTCAAAGGGCAGGCAAAAATAGACTACTTCGCGGGACTGGAGGCCAAATTCAGGAAGAAGATAGCCAATTGGCGAGGAAGGCTTTTATCATTTGGAGGTAAAATCACTCTAATTAAAAGTGCCTTAAATGCGCTCCCTATTTATGCTCTGTCAGTTGTTAAATTCCCCAATGCTTATATTAAGAAGTTGGAAACAATTATGGCCAATTTCCTTTGGAATACCTCTGAAGAAAACCGAAGAAAATGGGTCTCCTGGAAAATAATTTGCCGCCCTCTGGATGAAGGCGGTCTTGGTATCAGACTTTTGCAGCTGGTGATGAGATGTCTGCACGCTAAGAGATGCTGGAACTTCATTAAAGGTGAATCTCTATGGGCTCAATATATGTACAGAAAATATGGAGACCCCTTGGAAATTAGTTATGTGAAACAGAATTCATCCTCGTCGCTCTGGTCTTCAATGCTAAAGGTTTTCCCTAATGTTAAAAAACATTATCGTTGGATATTAGGGAGGGGAAATGTTCCCATTTGGAGGTCCAATTGGTGCGGCAAATATTTGCCAAAGCCGAGGAGAATTAGATTTATTCCTTCTGTCCGACAGGTGATTGCTAGTCCGAGAATTCGGGATAAGGAGGGGAATGAGTTTTATGCACGCCTGCTTCTCCCTAATATTTCCAAAGAAATGCTTACACAGGTGGAGTTGCACAATGGACCCGACATACTTTGTTGGGAGTTGGCTTCTAACGGGGAGTTTTCTACGACGTCCTACTGGGAGCATTATCGTACCAAATATGATACTTTCAAATGGAGTGGGTACGTTTGGAACAAATTCATACCGCCAAAAATATCAGCTTTCCTTTGGAGGATCAACAAAAATGCGATTCCGGTAGACAAACGCCTCATCTCCTTAGGCTTCAGATTGGCTTCGAGATGCAGATGTTGTCTTCAACCACAGGAGGAATCGGTAGAGCACCTGTTTGTTACTAGTGAGCTTGCTTCCTCGGTATGGTCTCATTTTGCTCCTAACTTTCATTTACTTATTAATGCCATGTCTGTGGAGCAATTAGCCGAAGTTTGGCTTCTCAATATTTCTCAAAATAATGTTATTGGCCTATGTAGGAATATTATATTCGCTACGGGTTTGTGGGAGATATGGAAGCATAGAATAACATTATTTTTTAGAATATTGACCTTAATGCTAATGAGGTTATACGGCGGATCACCACTAGCCTTCAAATAATATTAAGATCATTCCAACTAGAAGAAAAGCCTTCAGTAGAGGAGGAGAATTTCTTGGCTGCTTCCCATATTTCTCAAAAAATCCACAATATTGGTAGAGGCACTTGGGTTCATTGGAAACCGCCGGAACATGGTCACAAGCTAAATATTATATCAAAAAATAATGGGGTTGACTCTTTCAGTGGAGGGGTAGTCAGAGGCACTGAAGGTCAAATGGTTGCTGCTTTCCAAATTGTTATTACAGGAGGACAAAGCATTAATGCAGAAATAGATTCACTATTATCTGGCATAAAATTCTGCAAGAGTAATAACATTATCATAAATTTTATTGATGCTAGCTCTAAATATCTTTGTGATACTATTATGGGGAAAAGACACATCCACTTGTCGGACACTTATAAAACACGGAAAATCAGGAAAATGATTTCCCAAGACATTCAGGTGGCTTACATTACTGCAGAGGAGAACATGGTTGCAAATGCATCGGCTAACTTGGCTATGGAAACAAGATATAATCAGATTTTTGAATAGGCAGTGGATCTTCCAGATTCAGTGGGCGGTATGCTCTCTTCTGATCAGATGGGGCAACCTATTTTTAGGAAATAATCTTGCTTTATTTCTCCTTTGTATCTTCATGTTTCTTTGGAAAGAGCTATCTCCCTCCCTTTTGTAGGCAGTAAGGGCTATCTCCCTGCGCCAAGTGCTTTATTTTTCAATAAAGGCTAAGGCCCCACGTGGACGTGGTTTACCCCGTCAAAAAAAAAAAAAAAATTTAAAATTGTGTAAGTTGACAATACAAATCTTAATAGGGGCAACACATTTCCAATAGGCACTCTTTCTTCAAAAATTAACCCAAAAATCTTTCCTCTTCCTATTCTCTTTCAAAAATCTTTTTTCCTTCTTCCTTCACTTATGCTTTCAAAAACTTTCTTCCCATTTCTTCCTAGATTTGGGTTTCAACTCTAGGTTTTTTTTTTATATATTATTAGTTTCATGTATAATCCAAGCATTTGTGATAGTTCTGTAGTAGACAGCTTAGTAAGACACTATTCCTTCAAATTTTATTAATGGAGTTTTGAACCTTAACAGATAAAACAATTCCGTTTGACAGAAAGAAGGACTGTACCCTGAATAATTAGGAATAGCAAAATTTTAGAAGTTCTAAGTTGTATGACATTTTGAAAGGGTAGTTTGGAAAGGTTGTTGAAAGCATTTCTATTGCCTCCTATCATTTTTTTTTGGGATACTTTTATCTATAGCCATTATTATAAACAAGGTAATAAAGAATCAAAAGTCATATTCATAGCTCCATGAGAAATTCATAACCATAGAACAAACAGGCCCCTCAGCGAGAAACTTCAACAGTTGTATCGATCACAAGATAAAAACGTTGGCGTGGGGGTGGGGGTGGGGGGTGGGGGTGTTGACGTTGTACGTACATACATACTTGGTCTTCGTTCATTGTCTTTGTAGAAGATGCTGCGATAATTGTGATTGATTGTGCTGTGTGCAAATATCTGATCCATGAAGTTTCTCTCGGCGAGAAACTTCTGCAGCACCATTTGTGGTCCACAGAACAAACAGGCCCCTCGGCGAGAAATTTCAACAGTTCTATTACAAGATAAAACGTGTGGTGATGGTGGTGGTGGTGGTGGTGGTGCGTTGTGGACTGTGTACATACATACATACTTTCGCTTAGTCTTTGGTCTGTAAGAAAGAAGAAACCCCAGGTAATTAATTCCAAATTAAGCGACTTTCTTCATTCCATTTGGTCAAATACTCAACATTCTCTTCTTCTATTCCCTCTTTCCTTCCCTAACAGACTCACATCACCAAAATAAATAAATTAAAGAGTTCACTCCTCCGTGTGTCGTTTATTCTTAAAGATTTTCTCCATACAATCAATTCACATTTGTTATTTCCAGATTACAAACAACATACAAAGTATGTAAAAATCAGAATTACAAATATTACAACCTCTTGCAACTGAATGAAACTTAACTTTCATATTACAGACCTTGAAAATAGCTACTATGCAGCTATGTTGCTACAACCAGAAGGGAAAAAACACTACCAAAAAAAGATATGTTAGCAACGTATTCAGACACTCTTGATTGAAATGTCGCTAAAATTATAGAATTTAGCGACGTTAGAGAACGACGTCTCTAAACATCACTTTGTGCCCTTCGTCCTCATCCGAGTAGCTAGGCTCTGAAGGAGCCTAGTTCCTAAAAAAAATTACCAAGAAATGGCTAAGAAAAATACAACTATTTCTTGGAGGTCTTGAACCTTGCCCTTAAGTGAGACACCCCACCAAACCAACCACATGGGCCACCACTCCCCATGTACACAAGTCAATAAACAAAAAATTTATAACGAAATACACACTTGGGGTTGCACTGGATGTGGAACTATTTCTAGAGAATAATCCCAATAAACCCCAACAATCCCCTACATATTTTAATAATTGGGATGATTGTTCCCCACAGAGACTATATATCATGTATTAGGATATATTGTCGGTTACGATTTGAATCTACCAGCATGGGTCAAACAACAGTACGATATAGAATGGGCTATGCCTTGAATTCGGAACCATAACTGGTATACTTTCAACTCATACAATGACATCAACTTTGCTTATGGTCACACATTAAAGGCCATGTTACTGACCTTGTGAAAACTTGTATCGAGAAGACTTGTACTATTTTCCATCTTTACTTGTGTCGAGAAGACTTGTACGATTTTTCATCTTTGTTACTTGGATCTTGATTTAAGATTGTGTTTGTAAAAATAGAGCGACCCACGAAGTATTGTTTAGGTTACAAAGATGGTATAAAGTTTGTAAAAATTAGAATTATAAAGATTACAACCTCTTGCAATAAAATAAAACACAACTTGTGTATTACACACTTTGAAAATAAATACTATGCAACAAATCTACAACTAGAATGGAGAAAGAAACTGAAACACAAGATACAAAATTGAAATAAAATCTGCGTTGAGGTGATGAACATCATTATAGCGCAAAGAAAAATTCGACCATTTCTGTCGATCTGTTCCTAGGAACCAACAAGTTCGAACAATAGAACTTCTTGAATGCTCCTTGTCACCCTCACACGGACAGAACTTAGACTCTCAGAAGAATGTACGAACAACACTTCGCGGATCTAGCTTCTAACTCTCCTCTCGTAGCAAAATATATTTTCTAACTATCATCTAAAGAAAGAGAGAAGAGAAAATATATAGCAGAGACACAAGCCAACCTAGCCGCCACACCTCCTAATCAGAGTGAATTCCCACGGATAAGGTGTACTTACAACCCATTACCCCCCAATCCCTACTGATAAGGGATGATTAAAATAGAAGATCAATTCAAACAATCATCATGCACAATTTTTGTGGAAAACAAATTTTCGCTCGAGCACTCTCCGTGCGGAAATGACAATTTTTGCGAGAGCGACCTCGGAACGAAAATTCTATGCTCCGCTCACCATGCGTCCTGTTTCTTCTGCGCGACACCCTATGCAGCACTCACGATGCACCCTTGTTGCGTTAGGGCAACACCCACGCAAAAATCGTACGAAAATGAGCATAGAATGGCACAAATGCGCTATCTTGCATCCGATTCGTATGGCAAAGTCCAACATTAAAGTGCCACATTTTTTCTTCGTCCAAGTCCCAGTCTGAGTCCCTAGGTGTCTTCAGGACCTAGCTCCTAAGAAAAATTTCTAAGAAATGGGTGACAAAAACGCAATTATTTTTTGGAGCTCTTGAACTTTGCCCTCTCGTAAAACATTAAACTACCAACCACATAGGCTATCACTTCCCATTTGCACAAGTCAATAAAAGAAGAATATTTTATTGAAATCTACACATAGGGTTCATATGGATGTTGGACTATTTCTATAAGAGCATTACTAAAGGCACTACACAACCAAAATTTTTTGTATTTACAAGTTTGTCAGTTAAAAAAATTACTAAGTGGCTGCCCACTACATAATTTTTTTATACATGACGTTAGAAAAATCTACAATCCTGACTGGATCCACGATTTATGTTGGACTGTCAAATTTTTTAATATATTGGTAGGAATGTCAAAAAATTTCATAGCCCATTATGTAGTGGAAAATTCCTTGGTAAATTTTTTAAGTGATAAACTCGTAAATAAAATAAAAATCTCAACAATCTCGAGAAACTTTTGTAGTGCTTTAGCAATGCTTTTCTATAATTTCAATAACCCACCCCCCAAACAACATTTGTCGTAGTTCATCATTGTAATTATTTATGGATTTTTGAGGTGGCTTAACTGAATGATTGGGCAAGCTACGAGCTTAAATACACTTTGGAGTGAGTTCGGATGGAGTTGTAGTTTTTGGATCAATGAAGCCGTTGCATAATAGACCATTCCTTCTGCTGATCCTCTTCGGTGCTCTCTGCTCCATCAGCACCGCAAGAGACACCGTAACCCCGACACAACCCCTCCTCGACAACGAGACACTCGTATCCTCCGGGGGGCACTTCGCGTTAGGCTTCTTCACTCCGGCAAACTCGAGCAACCGCTACATCGGCCTGTGGTACAACAAGATCACAGTCCAAACGATACTGTGGGTGGCGAATCGTGCTAACCCGGTCGAGAACTCGGTCGGGCTCCTGTCGATCGACTCCAAGGGGACGCTCACGATCACCGACGGAAACTCGACTGTCGTCTGGTCCGTAAGCAGTACCAGCCTAGCAAGTAGTCCGGTCGCGCAACTGTTGGACACTGGCAACTTGGTGGTGAGATCAAGCGGCGACAGCAGCAGCGGGAACTAAGCGTGGCAAGGGTTCGACTACCCGACCGACACGGTGATAGCGGGCATGAAGGTCGGCGTGGACAAGCAGACGGGGCTGAACCGCAACCGGACGGCGTGGAAGAGCGACTACGACCCTTCCCCGGGGAACTACTACTGCTTCTTGGACATCCGCGGAGATCCTGAGATCTACCTGTCCTCTACCGGTTCGGAAAAGATTTGGCGCAGCGGACCGTGGAACGGTGTCCAATTCGGCGGCAGCCAGGATCCCCCACTACAAGTATTAAACTTCAGTTTCATTAACAGCAATGAAGAGACACGTACTCGTACTACGTAGGAAACCAGTCGGTCGTGTCGAGGATTGTGATCAATCAGTATGGTCTGACTCAGCACTCGCTCTGGATGTGGGAGAGCAACCAGTGGAACATCTACTGGTACGCGCCAAAGGACCAGTGCGACATTTACAATCAGTGTGGCCCTTACGGAGCCTGCGATCCTAACAACTCGCCAATGTGCGGGTGTCTTCTGAAGCAGGCTTTCACCCCGAAGAATCCCTTGGCTCTGAGGGGAGGAGCCGAGGGGTGCGTTCGGAACACGGCTTTGGACTGCAGGAACGGGACCGACAGGTTCGTCCTGGTGAGGAATGTGAGGCTGCCGGAGACGCGGAATGCCACAGCTGACAGTAGCTTGAGCCTTGACCAGTGCGATGCCTTGTGCTTGAAGAATTGCTCCTGCACTGCTTATGCCAGTGTTGGCAGGGGTGGCAGTGGGTGCATAATTTGGGTCTCTGAACTAATCGATATACGGCTATACGTCGGAGCAGGACAAGACATCTACGTACGCGTAGCCACTGCCGATATAGGTACATATACACAACTAATTATACCTGTCTTCAAATTCTACATATATACATGCTATAGAGTTGGACAAAGTAGTAGGCTATGTTGCATGAATGGAGACGATACAGATATAAGGTTTTTACATAGTAGTAGGCTATGTTGTATTAATGGATACGATAAGGATACGAAATAGAACTGTAGAAGCATGAAAAATATGCATCCACGCAATCCTGCGTCTCAAAATAAAAACTCAGAAGAGATCAGGTCGCAGAGTCTCCCTGCGGCCAAGAAAGACGACATACATACGTCCCAATCAGCCAAAGCAGCTTTGCCGCAGAAGGACCTAACGTGGCTTCCCGTCAGCAGGATCGTCTCTGACACAGAATCCTGACAAAAAGGATTTTCTGAATACCTCAAAAGACGTGAACAGACTAAACGACAGAAGTCTCACGTTAGCGCAGAACATCACTCTCGACGGGGTGCAACGTCACGTGAACAGCACAACAAGGATCTCATAGTGCTAAGTCAAAGATTTATGTTGGACTGTCAAAATTTTTAATATATTGGAAGAAATGTCAAAAAAATTCATAGTCCATTAAGTAGTGGGCAATTACTTGGTAAAATTTTTAAGTGATAAACTTGTGAATAAAATAAAAATCTCAACAATCTCGTGAAACTTTTGTAGTGCTTTAGCAATGCTTTTCTATAATTTCAATAACCCACCCCCCAAACAACATTTGTCGTAGTTCATCATTGTAATTATTTATGGATTTTTGAGGTGGCTTAACTGAATGATTGGGCATGCTACGAGCTTAAATACACTTTAGAGTGAGTTCGGATGGAGTTGTTGTTTTTGGATCAATGAAGCCGTTGCATAATAGACCATTCCTTCTGGTGATCCTCTTCGGTGCTCTCTGCTCCATCACCACCGCAAGAGACAATCAGTGTGGCCCCTACGGAGCCTGCGATCCCAACAATTCGCCAATATGCGGGTGTCTGCTGCAGCTGCCAGAGACGTCGAACGCCATGGTGGACATGAGCTTGAGCCTTGACCAGTGCGAAGCCTCGTGCTTGAAGAATTGCTCCTGCACTGCCTATGCCACTGCCGATGTTCGTGGGGGTGCCAGTGGGTGCATAATTTGGGCCTCTGAACTAATCGATATACGGCTATACGCCGAAGCAGGCCAGGACATCTACGTACGCGTATCTGCTGCCGATATAGGTACACATATACAATTTGAACCTATCTTCAACTTCTACATACATACATACATGACTCTCTTAGTGAGCACGTATTTCTCATTTTGGATATAGCGTTGGACAAAGTAGTAGGCTATGTTGCATGAATGGACACGATACCGATATAAGGTTGGACATAGGTTTAGGCTATCCTGTATTAATGTATACCATACGGATACGAAACAGAACATTTTCAGATAGGAGGTAGAGGAAAAGCATCCTAGAGCTTCGAAAAAGTCTTCTACTAGTAATTAATGTTTTAATTTGAAAATATTGTCAGATTCTCCTTCGTCGTGGGTTAGTGACATTTATGTCTATTTGGGTTGTAGCCGACTTTTTCATTTGGTTTCATACAATTACTTTGTTTCGAAAATATCCCCGCGAGAAGACTACCATATTAGGGCTTCCTCAATCTCTCTTGCTCGCGAAGCGATTGAGGAGATCGAGAAGCGACTTAATCCGATGAGGGATAAATCAGACATGAGGATGGATGAGATACAGTTTATGTCACGCGGAGGTGAAAAGTGTTAGTCCCGAGGCTTAATCAAAGATGGTAGAACAAAAAATTGAAGTCGAAATCAGGAGTTCACACAAAAGTTCCCTCACTGATATACCTCGATCCAACGAAGAACTATATAAAAATATAATATAGTAGCTGATTACAACTCCTTTTAGGTTACTGAGCTTAAGAACCAAAAATACGTTTTTTCTTGCAAACTCAGTTGCAATTAGGACAGAACATTTACAAATAGAAGAAAAGAGATTAAGGTAGAATAAAAAAAAATTATTCTTGCTGGGGCGGTGAAGACCACCGTTACTAAAACCAAGATTCGTCCTCTATCGACGATCTGCTCCCAGGAGCCAGCAAGTTCACAAGAGAACTTCTGGAACGCTCATAGTCACCTCTTTGTGTGACTCGAACGGACTCCTTTGGACTCATCTTTCTTAATTTTTAGTATATCTCAAAAGGAGTCTAGAGGGCTCTTTATATAGTGAATGATGGAAGCCCATCCTCCTCTTCTTTCCGATGTAGGACTAAAAAACCAATATACAAAATTGATATCCCACAATCATAGCCCAATGCATAGCCCGCACAGCGCCCGTTCAGCACCCGCTCAACGTCCGTTCAGCACTAGCTCAGCACTTGTTCATGCAACACGTACATGCAATACGCGCATGCAACTCGAGCATAAAACTCGCACATAAAATGAGCGCACGAGTGCAACAAAGCGTCACTTTGCACCCTTGAGCCCGAGTCCGAGTCCGAATCTGAGTCCAAGTCTGAGTCACTAAGCCCCTTTGGAGCTTAGCTCCTATTGAATAATATCCAAGAGCACGACAAAAAGTTTAAAAGTTTTCATTGAGGAGTTAATCCTTTTTTCTCCTAATAAAATACTCCCACATGGCATCCATGTGTCCCACTTGACCCCATGTGCACACCACAACACATACAAAGTATTATATTGAGATATCCACTTGGTGGTGTAGCCAATATAGGACTATCTTTACTAGTCCAAAGGCAAAAATACCAACAATTCCCCACATATCTTAATATATAGTTTGAGCGTTCACTACAGTGACCGTCCATCGTGCATTAGGATAGATGTCGCTTCGACTTGAATCTTCCTGTATGGGTCGAATAACTAGACTATGCCTTGAATTATGCACCATATATGCAATTCTTTCCACACACACAATAACATCAGCTGTACTTCCGGTTGCCCATTAAATGTCTTGTGCATGCTTGATTTTGGTGTATGTATCTTGGGCGTCTACAAGTTTACCCTCAAGAGACGGCCTATATCTCTTTCCATACACTCTAGGTGAGTTCTTTTAAGGAGTCATTGGCATGAAGCATTGCGCTTCCTTGTAGTGCTACTCCGTTATGACATGGCCCAAAGTCGATATCCCACCTCATTGTAGTGTCATCCACTGTAGTATGAGGTTCCACCCTCTTTGTAGTGCCAAACTACCCAGCATGAAGCCTTGTGCTTCTTTGTGGTGTTACGCCGCTGTGACATGGCTCGCGTAGCCGAGGTTTTACCCTCTTTAGGTACCTCTTGGTGGTGTCACACCACTGTAAGATGAGGACACCGGCCTCTTCGTAGTGCTGCCTACCACTCTTTATTTTACAATATTAGACCACCTGCCTATATACGGTGCTACGCCGTTGTGACATGGCTTGCGAAGCCGAGGCATTATCCTATCGAGGAACCTCATGGTGGTGTCACCCACTGTAGCATGGAGTTCTCTGTTCCTTTGTAGTGTTGTGCTACCGTGCTTCCTGTAAAGCACGTCGGATATTCCAAATGTCCTAGAACTTATTAAGGCGTCTAAGCCATCCTCCCACAGGATTTTGTTCTACTCAGAGAACAGATAGTAAACAACAATGGTTCTGGGTCCGTAACCCCTCAATGTCTTAAATGACTACCCACTGTTCCTGATGTTCTCCAGTCAATGATTCTTCTTTGAACCAAAAGCTAGATGCCTAGTAGATTTCTCTTTGAACTAATAGCAAAAAACTTTATGGTAGAATTACAAAGACAGAATATCAAAAGTTCTCCAAGCCCATGTATATTGTTTCCTTGACTATATCCGGTGTTACGCCACTATGACATGGCCTGAAGCCAAGGCTTTATCCTGTCAAGGTAGCTCATGTGGTGTCGCCACTGTAACATGAAGTACTACGCTCCTTTATAGTTCTTATGATCAAGTGGCGCTTGAGGTCTTATATGAATGGATCTGCTAGACCCTCCTGACTTCTATCATCAACCACTGTAATAATGCCATCTTTGATGCGCTCATGTAATATCATAAACGAAGCCGCTAGAATCACCTAGCTCCGAACAATAACCGCTACCATGACGCCATCATTGATGCGCTCATACAACACCATGTGCCTTAGTCATACAGATCTCTTCTAACCATTGAAGAGAAAAAATTGATGCCACTGTCGTAGTATCCTGGTTGTCACAGTGAATCAGTACCGCCGAATATGCGCACAAACCACTGCAATATCATACATGAGCTCCCGAAGCCATCATGCTTCCTCTGCTGCAGCCGTCATGAATGCATAGAACTTAGATTTCCTTGAGGGATGAGAGAGCATTGTTTGCTTCTTTGTCTTCCACGATATAGCAAATCCACCCTTTGAGAATACATATCCTCCTGTGGACCTTTAACTCTCTTCTTCTGAACACCAGTTTGCATCACTGAAGCCTTCCACTACTGTCGGATACCTACTGTAGTGTAGTGCATAATTCTAAGTCCTTTGAGATATCTTATTACTTTCTTCACAGCTTTTCAGTACTCAACACCTGGATTGCTCGTGAACCGAATCAACATTCCCACGGCGAAAGTTATGTCAGGCCTTGTAGCAGTAGTTGCATATATCAAACTTCCGATGACGCTTGAATACTCCAGCTGCCTAACACTTTCTTTCGGATTTGGCTTAAGCTTCTTGTCACACCTGTACAGAGTATCAATCCCTGGAAGATCCTGATATCCATTATGTGTGAGCATAATCTCAATATAATGAGATTGTGACAGCACCACTCCAGTGTCCGTCCAGATGATCTTTATCCCCAGGATAATATCAGCTTCCCCTAAGTCCTTCATACTGAACTTAGATTAGAGAAACTTCTTTGTCTCAGTGATACGTGCTAGATCCATACCTAGAATCGGCATGTCGTCCACGTATAGACAAACAATGACTCCTCTCCCATTAGCAAAATTTGTGTAAACACACTTGTCCGTCTCACGGACCCTGTAGCTGTTTGACCTTATAAATTTATCAAACTTCTCATGACACATCTTGAGAGCTTACTTCAGATCATATAATGATTTTACCAACTTGTAGACTTTGTCTTTAAGGCCCTTGACGATGAAACTTTCTTGTTTTGCATGTAAATCTCTTTGATCAATTCATAATTCAAAAATATTGTTTTCACATCCATTTGATGTATAACATGCTTATGGATTGCACTTATAGCAATCAACATCCTGATGGTCGACATCCGTGCTACTGGAGCATATGTGTCGAAGTAGTCGATCTTCTGCTTCTGAGAAAATCCCTTGGCTACCAGGCTTGCCTTGAACTTGTCAATAGTTCCATCGGTCTTCATCTTCTTTTTGAAGATCCATTTGCATCTGATTGGTTTAGCTCCTTCAGGAAGATCGACCAACATGAAAGTGTTGTTAGAGATTATTGAGTCATACTCATCATTTATAGTCTTCCTCCAAAAGTCAACGTCTCTAGTCTTTATCGCCTCATCATAGGTAAGTGGATCTGCTTCCACATGATAGGTGACAAATTATCTCCGAGTCCTTCTGTCTCCTCACCCTCTTAGTTCTTGGTTCTGTGAGTTCTGGTTCGAACGTTGTCTCAGGAATGACAACTTTTTCTTGGACTACATCTTTATTGGAAGCGATAGCCTTCGTTACACTCACATTATTCTCCGGAATGTCCGCGATAACAACGTTCTTGTGCATTGCAAATTTATCTTCGAAGAATTCTGTATTGCAAGATTCAACGATATAGTTAGACTCGATATCAAGGAACCTTCGAGCATCACTCTTTTTAGCATATCCCAAGAATATAGCTTTTGTAGTCCTCGTCCCCAGATCTGTATCTTCAAGTTCGAAAGCTTTATATACGCCAGACACCCCCACACTTGAATGACATTCAAGTTAGGTCTGACCTTGAACCAGAGTTCATGAGGAGTGATATCAAAAGTTGCGTACGACACTCTGTTCAGAATGAACGTAGTCGTTAGAGCAGCTTCTCCCCAAAAATAGTTTAGAAGACCCGTAGTTAACAACATAGAGTTCATCATCTTTGTCAACGTCTTGTTCTTCCTTTCTGTTACTCCATTTGATTGAAGAGAATTCGGAGTAGTCGTCTCATTGACAATTTCATGTTCTTTATAGAGCAATGCGAATTCAATGGACATATACTCTATGCCTCGACCACTTCTGAGTCTCTTGAGTTATTTTCCTTTTTGACGTTCAGCGTCAGCCATGAACTCCTTAAAATTCTCAAATGCTTCGTCTTTTGTCTTGAGCAGATAGACGAACGCGTACTTTGAGTATTCATCGATGAAAGTAATAAAATACTTCATCCCGACCTTTGTGGAGAACTGTTTGAAGTCACAGATATCTGAGTGCACCAACTCCAGAAGGTCTGTACTTCGGTTTACTTGTTTGAACGATTTTTTGTAATCTTTGTCTGCACACAGATCTCACACTTCTCCACTTCCTTCACTAGCAAGAAAAGTCAAATTAGCGACGTTAAAAAATGTCGCTAAATGACCAAAAAATGTCGCTAATCACTTTTAGCGACGTAATTAGCGACGTTTTAAAGAAGTCGGAACAAAGCACGTCGCTGAAAGAAAAAATGTCGCTAAACATCGCTATGCCGACATTTTTTAGCGACTTAAATGTGTCGCTAAATTAGCGACGCAGCGTTACTAATTAGCGACGTTGATTAACGTCGCTAAACGTCGCTAATTAGCGACTTATATAGCGACGTTACAATGACGTCTTTAATGACCTGGCAATACAGCCATGTCAGCAATTTGCGACGTACAACGATGTTTTTAGCGACATATTTAGCGACGTGTATTTAACGTCGCTAATTAGCAACGTGTATACACGTCACTAACGTTGCTAAACGTCGCTAATTTTATAGAAAAAATAAAAAAAAGAATACTGAATTATTTTCAAACAATTATTCCTGTAGTTTATTAAATCATAATATGTACAAATAGACCCGGAGCAACCCTCCGTTGAATTTCTGGATTTGCCAACCCCCTTGGGTTGAACACTCAACACCGGTAAAATAACATATTTAATATGAATAATATAATAAAATTTGAAGAAAAGAAAGCATCCAGCAAATCTCATCGTAAAGAATACGACAAATATATATCCATACAATCTCATCCTAAATAATAAAAAAACTACAAATATCCAGCAACCAGCTATACTACTGCGGATCTGTAGGAGGCTGACCACCGGCGCGCATGAAGGATAAGAATAGCTCATAGTGCTCCCGTGGAATCGACACCGATGTCGATGGAGAAGACAATGACGTCGGTGGAGTCTGTGTCGATGTAGGCGTACTAGAAGGCCGTACCCGCTCCAAGTTTGCGAGTCGCTGGTTGTAAGAATCCATGGTAGATAACAGCCTCGTACTGCTATGAACCATTGAATCCTGCATCATCGTCAGCCTCTCGCCCATCGATAGCTATGATGCCTGCAGCTCCGTGATGTAGCGGTCTGTCGAGACTCTAAGATCATTTGTCAAATCCTGGAGCTCCGTGATGCTGCGGTCGAGCATATCGAATCGTGCGATGGGCGTCGGATCGTCCGCCTGCGGCTGGGACCGGGGCTGCTCCTCCATCCTTCGCAGCAACTCGTCACGGAGAGACTCAATCTGACGGTCAACGACCTCCTGGACTCTGGCCAACGACTGCGAGGGCTGTGTGGAATGCGCAGCTGTCGGGGAGGCCCTAGATGACTGCGTCGCAACCAAGGCGCCATAGGATCCCGTACCGTAGTACGTACCCCTCTGGAGACCACCAGCTGCAGTCACCCACAGGTCGTCCGCCGACGGAGCTGGAGCGGGCTGCGAGGAAGTACCAGCCTCTCCAGGTGTAGGTGCACTAGCAGTCGCCCGCTTACGCAGCCTAAGATACTCGGCCTAGAAAGGTTTGGAAACTCGATAATTGCCTAAGTTATATTAAAATTAATACAAAGTAAAGTAATACTTACATAGGTCTACGAGGCCCTCTCATCAATGAGATTTTCGTCCTTGCGATGGGTGGCCAAGAAGACGGTCACCTTGTTTGCATCCTCACCCCTCTGTACCTGTTAAAAATATATTATTTAGTACTAAACTTAAATATTTTTTCCTACTACCATTTTATGGTACTTACATTAAAATAATATATTTTAAAAGAAAAAACATACCAAACGACGGAAATGTTCCGTCATCGGAATCGAGCCACCACACCACTAGGCAGCATTCCGCCTAGCCGCCTTGGCCTTCTCAGACCTTTCCTTATAGCTCGGATCGTCGAATCTAGCCCTCATCGCAGTCCACTGCTCAGGCGTAATCCAACCTTGGATCGGTTTTCTAGCACGATCACGAGCCTTCTGGTCATCCAGAGCATCTCGGATAAGCTTGGCGACAACGGTAGGAAAGAGCCGCTCGATCAACTCAGCCCGGTACGGAGGATAGAAATATGTTTGCTACAATAAATAATTTAGTAAGTGAGCATCACGGATAAGTTATATAATATGCATAAATTAGAGGATTTATTTAATATACTTTTACCTGGAAGTGCGCAAACTAGAATGCCTTCCTCTCCTCTGGAGCCTCAGAGTAGTTGATCCAAGGGCCACCGTAGTTGTTCCTCAGAAATTGGCCCAGACATCTCTGAACCGACGATGGACGATATCTATACAGAGATAATTATTTTGATCGAAAAAGTCAATATACGATGAATAAAGAAATATACGATATATATTATGCTAAACCATCTAATTGACTTACTTTGTACCGTCGGCCCAAATCTCTGTCCTCGTCTCCTCCGGATGTGCGCATGGAGGATTTTGCTGATGTTGGGACAACGTCGGCACGACCGCCTCGACATGCTCATCTGTCCCCATGGTTCCGTCAGCAGGAGGAACGCTGGACGAGGGAGTACTATCACGCCTAGAACTACTCGTCCCAACAGTCGGAAATGTGAGTGATCGATATACTGGAGTACTGGGCGACGACGATCCGGAACCTACAGTAGGCAGTACCGGAGGAGCACTCTGTCTACCTCGGGACCTACCGAATCCTCCGCGTCGTCCTGTCATACATGATAACAACATATGATGAATATAGAAAAACACAAATATATAGTACATTCTACTGTCAAAATGTGATGCATATCTCAAAGCATTCTACAGTCAAAATATAATACATATATTCATTAAAATAGTACATTCTACAGTCAAAATATAGTTACATTCTACAGGCAAAATATTTCATTTTCAATCATCTTCAGAAAGTTCAACTTGTTCGCCTTCCTCGTCCTCCTCTCCCTCTTCCTCCTCCTCGTCTTCACTTTTATCTACTTTGTCTTCTTCTTCGTCTTCTTCTTCGGATAATTCTATATCTTCTATATTATTACTCGTGTAATAAGTAACTTCCGTTGAGTCCACATCGACAATATTTGTTACAAGAGGTAGATCGTCCTCCTGATAAGCTATTTCGTCAATGTCAAAGTATTTCTAGCTTTAGTCTTGCATACTGCCCACCAATCCGACCTTGCTGTCTCGTGTCTAGGATAAGTTGGGAAGTGCACGAGCTGAGCCTGACTTGATAGGACAAATGGTTCGTAGCCTTGATATCTACTCTTGTAGTTTATATCCACAAGGCCATGCTTGTCAATATTTCAACCTTGATCTTGAATTGGATCGAACCATTCACACTTGAATAGCACGATATTAGCAGGTTCTGTGCCATAATTATATGTCAACTCCACAATCTTTCATAAGATGCTAAAGAAATTATTGCCTGGATCGACGTCTTTGTAGTTTGAAGATTTGATACACAAACAACTATTTTTCGTGGAATCAAGATCCAGAAAGCTGTCTCTGATAGGAGCATTTGTTGACTTGAACCTGAACCCATTCACACAGAAACTTGGCCATATTTTAACGGCAGTAATTGGTCCCTTGTCTAGAGTTCTAATAGATTCGGTCTCGGGTGTTATTAGACGATCGACCTAAATAACAAAGTAGCGATAGTAAGTTATTTGTTTTGCAAGTGAAGAATTAAAAAGTAATTACCAAGCATCTTACATATGCGCTCAACCAAGAAGGAAAATGGCATCTCATTTCTTGTTCTACTTCTTCGTCTGTTATATAGGGTCTAACCGACCTCAACTCATCATTATATGTGCTGAAAAATAATGAAAAAACTGCTGATTAGTAGCATAATAGTATCTTATAGTATTACATTGAGATGATATAAACGTGGACGTATTAATTACTTACCCCTCTAGCTTCTCCACTTTATCCTCGTCGTAATTGAGTAATATATACAACTGAGCAGCCCTTAGCTCGTCGTCATTCAAATATCTCTTCTTCATTTTTCTTGATAGCTTTTCGGATGCATTGAATACTTTGAGTATTGCATCATTAGATTCCTGATATGCGTCGTCGTTTCTCAGAGCTTTCGTTCTATTAGTAGCAACATGCGGTTTAAAATACGTCGAGCAAAAGTTTATAATCTCCTCGAGAACATAAGCTTCACAAATAGAGCCCTCAACCCGTGCCTTGTTTTTCACCTTTCTCTTTAGGTGATTCAGATGCCACTCGAAGGGGTACATCCACCGATAACCGACAGGACTACCAACACATGCCTCATAGGAAAGATGAATTGGCAAATGCTCCATAGAGTCGAAGAATCCAGGAGGAAACACCTTCTCGAGCATACATAGAGTTACCGCAATGTCCTTCTCTTGCTTTTCTAGACGATCGACGAGCAACTTAGTACAACAAAGATCTCTGAAGAATATGCTGAGCTCTGTCAATGGATCCCAAATGACCTGCGGTAAGAATTCCCGAAATAGAATCGAAATTAACCTCTCCATGAATACGTGACAATCGTGGCTCTTCATACCCACCAGTTTGTTCTCCTTGAGGTCGACGCATCTTCTCAAGTTCGACACGTACCCGTCTGAAAACTTTAGACCCTGAATCCACCTACAAAGTCTCCCTTTATCCTCTTTCTCCAGTGATAAAACTGACTTAGGTTGCTTTAACTTTCCATTCCCCTCCTCTATCAAATGCAATACAGGACGTCTACATATTTCTTCTAAGTCCAACCAGGCCTTCGAATTATCTTTTGTCTTCCCTTTTACCTCTATTACAGTATTAATTATGTTATCAAGCACATTATTCTTGATATGCATGACATCAAGGTTATGTCTGATCAGATTGGTGCTCAAATATGGCAGATCCCAGAATATACTCCTCTTCGTCCAGTTATGGGTGCGACCAAATCCGTCATACTTGTACCCTTAGCAGGCTCTTCGATAGCACTTGGTAAATCTTTTACCTCTTCCCATATCGTGTATCCGGGCTACCTTGGCGGTGGATTGGCCTGCTCCATAACTCCCGCATGAAAAGCATTCCGGTTCCTCCAGTACGGATGATCCTTCGACAGAAATTATCGATGACAATCGAAGAAGCACGGTTTGCCTCCGTATTTCAAATGGAAAGCCTTAGTACGGTCGATGCAATACGGACATGAGAGACGACCATGGGTGCTCCATCCCGATAATATTCCATAGGCCGAAAAGTCATTGATGGTCCACATAAGTGCTGCCCTCATCTGAAAATTCTGCTTTCTAGAAACATCGTACGTGTTGGCATCTACTTTCCACAGCTGATTCAACTCATCTATCAAAGACTGTAAATACATATCGATGTTCCTCTTCGAATTGTTCAGACCTGAGATAATAACGGTTAGGAACATATACGAAGTCTTCATGCACATCCAAGTTAGTAGATTGTACGGAGTGACGATCACAGGCCAACACGAATACTGGGAGCCTGAAAGTCCGAATGGGGTAAAACCGTCAGAGGAGAGCCCCAATCTGACATTACGTGGATCCGAAGCAAAATCTGGATACTCTCCATCAAAGTGCTTCCATGCTTCTCCATTGGATGGATGATCCAATACTCTTTTGATCTGTTTTTGCCTGTGCTAACTCATATTTTCTGCAGTCTCCTTAACCATAAACAACCGCTGCAACCGCAGCGTCAAAGGCAAGTAGTGCATCGAATCGATAGGCTTCCTTGCACCGACAGACTTTCCTCTAACAGTGGCCTTGTAGCGATCAGCACCACCGAATCTGCACGCATCTTCATCCTTGTCGTCTTTGTAGTACAACATACACCCGTTGCGATATGCATCGATTTTCTCGTATTCCATTCAGAGCGATCTCACCATCCTCTTAGATCGATAGAAGTCTTTAGGCAACTTTGCACCCTCGGGCAATATCTCTATAATCAAATCGATCAGTCGATTATAGCATTCTTGCGACATGTTAAAATCGGATTTGATGCTCAATAATCTTGTAACCACCTCTAACGGTGAATGATCCTAACAACCAGGATATAGTGGAGTCCTTGCATTCTCCAGTAACTCCATAAACTTTGTAGCATCGGCATTCGGTGCCTCCTCAGCTGCATCATAATTGTCTGGATTGCAACTAGGTCCCGCCGTATCATAATTATCCGGATTGAAACTAGGCCCTGCCACATCATAAACCATGTTCACCCACCCGTCGTCGTAAGCATCGTGGTCGTGGACATCCATATACGGCTCCACATAAGGCTCTGACTCCGATGCTAGAGACACAAGTTTTCCGTGCGCGATCCACTGATAATAATTTGGCGTGAAGCCCTTCGAGTACAAATAATATGTGACTTCCACTTCTGGATGATATTTCCTGTTGTGACATCTCACACACGGACACTTAATTTTGGTATCGTCCATGTACTGAGGGAACGCCTTGGCGAACTACAGGAACTGTTGTACACCCTCAATGAATTCATCCCGCACACCGCACATGTTATCAGGATGACGGTTGTACATCCACGAACGATGACGCAGATAGTAATTTATATCCATTTCTAGATACTTCTACAAAAATGACAGTATGTATCATATAAATTATTACATACAGTGGTTTATCACCTAACTTCATAACTTTCATACTATAAAAATCATAACTGATATAATATATACTATCATTTATCAAAGTCTAAAATAAGCAATATTCAAAACAACTAACCATTTAAACTAACACATACACCTATCAACTAACAGTCATCAAGTATTAACTTACCTACAAACTGAGAACAATACCCAACTAACATGTAACACTAACCACCCTTTAACATATAACTTAACATTTACTAACAATTGACACTACATCATGGTCTCTAATTCGAATACCAAACTAAAAGTCATATCTAATTATCATACTCCTACAACTACCTGACACTAACCTTCACCATATACTAACCATCATCAATCATCTAACTACAGAGAGTGTGCCACTGAACTAACAATCATCAACTTCAAGTTCCACAATCAACTTCCTGCCCTGGACTTAACTGTATTCAAATCTGAAAACAACACCCACTGAACTACACCTAAACAGCAACCTGATTCCCCCACATTGATGCTTACTGTAGTTCTTCCTACGGTGGACTATCTGACTACCTCTCCCGCCATAGCACTATGAACTGCACTATAAGTGTGCAGTCAACAAACTACAGATAGTGTGCCATACTACATAACTGCAGCTGCCCCCAACCACACTTCTAGCTTACTGACTTACCTCAGCATGCTCCAATGCACATTGGGCTGATGTGCCTCAAGTCTCCCCCTGCTCACTGCTAGTAAGCAGTGCTCACTGCTGCTGTTACCTCTACTTGCCATGCTTACATGTGTACATCACTCTATATGCTTGTGGGCACTCAAACCCGAGCCCCTCACATATTCACCATTGCACATCTAAAACCCAACTTGAGTCACGCTCACTGATACACTTATATCAGTATACACCATATCCTCACTCATTTGCTGCTAACATAGGACACCAATATGATACCCTCAACTTTGATATACCCTCCCTGCATACTTCAATAACACTCTCACACACACTCTAACTAATATAAAAGTATCAATATCAACCACACAAATAACACTAACAATACAGACACTATATGCACTGGCATTTGGTGCCAATAGTCACTTCTCCTGTTGCTTTCTTGATGTTTAGTGCACATACATTTTAGTGTGCATGTGTGTGTCGAGTATAGTGTCAGAGTATGATCGTTGGGGATAGGTAGGTATTAGGAATCAATCATGATCAAAAACCCTAACCCTAACCCTAACCCTAGGTCCTGATCAGTGTCTGTGTCAGTGTCAGTATGTGTGTGTGTGTGTGTGTCGTGTCTGTTTCAGTGTCACATGTGTGTCCTGTGAGAGAGAGAGAGAGATAGAGAGAGAGAGAGAGAGAGTTAGGGTTTACCTAGAGCTCGAGGAGGAGGAGGGGGATGCCGGAATAGCCGCTGTGGAGAGCCGATCGCCGGAGCGGGAGGGGGATTTTTTTTGTTTTTGAAATCGAAATAATTTCGACAGAAGGGGAAAAACGAAACCGAGCCCTAATTAACCAAATTTTAGCGACGTTAACGACGTCAAATAAAAACATCGCTAAATTAAATTTTAGCGACGTCGTAGACGTCGCTAAACACGTTGCTAAATATTTTTAATATAAACGTCGCTATATACGTCGCTAAACGTCGCTAAATTAGACATATTAGCGACGTTTAGCGACCTTAATTGAACTTATAGCGACTAATCTTTTAAAATCTTAATAAAAGTCGCTAAACGTCGCTAAATGTAGCCATTTAGCGACGTCTAACGACGTTTTTACATGGAGTCGCTAATTTATATATTATTAGCGACTTTTCCTTTGACGTCGCAAAAATACGTCGCTAATCCCGCTTTTTCTAGTAGTGCTTACCCCCACATTTAGAGATAAGCCATAGACTAGACATCTTACAATACAGATTATATGTCCTAGTCTTGGTGTCCCACAACTCTTGTAATGAGACTCTACTTACAAGCAGAAGCTCGAACATCCATCTAATACTGAATCCTTATTTCAAAGTATGTCTCTTGCCAAGATATCACCATCTGGCAACCATGGATGTTCACCCTCAAGTCTGCAACAGACTTACTGAGATTAGTTCCATGCATGGTAATCACTGGTACTTTGCTACACGTACTTATTTGACTGTAACTTCTCGAAGTCTAGAACCATTGTCCCAATCCCCAGATCCTCTGCTTGATCCTTATTGGCTATCGAGAACTTCGGCCTTCTTCAGTGATAGGCTTGACCTCGGTGAACTGCTCTTCCTAGAGCTCCCGTGGCTAGATGCACTAGTGTCTATTCACCAGTCAGCAACCACGCCAGATGACTTAACCTGTGCAACCATAGAAACCAAGTTAAGTAATCAAAGTAACCAAATTAAGCTTTTACCTTGCTATTTTGGTTTAAAATTGGATCTGCAATCCTCATTCTCATGGTCCTTCATGCTTGAAGAGACATGCGCCAAGGTGCTCATAGCCCTATTCGTATAACCTGGTCGCGCATAGACCTTGATTAGATCTAGCCAGATAGATGCTTCCATGCGCCAAGTCCTGCCATGCACCCAAAGAACTCCATGCGTAGTGACTACACTACACCGAACCCGCCATACGCAGTGAGTGCCCTGTGCCGAGACTGCTTATGTTCCAAGTTCTTTCATGTTCTAATTATTGCCATGAGTATATGCATAGTGCCAGTCTCTCTTCTGCAACCGTAGTAGACTTCTCTATGCGGCTACTAGCTTCAGACATATCCATGCGGGAACTTGCATCAAATGTCGACTTTCTTTCTCTTGGAATATGTGTCTCCAGCGACGCCAGATCAAGTTCACTTCCATCCGCAGGAATGGTAGATCATGGATCTCTCTACCATCGTCCAACATTTGATAGAGTACTCCTTCCAACTTACTCAGATTTTGCTTTGAGATTGTTAGTCCCGAGGCTTAATCAAAGATGGTAGAACAAGAAGTTAAAGTCGAGATCAGGAGTTCACACAAAAGTTCTCTCACTGATATACCTCAATCCAACAAAGAACTATATAAAAATATAATATAGTAGTTGATTGCAACTCCTTCTAGATTACTGAGCTTAAGAACCAAAAATACGTTCTTTCTTGCAAACGTAGTTGCAATTGGGACAGAACTATTACAACTAGAAGAAAATAGATGAAGATAGAATTAAAAAACTATTCTTGCTGGGACGGTAAAGACCACCGTTGCTCAAAGCAAGATTCGTCATCTATCCACCATCTGCTCCCAGGAGCCAGCAAGTTCACAAGAGAACTTCTGGAATGCACGTAGTCACATCTTTGTGTGACTCGAACGGACTCCTTTGGACTCCTCTTTCTTAAATTTTGGTGTGTCTCAAAAGGAGCCTAGAGGACTTTTTATATAGGGAATGATGGAAGTCCATCCTCCTCTTCTTTCCGATTTGGGATTAAAAAATCAATATACAAAATTGATATCCCACAATCGCAGCCTAATGCATAGCCCGCTCAGCGCCCGTTCATGCAACACGTGCATAAAATGAGCACACGAGCGACGATCCTGACGTGCTAAGTGCAAAGTATGCCAACAAAACGTCACTCGTCCTTGAGCCCGAGTCTGAGTCGTAGCTCCTATGGAATAATATCCAAGAGCATGACAAAAAGCTTAAAAGCTTTCAGTGAGGAGTTAATTTTTTTTTTTCTAATAAAACACCCCCACATGGCATCCATGTGCCCCACCACACCCCATGTGTACACCTCAACACATACAAAGTATTATATTGAGATACCCACTTTGTGGTATAGCCAATGTAGAACTATCTTTACTAGTCCAAAGGCAAAAATACCAACAAAAAGTGCGCTCTCGATCGAAAGCTAAGACAAAGGAGATAGGTGGTCTTCTTGGCAAGTGGTCCAGTGATGGGTCGGCTTTCTCGAGATTCCCTTGAGAGTACGCAACCCTGTCCTAAAGGCGCTGGAATCGGCTAGAGAGAAGGACAACATGTCCGGTATGCCCATGCATGCTACATAGGCAGTAATCGGTTCCAGTGGCCGAAAAATGAGCCGGGGGGGGGGGGGGGGGGACAAAATTGATTTTTAGGTAAGAGGGTCTAAAGGAAATGGTCTTCTTCCGATCTCTCTGAGGTCGTGGGGTGGCTCCTCTATGCAGAACTAGTGGTAGTTGATAGTCTGCGCATGACGTACATCTCTGCAGACGATGTAGCTATCGCGGTGGTGGTGTGAAGGAATACGATGGTAATGTATGTAGTGCCGGCCCATGCCCTTCCTATCCGGTTTTCTCGGTGTTTGCGCATCGAGTGTGCTGACTAATCTATCTGGATTAATGAAACTATTCTCCATAAAGAATGGATTCTTCTTCTTTCTTAAGTTTTCGCTTGAGTCTGATCTGGAGAGAGTCCTTTTTGAGGGTCTGTGGATTCTTGGGGGCGGATGGTTGTCACCAAACTTTGGTGTCCTACGACCGAGACCATTTCCCGAATCCTGTTGGAAATGTCGTTCGGGCCGGAAGATCTGATGGAAGTCCTAACGGATGGTATGGTGGATGCCCCATCCTCTCCAATATTGTGGAGAAGAGGGAACTATACTTAGAAATTCTAATTCTCTGCCTAATCTAATGCCTCCTAGGTGGCTATTGAGGTCGTGGGGTGGCTCCTCTATGCAAAACTAGTGCTAGTTGATAGTCTGCGCATGACGTACATCTCTGCAGACGATGTAGCTATCGCGGTGGTGGTGTGAAGGAATACGATGGTAATGTATGTAGTGCCGGCCCATGCCCTTCCTATCCGGTTTTCTCGGTGTTTGCGCATCGAGTGTGCTGACTAATCTATCTGGATTAATGAAACTATTCTCCATAGAGAATGGATTCTTCTTCTTTCTTAACTTTTCGCTTTTGAGGGTCTATGGATTCTTTGGGGCGGCTGGTTGTCACCAAACATTGGTGTCCTACGACCGAGACCATTTCCCGCATCCTGTTGGAAATGTCGTTCGGGCCGGAAGATCTGATTCTGATGGAAGTCCTAACGGATGGTATGGTGGATGCCCCATCCTCTCCAAAATTGTGGAGAAGAGGGGACTATACTTGCAAATTCTAATTCTCTGCCTAATCTAATGCCTCCTAGGTTGTCCTCTCCTCTCCTCTCGGACAAGCTCTGTTACTCTGGAGGGGTGGCTTGGGAGGAGAAGCGGGTTTTCCACCCAAGAAGCTCTCCCAGATTCCAATGCGGCAACTTTGGTATCTTGGATCGCAGTACGGAATAGGAGGTAGGAGTTTGTAGACAGCTGATTCAGATCCCCTCAACAACTCTCAGGATCCCATAACCAAAAGATGGCAGTCGTTATGAGATCTCTACTGAAGACTGTATAGAGGGTGTGGTGTTGAAGCTTATATTCTGGGGCTTCGAAACCGGTCAGTTTTCAGCTTAGTTAGGAAAGTATTTCAGAAAAAAAATTGAAGTTACCAAAACTTTCGCTATCAAAGATGTCAAAAATATGAAAAATATTTTTTTTTAACATTTTCGCCAACATATGACTATGGGTTTTTTTGGGTTTGTTTTCTGTTGGTTTTTTTGTTCTGGTTTATTTTTTGGGGGGTTTTTGTGTTATTATTTGGGATAGTTGGGTTTGATTTTTTTTGTGTTGGTTTTGAGGGGATTTATTATTCTATTTATGAACACCTTCGATTGTTTATGAAAATTTTAAATTATTTTATTTCATTTATTCTTGTAAAAAAAAAACTTTCAGAACAGCTTGTTACCAAGCATGGATTGGATTAGTTTAAAAGTCGATACTTAAAACCATTCAAAATTGAACCCCTCATAGCCGTTCATAACCGATACTCTAACATCGTCTCATAGCCGCTACTTCTGCAATACGAATGGGTTCCTCCGATATGCTCTAGTTGTAAATGCTTTAGGCACACTACTTCTCAGTACCCAGAAGTACAAGTGAAAGGGACTCAGCTACATGAGGGAACCAAAAAGCGGGCAGACTTGGCTAGCTTGAGGAAAGAGGAAGAGATGGAAGAAATTACCCTAAGGGAACATATGGTCACAGAGGAATGGGGATGTATCACAGGAACGTGTTTGAATCGTATGCACTACAAAAATACACTGTTTAGCATGAAATTATCCGTCGTTAAAATGCATATTTTTGTCCCTATTTGCATTTAGCGACTGATTAGCGACGAAAATATTCTATCAGAAAATTAATGTAACTACGAAAATTATGTCGCTAATCCGTCGATGAAGCGACGGATTGAGCGACATAAATCCAGCGACAGATCAGTGACGTATAATTTTTGTCGCTAAACTTTCTGACTACTTAAGGACAAAATAGCGACGGATTATGTGAGCCCAAAATTTGCCAAAATTTCCAGAAGGTTTTGCACATTCAGGGCTCACAGAGTTCGTCGCTAATTCGTCGCTAAGTCGTCACTCTCAGTGACGGATTAGCGACAAAATCTGATACATGTTTGGTACATTTGTGTGTATTAGACGTTTTAGCGACGGATAGTTCTTCCCCATGTAGTCGCTGGCCTGAGATTTTTCGTCTGTAATCCGTCGTTGGCCTGAGATTTTTTGTCGCTTTTACGTCGTCAGTCCATTGCTAAAGGTAATATTTTTTCCAGAAATTAATTTATGCTGAGCATGTACCTGTTATACATTCATCAATTTTCACACAAATAAATTCCACACAAGTAAATTCCACACAAACTAATAAAACCCACACAAACATGTACAAATATTATATATACAATAAAATAATAAAGTAGAGTAATCCAAACATGTACAAATAACTGTTATACAATCCCACAAAGTCAAATAAATACAATCAAATCAAAAAAATACAACCAATTCAAAAAAATTCCACAAACTCAAAAAATCTATCAAGTCGACGGTGGAGGCGGAGGCGGCGACGGCTGGCTAGCCATGTACTGTGCCACAACCATAGCGATGATATCCTGTAGATCATCAGGAGCAATGGCAGATGGAGCAGTGGCAGGAGCCGTCGAAGGAGCTGGATGACCCATCGATATCGTCGGAGGAGCTGGAGCCGTCGGAGTAGCTGGAGGGCCCAACGTAGTAGCCGTCGGAGGAGCAGGTGCTGCAGCATCATGAGTTTCTATCAACTGTCAGACCAGCTCATGTAGCTCATGCACAGTCGTCGTGAGCTGCTCCAGAGATATCGTACTAGAAGGAACGCCTGAGTCTGGCACCGATGGAGCTGGAGTAGCCGTCGGAGGAGCTCTAAAAAGAACCGACGGCTGGGATGCCAACGATCTGGTACCGTACACGCTGCCGCCTTTCTATCTCCCGACAGCTTGTACCCACCGATCGTTTCTCTCAATCGGCGTACTGCTCGCAGCACCCCCCTCTAACCTCTCATACGTCTCCTATATTTATTTATATAAATATGTTTAGAGTTATATGTGCTATTTTTAATTTTGGTTAGAGTATCATATTAGATACTAGATATCATAGTATATGTATATAATTTGAGTTATATATATTTGATTTTCATGATATCTTAAAATAGGATATTAACCAAGGTTCAAAGTATCGTAATCGAAATTGGTATCGGACAATTCCTATGAGGTTTAAAGTAAATTGAATGAAATTATAATTTTAAGTACTTACAGTATTTACATTGTTGTTTCTTAAAATAGGATATTAACCAAGGTGCATAATTTTAAGTATTTACAGTGTTGTTTCTTAGTATTTTTGAAATTGAATGAAATAGTAATCACCCTTGTCGATTAATTTACATGTGATAGATAAGTTTTTCTCTTTTATATGCTTCTACAATCTTAATATAACCTAATATAACTTCATAAACCATTAGAATGGATAAAAAAATCAACCTAGAAACTAAATGTCATAGTTTGACTGTTTGGCCTAGAGTTGACCTAGTTTAACTGTTTTGACCTAGAAACCTAGAATCTAATTAAACTATAAAAATAATCTATTTAAATTGAAAAAAATTATAAAGACAACTTACATATGCTTTGGTGGCCCGCTCATCTACGAGCTTTCCATCATTCTTTCTTTTGTGGGTCCGTTGGAAGATTGTTGGGAAGTCGGCGGTCTTGGTGTCTTTTCCGGCTCTGGCGGCCTTGTCGCACTGTAAAAATTAAGCAATTAATAAATATAAAAAATTAGAATTACAAAAAAATTGATATGGTGAAAATTTTTAATACTAACAATCCGTCGAAAAAGCTGGACGGTAACCAGTATGGAGACCACCCTTACCACGGGAAACCTTCGCCTTCTCGCACTTTTCCTTGTAGGCCGAGGTGTCCATCTTCTTCATCTCCTCTCAGTAATCCGCCTTCAGCTAGTCCTTGCAGTGAACTGGTCCAAGTAACGTCAGTGCCTTCTGGCCATTGATCATATCTCTCAACCTCTTGCTGGCGACGGTCTTGTAGCACTTTCGGATATCACTATATCTATGATCCTGCCGCCAGTACAACCTAGTATTTTTTATCATTGTAATAAAAAATATTATTATAAATAAAATTCATATACATACCCCGACCTTCTCCAATCAAGTGAATCATCGATCGAGCATAATATCACTGAAGTTGATATAAGGTCCATCAAAGTAGCCCCGTATGATCTCCTCCAGATCATTCTCAGCCTTGAATTGAAAGAATATGAAATAAGTAGACAATATACAATTAGAATAAAAAATAAAAAATAAATGTCTAAATTGACAAATAAATGCTTACGTCGCTCCATCGGTCCATAGCGCGGGACGACAGATATTAGCTGGCCGCTCTGGTAGAGTAGGAGGGTCTGCAAATCCTGGACGGCGGATATATACCCTGTTGTCCACAAGAAGGCCTGAAAATGGATTTGCTCCTGTGGGAGCTACTGGTGGAGTAGTCAGTATAGTAGTGCCGGTAGTGTCTGGAGTAGAAGAAGGGGTAGCAGCTGATTGCAATCTGGGAGATTGAGTAGCTCCTCCTACTGAAGAACGAGTATATGGTGGGGATAAACCATCCGCCGTATCTACGAACTCGTCCTCAGGTCGTGTGCAAGAATCTGGGGTAGCAGGCATAGTGGACGAAGGATGTTGAGAAGATGATCCTCTCTGAACTTGTCGTGGTCCTCATCCTCGTTCCATCATACTATAGGTAAATCTGCAGTAAATAAAAAAAATGTGTCATCAAACAGATGATCATAAAGCAATGATGTGGTGAAATAAGTAAATACTAGTGTGATGATGAAATAAATGATAATCGTGTCATAAAATAATTAAATAAATATATAAGCTAATGCATATATATGTACGCACTAATCTTCTTCATCTTCTGAATTGTCATCGTCTTCCGAATCATTTTCCGAATCGTCTTCATCTTCTACTTCTTAATATTCATTTTTACTTCCACTATCACTATCACCTACATCTTCCAATTATTGTTCCTCGTTCGATACCTCCAAATCAGAGTTCTCCTGTATATGAGGTAAATCTTCTATCTCAATCTCTTCGTCAACTCTATCATCCTCTACGATAACGTCAACCTCTATACCATTAACATCGGCCAAACTCATATATGCAAGTTGAGGCATGACCACCTCATCCTCTTGGTATGCTAGATCCCCAATATTATATATGTTTCTAGCCTTAGTTTTGCATATATTCCACCAATCTTTATTATTGCGTCGTCGACTAGGATAGCTCCTATGATACACTTGAACTGTTTGACTATCCAACACAAATGGTTCAAAACCTATATATCTTTTTTTATATTTTATATCAACAAACCCAAACTGTTTGTCAATTTTCCATCATTGCTTGGGTGTTGTATCGAACCAATCATATTTAAGTAGCACAATTTTTGTCTCATAAGAGTAATCCAACTCCACGACATCTCTTAGTATACCGTAATAGTCGAATTCTGGATCGGCATCGTAGACTGGACCCCTCACACATACTCCAGATTTTTTTGTATAATTAGCCTCCTTATCGACAAATGATTGATTAATAGACTTATCAGTGGTTCTAAATTTGAAGCCATTGATTGTGTACCTATCCCAACACTTTGCCCTCTTGCTTTGTCCGATAGCTAATGCTCGAAGTCGCTCATTATGTAAGTCTGTACCAGGATGAAAAAACTGAAACATCACGTATCATATAGACATTAGACAAATATTAGTCTCAATGTTAAATTTAGAATGCTTAATGTTTAGGATCCGTACATAATTATGGAATCACGATAGAAATTTTCTATCAACCTCTCTAGCAAGATCATCTTCATTAATATTAGGTCTCTCTATTTTTACCTCAGTTGTAGAAGTACTGTGATAATAAGGAGAAAAGTTAGAGCATTTCTTTTTCAAGTATATACAAAATTAAAATATCTAGGAAAGATGTGTCGCTTACTTCTCAATATCTTGCATCTCTTTTATGCCACTATTTAACAATATATACCGATGAGCGATTTAAACTCATCATCTTCAAACCAACGTACTTTAATAGCACTTGTAGGCTTTCCTCCCATATTGAAGATAGTGTAGATTACACTATTCGGGGCATCAACCCCACCGTCATCATTCCTTGGGGCTCTATTGCGATTTGTTCTGACATGAGTATCAAAGTAGATAGAGCAAAAGTTTGAAACCTCCTCAATATATATGCTTCGTATATCGAAGCTTCTACATGAGCCTTATTGCCAACCTTCTTCTTCAGGTGATGTAGATACCTATAGATAATATATTGATCTCTTAGAATTATTTGAATAAAAAAATTATTAGTATAAAGAATTTATACCTCTCAAATGGATACATCCATCGATATTGGACGGGAGCACCGACGCGTGCTTCGTATGCAAGATGAATCGTCAAATGCTCCATACTATTAAAAAAATATGGGGGAAGCACCCTTTATAACTTACACAATGTCAATACAATCTTCTCCTCAAGTTCTATTATATGTTGCACCGTCAACTTGCTTGAACACAAATCTCTAAAGAATATAGATAATTTGGCCAACGGAGTCCATACTTGATGAGGCAACATCTCTCTCAGATAAATATGTAGTAACATTTCCATAACCACATGGAAATCATGACTCTTTATCCCTGTCAGCTTGTGTTCGTTAAGATCAACACATCTTGCTAGATTTGACACATAGCCGTCAGAAAATCTCAACTTTGAAATTCAGTTGCATATTATAAATTTATCCTCCCTACTCATTGTAAATGACACTGGAGTCTTGACCCAATTTTTATTGCCACATCGTTTTAGGTACAAATATGAACGCCTATAAATAATTTATAATTCCTTTCTTGCTTTAACATTGTCTTTCATTTTCCCCTTGATATCCATCAATGTATTGAAGATGTTGTCAAATACATTCTTTTCGATATGCATGACATCAAGATTGTGTCTTATGAGATTGTCCTTCTGTTGAAATTAGTTGATTATTTTATTGATTGTCTCATTGGCATTATATAGCCTTACATTCATTAATACAATGATCTCAATCATTATGACAATAATCTCATAATGTAATATCCTGTGACATATTCTGGCATCCCAAATATGTCCTCAGGATATTCCCATGTGCTTATACTATACTTAAATATGACACCCAACATACCATATCAACACTCCCCCTCAAGATGGGTGAAAGATATTCACTAAGCCCATCTTGTCACATCCTCTAATCATGCTCACTGAGGCGAGTCCCTTGGTTAGTCCATCTGCTACTTGATCCCTGGTTGGAACATGGCCAAGCTCCAGTAATCCTCTATCCAACTTCTCTTTGATGAAGAATCTATCAATCTCGATGTGTTTGGTCCTGTCATGCTATACTGGATTGTTGGCGATACTAATAGCTGACTGATTGTCACACCACAGCTTCATCTTGGCTCCTTGATCCAGCTTCAGCTCCACCAGCATATTCTTCAACCATAGCATCTCTGCAACTCCCAAGGCCATAGCTCTGTACTCTGCTTCAGCTGTCGATCTGGCCACCACAGACTGCTTCTTACTCCTCCAGGAGACCAAGTTACCTCCTACAAATATGCAATATCCCGAGGTAGACCTCCTGTCATCAGCACAACTAGCCCAGTCAGAATCACAGTAGCCCTCGATGCTCACGTGATTGTTCTTCCTGAATATTAGTCCCTTCCCGGGAGCACCTTTCAAGTACCTCAGAATCTGGTACACTGCATCCATATGACCCTTTCGTGGGTCATGCATGTAGCGGCTCACCACACTTACTGAAAAGCAGATATCAGGACGTGTGTGGCTCAAATAGATCAACTTGCCAACCAGTCTCTGGTATCTGTCCCGATCAACTGGTTCTCCAGCCTCAGCATCAATCTTGAACCTCTGATCTATTGGTGTCACTGCAGGTTTGCACCCTAACATCCCAGTTTCTGTGAGAAGGTCCAGTGCATACTTCCTTTGAGAGAGAACAATCCCCTCTGTTTCTCGAGCAATCTCAATCCCAATGAAGTACCGAAGAAGGCCGAGATCCTTCACCTCGAATTCCTTGTCAAGCTTTCCTTTGAGTTGGGCGATCTCCTGCTCATCATCTCCTGTGATAATCATATCGTCCACATACACCGCAAGCATGGTGATGTGGCCTCCACTCCGACAGAAGAACACAGTATGATCAGCATTGATCTGCTGATATCCCATCCCTATCATCGCCCTTCTGAATCTGTCAAACCACGCTCGAGGAGACTGCTTCAGTCCATAGAGGGACTTCTTCAACCTGCAGACCTTGCCTACTGTCTGATTGGTGCCAAATCCTGGTCGTATCTCCATGTACACCTCCTCCACTAGATCTCCGTGAAGAAATGCATTCTTCACATCCAGTTGGTATAGCTTCCATCCACCATTCGCTGCCAGAGAAATCAGAGTCCTGACAGTGCTCATCTTTGCAACTGGTGCAAAGGTCTCGTCATAGTCGATGCCGTACGTCTGACTGTATCCTTTGGCTACTAGTCGAGCTTTGTAGCGCTCAACCTGTCCATCTGGGTTCTGTTTCACGGTAAAGACCCACTTGCATCCAACTGCTCTCTTCCCCTCTGGCAGTCTCACAAGCTCCCAAGTGTGGTTCTTCTCCAGAGCTCCCAACTCCTCGTGCATTGCCGCTTTCCACTTTGGATCGTTCTTGGCAACCTTCCAATTATTAGGTACAGTAATACTATCCAAAGATGCTATAAATGCTCCATAAGAAGAAGGAATATGGTCATAAGAAACAAACTGAGCAATATCCCAACCATATCTGTTTGGAGGATTTCCTGCATTGCTGCGAGTGGTCCTCCGTACAGATAGTGGTGTGGGAGGAGTAGAAGTAGGAGGAATGATATCTTGTGAAGGAGGGGGTATCACCTGAAGGGGGGTTGGTGTCGGTGCCTCAGGAGTTGGGACGAACGCAGACAAGGGACTTGGCACTGGCACTGTCGGTACTGGTCCTGCAGTTTGCTTCTCTCTCCTGCTATAGGTAAGTAACTCTCCCTGAGTCGTAGGCCTAACACCTTCACCTTCTTGTCCCTTCTCCGTGACTCCATGCCAAATTTCTAAATCGGTTACCACCAAGTTCTCCATCTCCCCCTCTCGCCTAATACTGGCAGTATTAGGCGTGTTGTGTGAAGTTCCGTCCTGGCGGTAGTATGGCTCATGCTCCCGAAAATGGACATCCATACCGACAAACCTCTTCTTCTCTACTGGACTCCAGCACACATACCCCTTCTGGGTCGCCGAGTAGCCTACGAAGATGCATTTGACCGCTCTAGGGTCAAGTTTCCCAACTGATGGCCTGTTGTCCTTCACAAAACACACACACCCAAACACCTTCAGTGGGAGTATCCCACTATTATTGCCTTGCAATACCTCACATGGGGACTTCCATCCGAGGACCTTTGAGGGCATCATGTTGATGAGTTGAGCTGCTGTCAACACTGCATGCCCCCACAGACTCTGTGGGACATTCATGTCGATCATCATACTTCTTGCGACCTCCAAAAGGTGTCTATTTTTCCTTTCTGCAACTCCATTTTGTGCTGATGTGTATGCACAGGTGGTCTGATGCTGTATTCCGTGTGCTGACAAGTATTCTGCAAGCGTCCTGTTGGTATACTCCGTTCCATTGTCAGACCTCAGTACCTTCACAACTGCTTTGTACTGAGTCTGGACATGCTTATGGAAATCCCGAAATAAGCAGGTACATTACTCTTATTTTTCATCAAATATAACCAGGTAACACGAGAGGCACACTCAATGAAAGAAACAAAGTACTTATAACAATTCATAGTGTTAGTAGCACATGGACCCCAGACATCAGAATGTACTACCTCAAAAGAAAAAGTGTTCCTATGACCCGTGCCAACATATGAGCTCCTAGTAAGTTTTCCTAACTCGCACGCATCACATACTAATTTCTCTTTATTTGTTTTTGCATAAATCTATGGATACAACTTACTTAGAGTATCAAAGGAAGAATGTCCCATCCTCCGATGATGAAGTATCAAGGTATCCCCAGTCCTCTGCTGCAGTCCTTCCATGCCAGCCTTCTCTGCCATAGATACCAATGCTGAGTCCAGTCCTTCTCGATCTAGGTACCACAGTCCCTCATGCCAAGTGCCATTCCCAAGTCTTCGTCCTGTCCCTTTCTCCTGGAAAGTCACCATAGGAATATCAAAAGAAACAATGCATTTAAGTTGGAGGATTATAGAACTAATGGACAAGAGACTGACTGAAAAGGATGGAGCATGTAAAACATTGGATAATCTTACTGAACCTGTATAATTAACAGTACCCTTACCGACCACAGGCTGGAAAGTGCCATCAACTGTCTGAATGCTGTCTGCTGATGCTAGGTGAGTGTAGGAAGAAAACTCACTAGCATTCCCCGTCACATGCCGAGATGCTCCCGAGTCGATAATCCAGTCTGATGATTTATGGAAAGAGATAGACGCAAGGGCAAGTGATTCGTCAGTAACTTCTGATGGATGGGCGTACATGGCAACGTTCGCCCGATAACCTCCTCGGCCGCCTCGTCTACCTCCTCGACCACGACCACGTCCTCCATTATATCTTCGTCCGCCGAACGGTCCTCGTCCACCACCTGAATCTTCCTCCCTAGGTGGTTTGGTACAAGCATACCGATGATGACCCATCTCCCCACAGTTGTAGCACTGCCGGTTATGCTGCCAGGGCTCTCCCTTAGATCCTGTGTTACCTGAGCTGGTGATCGCTAGTGCTGACTTTGCTTCGGGGGGACCACCTGTCCCGGCTTGCAGCCTGATGCGTGTCTCCTCCTGGATCATGGCTGAGATAGCCTCCTCAAGGCTAGGGATCTTTGGTTGGGCTAGAAGTAGGGCCGTCCTCTGTGCGAAAGCTGCAGTCAGCCCTTTGAGGAACTTTATCGTCCTCTCCTGCAGACACACCTGTCTCTCCTTACACTTAGGGTCCCCGCAGCTCGCCCGATCTGAGGAGTGATCATAATCCAACCACAGATGCTCCAACTCCGTGGCATACTCCTGCACCGTCTTCTCTCCCTGTACGGTGTCATCAATCTCCCCCTTTATCTGGAAGACCCGTAAGTTGTTCCCCACACCATCATAGGTCCTTCTCAACTTCTTCCACACATCTTTCACCATCTCAATACCATCTACTGTGGCGGCAATAGACTGGACTAAGGAGTTAAGAAGCCAGATGTAGATCACCATATGAGTGGACTTCCACTCATCGCGTCCTGTCGAGCCCTCGTCCGGCTCTGTCGTCTCGTCCGTCAGGAACCCCTCCATGTTTTTTCCTGCGAGGGTTCTTCTCACCCGCCGTGACCAACTCAGATAGGTGGCTGGTCCATCTAATTTCAGATCGATGGAGGGAAGCTTCAACTCCGGCGACGTTCGTGTCGTGTTCTCCCCAGCCGACATCGTCAACAACTTCATCAACGTCGCCACCTCTGTAGAATCTAGCTTCTTGATGATCTCCTCCATCGATGCGTCGTCTATCCAATCACGTCACGTCCGCTCCATGACTCACGCTCGTCCTCGTCGTCCGCTCCTAGATCCGAACATGTCCCCCCTTTTTTCAGATCTAGGCATCCCTATTAGGCGCTGTCTCGTGCTGGTCCGGAGGAGGCGGCAACACGCATGTCACAGCCGCCGTCGCAGCAGCAGCAGTCGCAGCAGCCGCAGCAGCAGTAGTAGCCGCAGCAGTAGCGGGACAGGGCAGCAACAGCGAAGGGCGGCCTGCGAAGGGCGGAGAAGAGGAGAGAAGGGAAAAAAGGGGGTGGGGCGTGGAAGAGTTCGGTGGAGGAGATCTAGGAAATCCTCCTGTAGGTTTGTGGAAGCTTGGTGACGGCTAGGGTTTGTGGAAACTTGGCTCTGATACCATGTTGAAATTAGTTGATTATTTTATTGATTGTCTCATTGGCATTATATAGCCTTACATTCATTAATACAATGATCTCAATCATTATGACAATAATCTCATAATGTAATATCCTGTGACATATTCTGGCATCCCAAATATGTCCTCAGGATATTCCCATGTGCTTATACTATACTTAAATATGACACCCAACATACCATATCAACACCTTCCAATAAGGTAAGTCCCAAAAGATACTCTACTTCTTCCAATTATGCCTAAATCCAAACCCTTTAAAGTGATCGGCCGATATCGGATCTTCCATCACAGTCGGCAATCCATCTACCTCTTTCCAAACTTCGTCTCCTGTCAGTCTCAATGGGGGAGGAGATAGTTCATGTTTACCAGCTCTAAATGTATCTATGTTCCTTCTCTACGGGTGCGACGCAGGAAAGAACTGACGGTGATAATCAAAAAAGGATGCTTTTTCTCTAGTCTGGAGACGGAATGCCTTACTCTTTTCCATATATATCAGACAAGACAAAGTACCATGAGTACACCCCGATAACATCCTATATGCTGGAAAATTATTGATGGTCCATATGAGAGACTCTCATCTGAAAGTTTTGCTTCTTCGATATATCATATATCCGAACGCCGAATTGTCATAATTGTTTCAACTCATCCACCAACGGCTGCAAGTAGATATCGATGTTTTTCTTTGGATTTTTTTGACCGGGTATGATAAGTGTCAAGAACATGTAAGGAGTCTTCATGCACATCTATGGTGGTAGATTGTAAGGAGTCAAAATCATCGGACAACAAGAGTACTGAGATCCTGACTATCTGAAAGGAGTGAATCCATCAGAATATAAATCCAACCGGACATTCCTGGGCTCTGTAGCAAATTCAAGATGATACAGATCAAAATATTTTCATACCTCTCCATCGGAAGGATGAGATAATTCTCCTTCATCCATCTTTCTTTCCTTGTTATACCATGTCATGTGTTGTGCTGTATTTGCGGATATATACATCCTTTGCTGCCTCTTTATGATTGGCAAAAACTGCATGTACTTGTAGGGACGCAACCTTACTCGGACAGTTGACTTTTTTGTGTTCCGAATTGGCTTGTACCGGTCCGTATGACAGAAAATGTATTTATCTTTACCATTGTTCTCCTTGTAGTACAACATGCAACCATTTCGACAATAATCTATCTTTTTGTAGCCTTATCCGAGTTTATGTATCATCATCTTCGGCTTGTAGAAGTTTCAGACAACTCCTTCGATCCTTTTAGCAACAACTCTCTAACAAACTGAATTATCCGGTCGTAGCATTCATGCGGCAAGTTAAAATCAGACTTTAGGTTCAACAGCCGCATCACCACCGACAGGACAAAATAAGAATCACAACCCGGATATATCGGAGTATAAGTATTCTTGAATATATTGTAGAATGCCTTCGCATCAGGATTAGGATCCTTCGGATCAAAACTTGGACCGGCCGCATCAAATACCAACTCATGCGCCAGGTTTTGCGGTCGATATTCAAAGTTATCTCCGAGATTGGACTCTTCTACCTCCGTATTAAAGGAGTAATACTGATATTGCGAAAACAAATGTTCTCCTTGAGTCATCCACTCCTTGTAGTTCTGTATGAAACCCTTCTTGTAGAGATGCTCTCTCACGAGATCTACCACTTTGAATGGTATATTATGACATTTGACACAAGGACACTTGATGAGCCTCCCATCCATGAAATAAGGTTGACTACTGGTGTATTTCAGAAGTTCCTCAACGCCCACCATGAAATCATCTATCAAACCAATCCTACTCTCTTGTTGCCGATTGTACATCCACGATCGGTCAACTAAGTATTGACTCATTGATTATGCATGTAACATATATTCAAACAATATGGATTAGATACAAGATGAGTTAGGATATTTGCTAAATGATTAGTTAGTTAGAATACTTGATGAAGAAGTCTCATAAAGAACTAAATGAGCTATCGGAAAGACCATATTTGAGACTCCGTATTTTAAACGTATCCAAAACCATAATTTCTCGACACTCATCCGAATATGGCCGATACATTCCATAGCATAGTAAGGTTGGAACTACTAATTACTATTCATATTAGTACACTGAAGTATAACTATAAACGTCTATAATACTCGTAATGTTTACCATGGACTGAACCTAAAACATCCAATAAAATGAATGTTGTGTCAGTATCGTCATGTTCATATATCATTGTGCCCATACAGTACCATGTTTGGCCAATGTAGAACCATGTCCAACATACTAAAAATAAAGAAACCTCACAAAAATATATTTAGTTTATCAATAGACTCTATTAGGCAAAAACTCAAACACTAAGAGCCTTTGGTATCCTCTTTTACCATCAACAGAATATCCGCGATACGACAGAACTCATTAAGGGTGCGAAGCTTCGAATGGCAAGAGAAATGCCGACAGTGGGACTTAACGCTGCTATTTTAGCTCCTCATTCGATTGTCGTTATAATCCGACGACAATGACGCGGTCTCAGTTGTGATAGTGGTTCTCTGTTGAACATGAAGCATATGAGAGGAGAGAAGAGATGGTAAGTTACAGAGAGAGAGGTTGAGTGAGGGAGGATGTTCATACAAGGACTGAGGATGAGGGGGGAGGGGCGCTCGATAGCGAGGTTCTGGGAAAAGGACAGTTTGCTTTGTACATTGCTTTGCATTGTATACATAATAGTGAAAGAGAGAAAGTGGAGCTAGAAATTTTAAAAAAGGGTAAAATTGTTGGAGTGTGGACTGGAATTTGCAATGAAAACTTGATGTGGGCTGACACATTAAAAATACAAAAATTAGGTAAGCTGGAGCCCACACCAACCCACCAGTGGCTCTGCCCTTGACTGCAAATATTAGGTAGCCAATGTCGTGACTACTGATATATGCAACTAAACGTTACAGTGTATCACCATTTGCAGAAAATGGTATTGCACATAATTTGCATTTTTCCTGACCTAAAGATGTCTAAAGATACATGTAGACGTTGATACCATCTTTATATGTGAAGATTTATTCAATGACCAAAAGCATGAAGCTGATTGGCTAGATGAATCTATCAGGAAAACTTAAATAGTACTGTTTAGTAGTATATCGGGTTCCCAGGTATGAAAAGGTTTGGTTTCATCTTGAGAAAAAAGGAAAATGTTGCTTTCGTTTGGTAGTCCATCTGCTATATTTTTACTCCATATTGTATACTCTAGTGAACTACAAGCCAAATTTCAAACCTCATTTATTTATTTACCAGTAAATAGTTGCGTGATATGATCAATTTCACCTGATGCATTCAATTTTGTATATTTGTCTGTACCAAAATTTTTATAATACGAGATTTAACTCCCAGCTCGATCAGTACCAAAATTAACATAAACTAGTCGACCAATTAAATTATCACTCAAATCATTCATTCATTCTTTCATTCATGCATTCATATGCCTATTCAAATTGATCATACACTGAATCAAATACCATTTCTTTATTTCTAACAATCAGGTGTTAATTTTCATCATATGTCAGTGCACAATATTTCGTTATTGAACAAGTCCACACAAAAGTCTTCCATATGTGCTATAGAACAAACACATGTAGTCAAGTAAATCGGTAAAGTAGACAATTCAACATAAATAATGATGAAGATTTTAGGGGAGTGGATACTCTGTTCATACATTTAACAATTTGTTAACAATGATATTGCAGTAACGACACCCGAGCAGTCTCACAGGATTAGCAAAATCTCAAAGCTAGCTATCGCGCTAAGCCTTATATTGGGAATTCTTTTACTTGCTTTGTTCAGTTGCTTTCAATGGAGAAGAAAGAAAAGGATAAGAGGTAAGATATCACCTTTTAAAAGGCGCTTTATATATATAATTTGCAACTTTCCTTTCATGACCATGAATGAGCAACAAGTTCAAAAATGTTAGGTGTCACCTCTTCCTTCTATGGTCCATCGAATGTTGGAGCCACAGATAATCACCTTGATCTTCCTCTGTTTGATTTTGGTGCCATAGCGGCCTCAACTTATCATTTCTCTGAAGAAAATAAACTTGGCCAAGGTGGATTTGGACCCGTCTACAAGGTGAACCACGCTCGAAACTCTGAATATGTATAACCTACGATACGATCAGAGAGAGAAAATAAACATGCTGAAGCATCAACATATATACAGGGAAAGCTTGAAGATACTGATCAGGATATAGCGGTAAAGCGACTGGCAAGAACATCAGTTCAAGGCCTTGAAGAGTTCAAGAATGAGGTGGTGCTCATTGCCAAACTCCAGCACAGGAACCTTGTCCGACTTCTCGGCTGCTGCATACAAGGGGAGGAAATGATGTTGATATACGAGTACATGCCCAACAAAAGCTTGGATGCATTCCTATTTGGTATGCTCTCGCTCATCTATTTAGTTCTTCCTGTAGTTGAAGTTCTACTTTTTAGTCAGCACACATTTAAATCTTAGTGGCCTTCAAGATATACAATAATGTCATAAAATATGCCTACTTTAAAGTGGGAGAACCTTCTTGTTCATATCTATTTGCTTCAAAATGTATCCATCTACAAGATGTCTACTTTTGTAAGGTTTATCTTCAAATTGACTATCGAGATAAATGTAATCTCAATAATGCTAAGATGATAACCAACTTGGTTTGCTACTTTATGAATCACCTGAATTGCATTGGCTTCAGTACTTCCAGGAAGCTAATCCTAATGTTAGAATTTTCTTTACTTAAATACTTATGATTTTGTTATATTAATTAAAATTTTCATACGATATATAGTTTTACCTATTTTGGCAGAACTTGAAAAAATGAAACTTTATCATTGCTTCCAGATAAAGAAAAAGGGGCATTGTTGGATTGGGGGCGACGCTACCAGATTATCCTAGGGATTGCTCGTGGACTTCTCTATCTCCATCAAGATTCACAATTTAGAATTATACATAGAGATCTCAAAGCAAGCAACATTCTCCTTGATAAGGACATGGACCCCAAAATTTCAGATTTTGGTATGGCTAGAATTTGTGGGGGAGATGAAACAGATTTTAAAACAAGAAAAGTTGTTGGTACATAGTAAGTTTCGACTCATAATCATAAGATATGTTGGTTCAGAACTCGTGCTTCATTTCTAACATGAAATATGATAGTTTGCCTCTTTCTCTGTGGAAATTTGGGAAAATGCAGTGGCTACATGTCTCCTGAGTATGCAATGTATGGAGTTTTCTCAATGAAGTCAGATGTATTTAGCTTTGGAGTTCTAGTACTAGAAATTGTAAGTGGAAAGAAGAACAGAGGAGTCTATTCAAACTCTCATCACATGAACCTTTTATCGCATGTAAGTAAGAGCTAAACAAGTCATTATTTGTTTACTCTACTCGAAATTTGGCACTAATTTCATGTTCAATTATGGTTTCAGGCATGGAGCTTATGGAAAGAAGGGAAAAGCATGCAACTAGTAGATGAATTGATGAATTACTCATTTTCAATGGATGAAGTCATTAGATGCATAAAATTAGGCCTATTATGCGTACAAGAACGCCCAGAAGATAGGCCGTTGATGTCTTCTGTGATCATAATGTTGGGTAGTGACATCACATCATTGCCACAACCTAAGAAGCCTGGTTTTTCCGTGAGAAGAGGTCCTTCTAAAACACAGTCATCTTCAAGCAAGCAAAATTCAAGTAAAGGGAATGACATAACTGTAACTATGTTGGAAGGTAGATAGCTTTTATCTAGATACACGGGTTTGAAATGCGGGGCATGTGGTGAAAACCTTCAGGTGAAGTGAAGGAGATCCGAGGTACACTATTACAGATTAGGCAATTTATTAAGCTATGATACTCAAACCTCTTATTGTGTAGATGGGTCTAGGTTGCAAGGATGCTCTTACAGATTGGACAGTTTATTTAACTATGATACTCAAACCTCCTTTTGTGTAGATGGATCTACGTCACAAAAGGATACTGCTCCATAGAATCGTATACGTGTTTGTATTTGTATGTGACACGTATGTGACACAAAACTTCTTCGACATTCATGTAGGATACCACTTTTCCATGTGCACGATGTAAAGAGACATCAAACATGGTCGAAAGTGATTTTGCATCATCTTGATCATGGCAAACATATTTGAGATTTGAGAAAGTACAATTTATTTCTATCAAATCCTTTCTAGAAATTTTTTGGAGCCTAGTTTCTCTAGAATAGTTATGTATCCGAATTTTCTTTAAAAGGACGTGTTTTGAATATGTATTATGTTGGTATATGATCTAGTGTTCATGCCTGTGCAACCTAGATGACTGTTGGAGTGAAGAGGCTCCACAAGGAAAAGAAATAAACATATCTTTGCTTTCACCAATTGTCACTCCTTGGTTTGAACCAAGGTTTCGTAGTATTTGTATTGGAATGAGTTCCGGACCCTTCATATGAGCAGTCTATCTCGAAGTTTCGGGTAAAAGTTTCAGATTGCTTGCTTTCTGCTCGAAGCTTCGAGTCGAAGTGTTTGAGTTCCTGGTTTCCAAAAGCTAAATAATAGTAAAGTGTTATTAAATTTTTTGAATTTTTTTTTGATACATTCAGGCATAATTCTATGTATTATTTGTTGTCTCCCATTAGTTTAGAATGGAACAATATTCGAAAAAATTAAAAAATATAATATGAAGATTGCAACTAGGCAACCTACTAAATGCTTATGTGTATTTTGTAGAAGCCCATGAAGATCAATGCTGAGGGAGTTGCAACATCAGTTGATTAGTTCAAAGAAATTAACAAATAAAATGATTTAAAAGAAAAAAAATATCAAAATAGATTCAAGAAAAACACAACAATCCTAAATCAAATTCAAATATGAAAAAACTAGAAATTGGAAAGAAAAAAAAACATAAAGAGAGGTTTTTAAGAAAAAAAATACCATTTGAAGAAATTAAAACTTACAATAAATAAATAAATGGGAGAGTTTTCTCCTTTCTGTTGGATTGTATCTCGTTTCCGATTGAGCGCTCAAAAGAAGAGAGACAATAGAGTTGGTAATTTAGTCCCATATCGGATATGAGGTGAGATCATGAGGTGTAGATAATTGGGATTGGTTCAGGCCTTACATGGGAATTCCCTTTTAAGGCATATGGGCCCAATCTAATATCGTATCTCATGGGCCAACTCTGGTTCGGGTCACACCGCGTTCCCAACAAGTGGTATCAGAGCCCAAGGTTCCAGGGCTGCTTTGAGCGGCTATAATTGGTTCGAGACAGATGATGCAGAACGTTCATGGATTATACGGGTTCTTCTCAAGGTGGAGTAGGAGCACAAACTACACTAATTAGCTTTAAAGGTGGATTTGACGAGTCCAAGGTGGAGCAAGACGTTGTGGTTGGCACACAATGGTGGTGTGGATGAACGTGTCAGGTTTGGTTGTGGTCGAACGGATCGAGATGACAATATGTTCGATCTACTGGGTGCTCGGTTAGCGGGAACGGACAAAAGGTAGCTGGAGTGTGCTAAGGTTGTTCGGCTAGCGGGAACGAGCAAAGGTAGCCCGGGTGTGGTAAGGGTGCTTGGCTAGCGGAAACGAGCAAAAGGTAGCCGGGATGTGCTAAGGTTGTTCGGCTAACGAAAATGAGCTAAGGTAGAGATTGTTGGATTGTATCTCATTTTCGATAGAGCACTTAAAAGGAGGGAGACAATAGAGTTGGTAATTTAGTTCCACATCGGATATGAGGTGGGATCATGAGGTGTAGATAATTGGGATTGGTTCAGGCCTTACATGATAATTCTCTTTTAAGGCATATGGGCCCAGTCCAATATCGTATTCCATGGGCCAACTCCGGTTCGGATCACACTGCGTTCCAAACACTTTCCTCCTAAGGAGTCACCGAATAAATACAATCATGCAAAATAAATTCTCAAAATTTAGCTTTGGGAAGAAACCCTTCGTTTTAAAAACAGAGACCGAGGTATAAAAAAACACATGAATTTTTGTCGAGGCACTACAAAACTTATTCGGGGTCGCCCAAATTTGTAGCTTTTATTTACAAGTTTGTCACTCAAAAAAAATTTGTTAGGGGCAGCCCACTACATAGTTTAAAAGCCAATTTTTTTTCCCTTTTTCATCTTTTTCATCTTTTTCTTCTTTTCTCTCCCAAATTCCAAATATGTTAGGGTTCCATGCTTATGTATAGATTTCATTTTCTAGTAACTAAAATTTGGTTCATGATTCATTTCGGACAAAAATATAAAGTTTAGAACTTCGAAAATTCGTCCACAGTCGCGACGGGGAAGATGATGGACTATCAAAAATTTTGACAGTCTTGTCTAAAGTCAGGTTTGTCAAATTTTGACAGTCCTAACTACAACCAGGATTGCCAAAAAATTTGAGAGTCATAGTACAAAGTTGTTGTAACCTACGACTTTAAAAATTTTTGACTCTCCTTACAATAGTTAGGACTATCAAAAAATTTGACACTCCTATAATATAGAAAAAAGTTGTTAAAATATACCGGTCTTTTATAGTAAGGGAAAGAAGAACCCTTGACGCCGGGGGGGGGGAGGGGACGTAAGTCTTTGTGAATGAATTTTTGTTGTAACCCTGTAACTTTACTTGGATGACGTAATAATTTAGTTGCCACTTTCTTCGGTATTATGTTGTATGCATAAAATAACTCATTTGCGTAAAAGTATGGATATGCCAAAGAAAACATGGTATGTTCCTATTATGGCATTTACATCGACAGTTACTAAATGACATGCAAATTGCGTATTGCAATACTATCTACTATATGTTTTGTTGCTATACAGTTTCATATGCATCTCCACACAACAATATGAACACAGTCAAGCAATCCTGCAATATTTTGTATCCTTGGACTGTTAAATATTTTGGTAGTCCTGGCTATAGTTAGGGCTGTCAAAAATTTGGACAGTCCTAAAATCCAGTAACTTTTCATTAGAATTGTCAAAAATTTTGACAGTCCTGGTTATTGTTAGGAATAATAAAAATTTTGACAATTCTGGTTATTGTTAGGACTAACAAAATTTTTGACAGTCTTAAAACTTTTTATTAGGAATGACTATCAAAAATTTTGACAGTCCTTTATCATATGAGATATGTATTTGCAAGCAAAACAAGCAGATATGCCTTTTTTCATATGGTAAAAGCTGATGCACAAGGGATTTTCAATAGATCCCTTTTTACTCGTCCTCTTCCTCTAGATGCTAGAAACAAAGTCTATTTACAACGACTACTATTTTGCCTTTTATCTTTTTTTGTAGCATGAAGTTTCTTTAACCTCTCTTATACGACATATATATCATGGATTGAAGATATATAGAAGTATAAATATTCTAGTTCAAGTATGTCAAACATCTCGTTTCTTCTTTAGATCCATGTTGACACATCATTTGCTTGCCTTAGAAATGTGAAACCATATTGTAGTGATATTTGGACATTAACAAGGATTGGAAAGAGGATTTATATATGAAAATAAAATAAAAAATACAAACATAAAATTAGAGATAGAGATGATGGACGAAGGTGGAGAAAGAAGAAATTTAGGATTTTCAAATGAAGGAAGTTTTGGGTGCCATATCAAGAATTGATGCTAGGAATTGGAGGAGGTGGAGCAGTAAGAAGTTCAGGGTTTTCAAGTAAATGAGGTAGAGAAAGAGGGAAAGGATTTTGAGAAGAGAGAGAATAGAAGTTAAAATGTTTGGGTTTTGGGGTTTAGGTAGCCCCTAGTAAGTTTTTGGCTACCCTGAGTAAAAGTTCCACAAAATTGGGCTAGACCCAACTGGCCTAGTCCTGAGTAACTTTAGTAGTACCTCGATAAAAATTCCAAACTCATTAGTGCTAAAACCCCTACTTTTTGTTGGAGTCTAGTCTGAAATAGGAGTAGTCATTTTAGGTATAATAGGATTCCTATTTTAGTGTTTTCAATTTTGGAAATCCTATTATGATCTATTGTTGGAGTCCAGTTTGGAATAGGATTAGCTGTTTTAGGTATACTAGGATTCTATTTTAGGGTTTCCTATTTAGAAAATTATATTATGACCTAGAATAGGATTTTTTTTTTATCCTATATATATGGGTTGGCGGTGGAGGCACAAAGAATAAAGCACAAAGGTGAATATTCGGGGTGCTCATCCACAGAAAATCTAAGAAAAAGTTCGTGCTTTGCTCTTAGGGCTCGCCATCCAAGACAGAAGAAAGAGGAGATCTGATCGAGGAGTTATTGTCTTCATTTAAAAAAATTGCTATGGGATTTGGTGAGTAATTTCAATTGTAATCTCTTTCTTTTCTTCTTGAGTATAGTGAGGGGGTTGAACCTATTAGGGAAAAAGGATTTAACATTGGTTTTTGTCAATCTTGTAATTTTATCTGAGTTATATAGATTGAGATTTGTCCAGATAATGTACTCACCGCTATATATGTTGTCTTTGATCTGTGCTTGGTGTTTGTTAGATTGGTTGGTTATCTCAGGTGAGTTGGAAATTCTTCCGTACACCCAACAAGTGGTATTAGAGCCAGGTTCTGATGTCTGATTCCCCAACAAGTTGTATTAGTGTGTGGTATTGGCACTTCTGGTTCTAAAAAGTAGTATCAGATCTCTCAGTTTCTCGAGAGGGAAGGTACAACTATGTCTACGGAGTAGATGAACATATATACGATCACCCTCACAGGGGGAACTAGTAGTTTGGAAGCCAAGGATAGAGGATCTACTCTGGTGCAAGAACTTGCATGGTCCGTTGGACGACGAAAATACCAAGTCATTGGACAAAGCTGCTCAAGACTGGAAATGACTGGATAGAAAGGCCATTGGATTCATCCGTCCATGGCCGGATGATTCGGTGTTTCACCACGTGTCTTTGGAGAGTTTGACAAAAGCATTATGGGAGAAGATGCATTCATTGTACAAAAGGAAAATTGATGGCAATAAGACATTTCTTATTCGTCAATTTGTCAATTCGTCAACTAGAAGTACACTGAGGGTGGTGTCACAACATCTGAAGTAGGTTCAGGGTATCATCAAATAGTTGTCTACGATAAAGATGGTGATTGACGATGAGCTTCAGGCCCTTCTGCTTTTAAGTTCTCTGCCGGAAAGCAGAAAGATGTTCATGGTGTCGGTGAACAACTATGTGCCTGACGGAGTTGTTATGATGGAGGCAGTAAAAAGTAGCATGTTGAGTGAGGAGGTCTAGCATAAGCAGATGGAATCATCGTAGGAGTCTGCTCTGGTGGCTTCCTACGAAAAGGAAAGACCCAAGTCACAAGTGAGGACATGGGAGATTTCTCAGGATATTGTGATTGTGGACCGCAAGAGGGATATTGTCATTGTAGAGAAACATGTCATATCAAGAGGAACTGCATGAAGCTCAAAGATGAGAAGGCCAAAGGCAAGGATGATCAAGAGGATCTCACGGCTATAGAAGATATCATCATCACAACAAGCGACGCATAAGAATCTAGTAGCATGTGTCATGATGGTGATTGGGTCATGGACACAAGGATTTCGTATCATGCCACTCCATATAGGAGGATCTTTATATCATACCATGCTGGCAGGTTTGGACGTGTGAAGATGGGCAACAAGGAGACGGTTGCAGTTGTTGGCATCGATGATGTGCATTTAAAAATGTAGCTTGGTGAGAAGATCGTTCTCAAGGGTGTGCGACATGTACCTAGTTTGTACTATAATTTGGTTTCGGTAGGAAGGCTGGCGGATGATGGATGTCGCATGAGTTTGTTTTGGGACAAAGATTGGATGCTTACGAAGGATTCCCAACAGCTAGATGGAGAAGATTTATGCTGTTATATGTACATGCTCAAGCAGTTGAGTTATACAGGCAGGCCACGGACATCGAATGGAGGCTCAAGGGGTGTTCGACAGGAGTCAGTAGATTATTTAAAACTTGCTTTGGAATGTCTTCGAGATACTTTAAGGGATACAAAAAATTTGGTTCGTAGAGACAAGCGAAGGATGGTGATGAGTCAAAGATTGAGGATCAATTTGTCGGTCCAATGACAACTGGTCGGTCTCCAGGTGGGGGTTGCTCTACGGATCCAGCTTTGGTGATGGGTGTGTTTGCCAAAGCTTCACGGAGCAACATCGATTTCAGTATTTTAAAGCCGAAAAGTAGATCAAGTTGTAAAGCAAACTCAATCTAAGGCGAGTGCATCTCCATTCACATAGTTTTGGAGGAGCTTTGGGTCATCGATGGCGTGTAGAGTGCATGATATTTTGCTCGAGGATACATGTGTATGAAGGAACTTCAGTGTCGGATACGAAGGTAGGAAGGTTTAGGAGTTCAAATCTAGGGAGAATTGTACCATCCGCTTGGTTGGGCCAACCAAGGATGAAGAAGCTTGTCGAAATGATAATACGTTCTGGTGGAAGACGGAAGACGGGGACATGCATCCAAGACTTACGGTGAGGCTGATCTGTCACGACCCGATTCCGTAGAATCGTTGGGGCGTCCCCCGAATCGTGATGCCGTGCGGGACTGGGGTTTCGCCCGCACAAGGCTAAAGTATTTTGCATAGCAAGCACATATTCAGAGTACGCAGATAAATTGAAACACAGATTTAAAACATGGAAAAGTTCTCTTTATTGATAATGAACATCTATTATAAACTCTTGAACGAGTCAGCTAATATGCCGAACGGCTTACAAAAGTGTTGACTCAAAATGAGATAGCAGTCCTGTACATTACATCCTTTTATAAACTCAAAATGATAAGGACCTCCAGGCTGGAGGATAGCTTTGCCACGGAGCTACATTTGTGTATGAAGAGTTGCAAGCTCCTGACTTCAAAATGCTTCGAGGGCGCGGTGGAGATGCGCCAACAGCTAGACTGGATCGGGAAGACGACTTCGGCTCCTCGCTCGGTTCGCCTTGGTGCGGAGAACCTGTTTCAACGAGGGTCAGCATATCGAAACATGCTGGTGAAGGCGAGCTAGCCTGACTATACCAATCAACACGTTGTTTTAATGAAGCATGCATAGTTGTGGGTTTCTATCTTGCCTTAGTTCATTTACAAGTAAGCAGCATATAGAATTTACTGAAATGAACGTGCCACCGTTCGGTGGATTTTACCTGACCGTATGAATTACCTGCACAATACTTACCATGCCTTCTCTGCCACGAAGACACAAGTTAGTATGCAACAGGTTTAAATATACAGTGGATCACTGGCGTTGCCATAAAGGACACTAGTCATAGACGAGAATAGTTTGCAACGAAAGTACGGTGGGTGCTACAAGCCATTCCGTCCAGTACAGTTGACTATACAGTAGGGTTCCGTCCGGACCGGATCGGTGCCAGTGCCCCAGCGACCGTCCGCAGAAACCAGTTACCTTGTGCACAAGTTGTCCGTGATCGAACAATACGTTTACTAAGTTAACAGTTCATGCAGTTGAGGCAAACAGTAGTACAGGACAGTCGGTATTGCATGATTCATTTAACATAGCCTCATTAAACAGTTTAATGCATACAAGGTGTTCTATACTTAGCACGATTCATAGAACAGTTATAAACGAACTAGCATACAGTATGATAATAGTTCACAGTTGGTTGACAAGCATAATAACCAAGTCTATTCTCTTTTATCTTGGTTTCTTTTATTATTACTTGGTATCGTTTGATCGGGGCAAAGAAGAATGCAGATTATTAGATGTGAAGCTTGGAAGCAGGGCTAGCTAATCGGGTTGGTAGCCACTCACTTGGTTGGAAGGAAAGGAGAAGGAAAGAGGCGCTTCACGACTCCGCTCGCAAGCTACCTACTGCTCGTTCACCTGCACACGAACAGCTTGATCAATACTTCTTCCTCTCTTTCCAATCTCGGAATAGAAGTGCAAGTCAATGAACGAAAACAATGAAAACCATCGAAACCGTTCAAGAAAAACAAGCAAATCCCAAAACCAACTCAAAGCCCGAAAGCAACAAGCGACATCGAAAACCGAGGCAATAAAAGATAGCAGCGGAGATGTCCCTCCTGACTCTGCCGCTAAGTCGATCCCGGGGGCACGGTCCACTGAATATGGGAATCGATTCCGAAGAAACAAATCCATAACGAGGACAAGTTCTTGATTCAATCTATCCCGATCGAACGATACCGTCTTCTGTTTCTTAGCCGCGATCTCCGCACCGGGAGAACGGGGCGCTACATCCATCGAGGACTTCATTCTTGGCCGTGTTATTGATATCAATAGGATCCTAGTGGTATAGGAGGTTGTCACGCCCCAGTCCCAAAATATTGAGGGACTAGACACGTGGCAATGGCCAGCAGCACACACTAATGGGCAAATCCAATTTAATGGACCCATCAATATGTACTTAAGCTGTAAAACAACAATCAGGGTCTTCTAATCTCATCCACAGAAATAAATACAACAATATCAGAATTATAAAGCATTAACAAGTCTTGATTTAAAACATAAGTCGGGGAACAACCCGACAGTGAGTTTGATACATCAACTCAATAAACTGGAAATAAAGAGTCTAACAATAGAAATAACTGAGTATAGGATGTGCATATACTCAGGAGAAATTCTCAGCTATCACCTCGTCCTCGGTTCCTGGTACTGCTCCGAGAAGTGCTCCTGTTCCGTATACCTCAGGATAGATATCTTCTGCTAACCCTGGGGACATAATTCAGATCCAGGTCCTCAGGGGACATAGCAAGGTACAAAATAACTCATGCCAAAATAAATGCAGTGCAGCAATAAATGATACAATAGGGTAAATATATAACCAGCTAAGTGATATGCAAATGAGAGTTTTAGTCATACTCGGGCTGAGACAACTATAGGATCTCTGTCGGGGAACCCATAGCAGTATTCTCTCGAAGGGCCAGAACGGTACCAAGCTCTGTGTCAGAGTCTAAGGCACTTCCAGTAAAGTATTATATATATATAATCAGCCTTTTGTATGGTAAATCTCTCCCCACCCAATGTAATCACACGTCACAGGTTCACGATGTCTCATGTCCATGTCATGCAAGATCATATCTAATGCAACAAGTCATAATGAAATCTAAGCATGTATAATATATATGTCTAAATCCTGTATCCTATACAGAATCACAATGAATATCTCAGAAAGATTCTGTCTTATAAATAGTGTCAGGTGTCCTGAGGTATGACGTACTTGATAAGACAAGCACAAAATGTATAGTGTCTCGATAACCATGTCTAGGTGACATTACATAACTCTGCGTACAGTGTTGATACCCGAATATTAGTCGAAAGCTAAGTAATGTCACATGGCCCTAGGTTGAACAGAGATCTTACAGTCATAAATTAAGAAAATAGTATAAATAGATGCTGCAAGTAGGGCAAGGTACACTTGCCTGGGTTTTGGTTACCAACTGCGGCTCTGGTTTCAGCGGGTTCTGCAGGTACTTCTTCGGTTACTGAAATAGACATCACCATCAGATTCAGAAGACATCAAATAGCTAGAAACACCTGTCCTTGAGTCTAATTTGGACACAGGGGCAAAAATAACCTTTTCAGGTCAAAGCGGGGTCCACTTGTGGCCCGCTTCGCACCAAAAAATGTGTCAGAACCAATGGTCTTCAAATCGGTCAAACTTAGTGTCAACAAGTCCAGAACAATGATACGAACCCAACGGAACTTCCATAATTGGATTCCGATGAGCCGATCACAAAATCGCCCATCAAGTGGAGCCGTGGGCCCACGATACGCGATTTTGTCAACGTTCTCAGAATCGAACCAAACTTGGGTCACAGGACCAGCGTATTGCTACGAGTCCGATGGTGCAAGTTTCGTTTCGATCTGACGTGTGTACACAAAGTTACAGCGAGTTCCAGAACAGGCAGATACGGGATGATGTCGGCGGATACGCGTTGATTCCGGTGTGCACGCACATCCAAATCAACTTTCGCAAAATCCCACACGTCTGTATCAACGGTGCGTACGTTCGGTGAAGACCGTACGAGACCAAGTCATCCCGTTTGGAGAGGCGCACTCAGTTCCGGGGGAAAACGGGGTATTGTTTTTCCTGTGTTTGGATCGTGGTTCGCGATCACCACAGGATGTGACACACCGAGCGGGTTGCACGGGCATCGAGAGGGTCACGCAGGGTTCGCGTCATAATAGACGGAATGAAAAACGGGGCAACGAGGAGAGAGAAACTGCTACCTGAACAGGGCTCCAAAAAACTGGGATTCTCGTATCCGCGAGTCGACACGACACACCGACACGTACAGCACTGTAGCTAGGGTTAGGGTTTCGATCACTACAGTGGTTGTGGCTGGCCGGAGCTTCACCAGAGGAGGCAGAGGCGGCTCGGCTAAGGCGTTGTAGGAGGCGGCGGAGCTCAGGCGAGCTGAGGCGGCGCTTCGTCGTCGGGCGGAGGCGAACGGGTGCTGGGTCGGTTGAACTCTGGTAGTTAGGGCGTCGACGGCTGTTAGGGCTTTGCCGGAGGTCATGGAGGCGGCTGGCAGAGGCGGAGCGGGGGCTTCGGCAGATCTCGAGCGGGTGGTTGGGGCTAGGGCAGCTGGAGGAGAAAGGCGGAGGAGGGAGGTGGCTCCGGGTGGCTGAGGCGCTGCGGCCGAGGACGGAGGAGCAGGGAGGAGGTGGAAAGGGGGAAAGCGGTGGCGCTGGTTGTGGAGACGGCAGGCTGGGCGGGGGATTAGGGTTCAGGCGGAGGGGAGATAGGTGGTGGTGCGAGGGCGGCCGAGGGTTTTATAGGTCGGGGGCGGAGTAACCGCCGCGGGGAGGCGGGGCAGTTACGTGCGGAGAAAGGGGGCAGTTACTACAGAGGAAGCGGGGGCTAACGGGCGGAGAAGCCGGCCGGATCCGTAACGGACGGCGGCTGTCGGGGAAGAGAGTTCTACTGTAGCAGGGTACCAGGTCGGGTTCGGGTCGGGTTTGGGTTTTGGACCCGGATCCGACCCAATAAGGAATTGGGTTTGGTTTGGTTAAACCTGTCCGGTTCAATTCGAGTTGGTTTGGTTTTTTTAAAATAAATCGGGTTTATTATGGGTTTAATTGGTTTATTTAAAACTTAGTTTTTAGGTCTTTAAAAATGATTCTGGGGTCCAATAAATTCCAGGAAAAATTATCCTATGTCTAATTTTTCATTTTATACCAGAAAATATTATTTTTATAATATTTTAATATTTAATAAACACATTTAAAAATCATTTAATTATAAATACCTTAGTTTTAATTACAGAAAATTTCCAGAAAATTTCAGAAAATTATGAAAAATCCAAATTAAAAATTCCTAAAAAATCAGGGGATTTATAATCTACCCCCCTTAAGAGGATTGCGTCCTCGCAATCAAAGAATAACCGGTCAACAGAGATGACACGGTTGCAAATATTGTTCGAAGCACATCACGATCAAGAAGATTCAAGGTTGAGGGTTTTAAGCAAAACACATAGGAAATTATTTTCCTATGCAATGGAAGTTATGCAATTTCCAAAATAAAGGAAATCTAGAAAACTATAGTTTAGAAAAACTAGGTTATCATTTATTAGCAAGTTTTAAACTACCAGGTCAAGGCTAAGGTCATGAACCAGCAGGCACGAACTAACGTAATACTAAACGAGATAACTACGAAAACTTACGCGCATTAGCTACTCCAAGAGTCTGCGCATCCTCCAAAGTCATTGCAAAAGCCTGTCCGCGTCCTTGAGGTGGTGCCCTCTGTTGTTGCTGGGCTTGCTGGACGGGTGCTGCTCGAGGCGCCAAGGGTGGCCTTGGTTGATATCCTCTTGGTCCTGGTAGAGCTTGTTGGTTGACTATTGGTGCGCCTTCTCTACGCTCAGGGCATTCCCTCACTGCATGCTGTCTGGATCCGCAAGCTAAGCATAACCCAAATTTACATCTACACTCCTTCTCAATATGGCCTATCTTGCCGCAGTAGTGACAAGTAGGAAGAGTTAGGGATTTGGATGCATCTCCCTGTGGTGCTTGTTGCAGATGAGGTTTCTTTGCAGCTTCTCCATGCGGTGCTCGGGCTGGTGCTGATGTGGAAGGCCACTTCAGGGTGGACTCTCTCCTGGTGATGCGCTCCATACGTCGGGCTGTAGCAAGGACGTCCGTGTACGAAGTAGGTACAACGGATCCAATCATTCTCTGTAGCTCAAAGTTTAGTCCATTGAAGAACTTCTCAGCCTTCTCTTCTTCTGTCGGGATCAGGGAAGGGGCGAAGAGACTCAGTCGAATGAATTCCGCGTTGTACTCTTCCACCGTCATAGTATCCTGAGTGAGGCGATTGAACTTGTCCCGCAGTTCTGATCGAGCGATAGCTGGAATGTACATCTCCTGAAAGAGTCTGGAGAACTCCTCCCAAGTAACTCGGTTTTGTCCGAGCCGTCTCTCCTCAGATAGCCACCAGTGATGTGCGTTGCCCGTCAATTGCATTCTGACGGTAGTCATCCAACGTTCCCGTGGAAGCTCAGCTGCTTCTAATTGATGTTGATTGTTGGTGAGCCACTCATGAACTTCTGTGGGCTCCTCCTTGCCTGAGAAGGTACGGGGCTTCAACTGGCGGAAATCGGTGATGGAGCCCGTCGTTGGCCGTCGAGCTGGTAGGTTGGCCTACTCTAGTGCATTTACTAGGTTGTTCCTTAAGTACTCCGCCTCGTGACATTGAGCCTCTTGATGAATTTGCTGTTGAGCTTGCATCATTGCGTAGATCATTTAGAATATTTGTTTCCTGTCTATAGTCTGCCCTTGTGGGAATACGGGCAATGGTGGAACGAACTGCGGCGGAGGTGGGATGTCATCATGCCGGAACCTTGAATTATGCTGGGCTGCTTGATCACTTTGAGAAGATTGTCCTCTATTCTCTGGTGTTACTCCTTCATCGTAGGTGACCACAGCATCGTGCGGTGTACCTAAGGGATTCTCGTCGTCGGTTCTCGGATCCATTGCTCTACATCAAAAATAAACTATATGAGGTGCACAGGAATCAAGGCAAGATGCAAGTCAAAATTTTAATTTGAATCCGATATAGATATCAAGAACGATTCAAGCAAGTGGATGAGATCCTTATCCTATTCTTACTGCAGGCTTGCTCGGTCCCTAAGTTGAAACAGAACAATTTAGTCGTTGACCTGCATGGGCTACCACAAAAATCATGTCACGCCCTAGTCCCAAAATATCGAGGGACTAGACACGTGGCAATGGCTAGCAGCACACACTAATGGGCAAACCCAATTTAATGGACCCATCAATGTGTACTTAAGTTGTAAAACAACAATCAGGGTCTGTTAATCTCATCCACAGAAATAAATATAACAATATCAGAATTATAAAGCATTAACAAGTCTTGATTTAAAACATAAGTCGGGGAACAACCCGACAGTGAGTTTGATACATCAACTCAATAAACTGGAAATAAAGAGTCTAACAATAGAAATAACTGAGTATAGGATGTGCATATACTCATGAGAAATCCTCAGCTATCACCTCATCCTCGGTTCCTGGTACTGCTCCGAGAAGTGATCTTGTTCCGTACACCTCAGGATAGATATCTTCTGCTAACCGTGGGGACATAATCCAGATCCAGGTCCTCAGGGGACATAGCAAGGTACAAAATAACTCATGCCAAAATAAATGCAGTGCAGCAATAAATGAAACAATAGGGTAAATATATAATCAGCTAAGTGATATGCAAATGAGAGTTTTAGTCATACTCGGGCTGAGACTACTATAGTATCTCTGTCGGGAAAACCATAGCAGTATTCTCTCGAAGGGCCAGTACGGTACCAAATCTCTGTGTCAGAGTCTAAGGAACTTCCAGTAAAGTATTATATATATATAATCAGCCTTTTGTATGGTAAATCTCTCCCCACCAAATGTAATCACACGTCACAGGTTCACGATGTCTCATGTCCATGTCACGCAAGATCATATCTAATGCAACAAGTCATAATAAAATCTAAGCATGTATAATGTATATGTCCAAATCCTGTATCCTATAAAGAATCACCATGAATATCTCAGGAAGATTCTGTCTTATGAATAGTGTCAGGTGTCCTGAGGTATGACGTACTTGATAAGACAAGCACAAAATGTATAGTGTCTCGATAACCATGTCTAGGTGACATTACACAACTCTGCGTACAGTGTTGATACCCGAATATTAGTCGAAAGCTAAGTAATATCACATGGCCCTAGGATTAACAGAGATCTTACAGTCATAAATCAAGAAAATAGTATAAACAGATGCTGCAAGTAGGGCAAGGTACACTTGCCTGAATTTTGGTTACCAACTACGGCTCTGGTTTCAGCGGGTTCTGTAGATACTTCTCCGGTTGCTGAAATAGACATCACCATCAGATTCAGAAGACATCAAATATCTAGAAATACCTGTCCTTGAGTCCAATTTGGACACAGGGGCAAAAATGACCTTTTCAGGTCAAAGCGGGGTCCACATGTGGCCCGCTTCGCACCGAAAAATGTGTCAGAACCAATGGTCTCCAAATCCGTCAAACTTAGTGTCAATAAGTCCAGAACGATAATACGAACCCAACGGAACTTCCAGAATTGGATTCCGATGAGCCGATCACAAAATTGCCCGTCAAGTGGAGCCGCGGGGCCCACGATACGCGATTTTGTCAACTTTCTCATAATCGAACCAAACTTGGTTCACAGGACCAGCGTATTGCTACGAGTCCGATGGCGTAAGTTTTGTTTCGATCTGACGTGTGTACACAAAGTTACAGTAAGTTCCAGAACAGGCAAATACGGGGCGATGTCGGCGGATACGCGTTGATTCCGGTGTGCACGCACATCCAAATCAACTTTCATGAAATCCCACACGTCCGTATCAACGGCGCACTTGTTTTGGTAAAGACCGTACGCGACCAAGTCGTCCCGTTTGGCGGAGCACACTCAGTTCTGGGGAAAAATGAGGTATTGTTTTTCCTGTTTTTGGATCGTGGTTCGCGATCACCACAGGACGCGACACACCGAGCGGGTTGCACAGGCATCGAGAGGGTCACGCAGGGTTTGCGTCACAACAGACGGAACGAAAAATGGGGCAACGAGGAGAGAGAAACTGCTACCTGAACAGGGCTCCGAAAAACTGGGATTCTCGTGTCCGCGAGTCGATACGACACACCGACACGTACAGCACTGTAGCTAGGGTTAGGGTTTCGATCACTACAGTGGCTGTGGCTGGCCGAAGCTTCACCAGAGGAGGCAGAGGCGGCTCGGCTAAGGCGCTGTCGGAGGCGGCGGAGCTCAGGCGAGCTGAGGCGGCACTTCATCGTCGGGAGGAGGCGGACGGGTGCTGGGTCGGTTGAACTCTAGTTGTTAGGGCATCGACGGCTGTTACGGCTTTGCCGGAGGTCGTGGAGGCGGCTGGCAGAGTCGGAGCGGGGGCTCCGGCGGATCTCGAGTGGGTGGTTGGGGCTATGGCAGCTGGAGAAGAAAGGCGGAGGAGGGAGGTGGCTCCGGGTGGCTGAGGCACTGCGGCCGAGGACGGAGGAGCAGGAAGGAGGTGGAAAGGGGGAAAGCGGTGGCGCTGGTGGTAGAGACGGTGGGCTGGGCGAGGGATTAAGGTTCAGGCGGAGGGGAGATAGGTGGTGGTGCGAGGGCGGCCGAGGGTTTTATAGGTCGGGGGCGGAGTAACCGCCGCGGGGAGGCGGGGCGGTTACGGGCGGAAAAAGGGGGCAGTTACGGCAGAGGAAGCGGGGGCTAACGGGCGGAGAAGCCGGCCGGATCCGTAACGGACGGCGACTGTCGGGGAAGAGAGTTCTACTGTAGCAGGGTACCGAGTCGGGTTCGGGTCGGGTTTGGATTTTGGACCCAGATCCGACCCAATAGGAATTGGGTTTGGTTTGGTTAAACCTGTCCGGTTCAATTCGAGTTGGTTTGGTTTTTTTAAAATAAATCTAGTTTATTATGGGTTTAATTGGTTTATTTAAAACTTAGTTTTTAGGTCTTTAAAAATGCTTCCGGGGTCTAATAAATTCCAGAAAAAATTATCCTATGTCTAATTTTTTATTTTACACCAGAAAATATTATTTTTATAATATTTTAATATTTAATAAACACATTTAAAAATCATTTAATTACAAATATCTTAGTTTTAATTACAGAAAAATACTAGAAAATTTCAGAAAATTATGAAAAATCCAAATTAAAAATTCCTAAAAAATCAGGGGGTTTACAGAGGTGCTATACATGGTAGCTAGTATCGACATAACGGTCGAGGAGCTAGAGACAAAGGAATATGCAAAGCAGCTAAGGGATTAGAGATCGATGGCATGGGGGAGCAGGAACTCTATCTCGAGGCGACATGTATGGAGTCCAGTTGAGCAGCCATGGGGTTAACACCCTCTCATCGGACTGGAGGGGAAGATTGTTGGATTCCAGTCTGGAATAGTAGTAGTCATTTTAGGTATAACAGGATTCCTATTTTAGTGTTTCCTATTTAGGAAATTCTATTATGATATATTGTTGGAGTCAAGTTTGGTGTAGGAGTAGTTGTTTTAGGTATAATAGGATTCCTGTTTTAAGTTTTCCTATTTAGTAAATCCTATTTTGACCTAGAATATGATTTTCTCATCCTATATATATGGGTTGAGGTTAGAGGCACAAAGAATATAGCACAAAGGTGGAGATTCGGGGTACTCGTCACCAGAAAATCTAAGAGAAAGTCTGTGTTTGCTCTTAGGGCTCGCCATCCAAGACAGAAGGAAGAGAAGATCTGATCAAGTAGTCGTCGCCTTCGTTCAAGAAAATTGCCATAGGGTTTAGTGAGTGATTTCAATTGTAATATCTTTCTTTTCTTCTTGAGTGTAGTGAGAGGGTTGAACCTATTAGGGCAAATGTTTCAACATTAATTTTTGTCAATATTGTAATTTCATCTTAGTTAACTATATAGATTAGAATTTGTCCAAGTAATTTTATATTAGTCACCACCATATACGTTGTCTTTGATCTGTGCTTGGTGTTCATTAGATTGGTTGGTTATCTCAGGTGGGTTGGCAATGCTTCTGCGCGCCGAATACTTTTAACTCAACGAGTAGCATAAGGGACACACATTCAAAGCTCAGCCCGATACCTGCCTGCTAGTAGTTTATTTGTGTTAAGTTGTTAATGTTGAGAAAATTAAGTAGTAATTGTTATAGGGATCATTAGCGTTTAGACCCTAGATTTTATACCAGCTTACAATTTTAAGTCCTAACAAGTCCAATTAGAAAGTTTATTATTTATTATTTATTTTTTCCTTTATACCCTAATATCCAACATGTGTTGGTTGTTATCCTTGTACTCATGTTAAGGGTACAATGGAAAACGATAAACCAAAAATAAAAAAATTAGGGCTTATTATACTAGTCATATACTAGTGTAGTCGTACCAAGATTTTGATCAATAATAACATCACTTATAATCGGGATGCAATCAAATTTTTTGATTATGAAATCGATAGAATTCGAGTGCAGACAAGCCAAAATCTTTATTTATGGATTTGTGAATCACCAGAATCCATCAAATTAGGTGATGTAAAAAATATGGATTCTCGAATCAAGCAAATTCGATTTAGTAAGAAATCAAGTGGATTCAAGTTGATTATGATTTGGACTGAATTGAGCCTAATTTAGACGGTCATATAACTATATTTTGGCCAACCAAAATCAAGACAAACTTGTCCAATTTTAGAATTCACTCTTTGCTCGAACTAGCGTCTTATAGAGGGATGACACATAGTGGATGATTGTCACATCCTAGTCCTAAAGTACATAGGACTATGATACGTGAAAATGGCCAACTACGTATCAAGTGGACTCAAGCCCGGTTCAAATACATGTATGTTATCTATATTCCAGTCAACTATCTATAGACCTCTATATTTAGATATAAGGTACAATCCACAAGAATACAAAATATAGAAATGTGTAATATGTACCATGGTGTATATCCCATACTACACATGTCCAAATAATAGACTCGAAGGAATTAATATAAGTCTACCAACACTAGGCTATCAAGCAGAATATAAAGTAATAAAGTTATATGTAATCATGGAAGATACCTGATAAATCTAAAACAATAAACACCATCAACCCACCAAAAGGATATATGCGCGAATAATCTGGAAGAAAATCAGGTCCTTAGAGGGCATAGCAAGATACATAATATAATAGCCATATGAAACAGTATAAAACATGCTTAAAGAAAAAACAAAAAAAATACGAGTCCACTATTGCTAACTTGTCGACATGATATGCTAATATGGAAGACAACTTTCGACGCTTGGGATGACAGTCTATCCACTCATAACCATATATAGCTCATCATGAGACTGTCGGCCAATAGTAATTCACTCACAATCCATAGCTCATCTCGAGACTATCGGCCAATAGTAACTCACAACCCGCAGCTCATCTCAAGACTACTAGCTAACAATAAATCAATCCTATGTCACAGCCCGTGCATCTAATAATTTGTCTCCCCTCCCAATAAACTATAGGTATACTAGTCATATATTTACAACAATTAGAACTCCATCACAAACAAACTACGACTATCTATAAATCGTATTGAGTCGAAAGGTCTAAACTATGCCTATAATAATAACATTAATAATGCTATAACTAGCATGCATGCAACTGTGTCGTGTCTAAACTTGTGCCAATAAAGAATAAATAATATTATACTAGGAACGATCTTATAAAGAAGGCAACTAAGGTTACAATAACAATAATGAATAAATAACCCAAAGGAAACAATATGTTGCATGATATATAGTATCATAGGGAAGGTATGTTGGATTTATTCAAAAATTAGGGGCCACACATGCAAAATTAATTGTGTTATGATACCTAAATAATTAAGTAAAATTAAAGTGGTCTAATTAGAAAATAGGCTTAAGGGTGTAATTGTCATGGAGATTTAGAAAAAGGCAATTCCATTAATGGTGTAAAATTACATACATCTCAAATCAAGTATTGCCTCCCATAAACCCTATCCCCCTTACATCAAACTCTTTATTGTGCAAATTTCCATAGTGACCGTATTGAGACTTTCAAAGATACAGTTGTTCCTTTCCTTCCAAATGTGCCATACTGCTGATGCCAACCTGGTACAAGCTTCACGAAACCAAGTCGACCCCCTACTCCTTGCCTCCCTTATCTCCTGAATCACACTATCAAAGTCTAGCCGTCCTCCACTCCACAGGTTTAGCGCCCCCCAATTGTCTGCCCTAGACCATCCTGGCAATCAAGCAACCAAAGAATAAATGCGTCATAGACTCGTCTTCCTGCCTATACTATATATAAACCCTAATGAACATATATATATATATATATATATATATATATATATATATATATATATATATATATATATATATATATATACATATATATATGTGTGTGTGTGTGTGTGTGTGTGTGTGTGTGTGTGTGTGTATGTTCATTAGGGTTTATATATATATATGTGTGTGTGTGTGTGTGTGTGTGTTCATTAGGGTTATGGTCCCTAATTTGTACAGCCACAAAATATGGTTTTCTCTTTTCTCTTCTACTCTACATCCCTCACCCCCCCCTCCCCCCCACACACAATTATCTTTGTCATTAAGGTTCGTATCAAGTTGGAAAATCGAACCACAAAAAGAGACATTCACTACAAGATCAATCTAGCCAAGCAATGGATTTAGGTACGCTTCCGCAATTATTTAATATCTCCATCTCATGAATCAATGGCTAAATCTAACAATTGTTATCAGAGGCTCCCTTGTTTGATTCATAAGTTTGAAGTTTCATATTCAATTTATCTTTCTAGATTCAGGAACCCTAGATCATTTGATCTAATTTAATTTAGGGTTCTAGTTGTTCTATCAAAGTTTTTATATTTCATCCTAGATTCGATCAAAGTTTTTCGGTTCCAATAGTTCCGATTGTTACATGTGCCCCAAGGAAATAATAGGCTCTGAGACAAATCTCTTGCCCACTATCTATATATGTCTGTATTAGGATGTACTTAAAACAATATTCTACGGCTGGATTTAGATGCTTGTTTTTGCTTGGGATTGAGAACATGGTGCTGGATATCAACAAGTTGGACATAAACTTCATGATGATTTTAAAATTAAAGGTTCAAATGAAGGACCTTCTCCTTCAAATCTAGAATATCCAAATAAAGTAACGACAAAAATTACTACTGAAGTGAAAACTTCTTTATAGATATTAGATTCAAGGCTGTATCAACTTTCATTCTCAGTCAAATCTCTAATTTAACATATCAAGTTTGTGAATGAGGTTTGGAAAGTTTATTATGCCACATTTTTTCAAATACTTTAGGTTACTTTGAAACCTGATTAGAGTAGTAGTTGTAGTTTTCTTTCTTGTCATGAGGATAGGATGGTATTGTGGTTTAATATAGTTTTTCCATATTTACTAGGAATTGGAGCATATGCTATCGAGAGATTATATGTGATTCATGATATTATCTTAATATTATTGGTTTTTATGTGAAGAGATAAATACTATTAGAATTAGTTATTGTTTAAATTTAAATACGTGTAACCAATAGCTATCTATTTCTATTGAAATAGAACCATCCATCCCAGCTAACTCATTATTGTTCCTGACATTATTGGCAAAATTTTGCTATTATTATGATTATTTTATTTGAGTTATAATATTTTAAATATACTTGTACATAAGAATTTTATCATGTAAAATTCAATCAACATTCAAATTATTTGGCTATTCTTTGTGACTTGCAATAGTTGTCTAACATTATAACTAGAACTATTAAAATAAGATGTTGCCAAAGTGACCTCTCTTGCGTAGATAGTCTATGAGGATGTCAGATATTTGTGTGTGTACATTCATGCTAGTATTAGCCAACCCAAAGGAAGGTTAGTCCTTGGCCGAATTGCACACATACCTATGGTGATAAATATATACCAATTGTAAAGTTTATATGTGAATAACAATCCGATCAAAAGATATGCTTATTATTTGACATGAGTTATTGTCAACGTTTGATCATTACACCAAGAGTACCATTTACAGTTAATATTATTGTCGAAAGACTTGATATTAACGGTGTGCTAGGTATCTTGAGATGGGGTTCACTATTATTTAAATTTGTTTGACTATAATTTTTTTTATCAATTAAAGCATGTTTGTTTGGTTGTTTTGTTCTCTTTATAGATAATGTTGCTACAATATCCGCTAATCTGAATTCAATTCACATACTTAATGGAAAAAACTTCAAGGATTGGAAAGAGAATATTTATATTATTTTTGGCTATATGAATCTAGACTTTGCACTTATGATTGAGTGCCCCACTGCTCCTAAGCAAGACAGTTCCTCTGCTGAAAGAGCAAACTTTGAGAAGTGAGAACACTCAAACTAAATGTGTGATGATCATAAAGCACAACATTCTAGAGGCATTTAGGGTTGTAGTATCTAACGAGGTTACCAGAACCAAACAATTTCTTGTTGATATCGAGAAACAATTTACAAAGAATGATAAGGCGGAAACAAGCACACTTTTGTTGTGCTTGATTACCATAAAGTATAAGGGCAAAGATAACATAATGGAGTACATCATGGTGATGTTTCATATTGCTTCAAAATAGAAGCTGCTAAGGTTCTAGCTCAAAAGAAACAACAAACTTAAGCTAAGGGTTATTTCTTTTATGACAAGCCAGGACACGTAAAGAAGAAATATATAAAGTACCATGCTTGACATATAAAGAAAGGGTTGCTTGAGCTACCGAAAGTTAGTTAATGGCGAAAGACATATCTATATGGATAATGGCTAATCGTTAGAAGTGGAAGCAATAGGGCATTTTAGGTTATTATTGGAAAATGATTATTATTTGGATTTGATAGACACTTTTATTGTACCATCTTTTAGATGAAATTTAGTTTTAGTTTTTTATTGGACAAATCTGGTTATCATTGTTTATTTGGAAATAATATTGTTGGTAATGGTTTCCTTAATGTTTATGATATCCTATATTCTCCTAAAACTATTATATCTTACAAAGAAACCTTGCATGTGTAATCACGTGGTACTAAACCCAAAATTAAAAATAAAAATTCAACCTCATTATGGTACAAGCGATTAGGTCGCATCTCTAGTAATTGAGTTGAACGACTTATTTCTGATAGAATTTTGGATTCCCTTGACTTTGCAGGCTTTAATGTCTGGTTTGAATGTGTAAAGGAAAAAACATATCAAAACTGTAAGTAACTAATTTATTGGCCATGCTGAGAGATTAAGGGGATATAAATTTTACGATCTCACACAAAGGAATTTTTTTATTAGAACTACAATTTTTTGTGGATGCTAAATTTGGGGGAGAAATAAAGTCAGGGACATTATTTTTTAGGAGTAATTGATTTTGATTTCTACATCACTTTTGACGATGTGCAGGTTTTTATAGCTATCTTTGATCAAGAAGTGAATCCAGAACCTCAACAAGACAATGTCGAATTACCTCTATAAGTTGATGTTGAGCTACCTCAACAAGACAACATAGAGGCTCCCCTTTTCAAGATAAGATAATTGTTCCTGGGGAACAAACTCAACAACCTCAAGAACCAGTGCCATTAGGATGGTCCACAAGAGAGGAGAAATGCAATTTTGGATAATTTTGGCATATTTCTCCAGGAACGTATAGAAGGCTGTGGAATACTAGAAGATGATCAAATCAACTTCTGTCAGGCCATGAAAAGTTCTAACTCTCAAAAGTGGATTGATGCAATGAATGAGGAGTATAAATCTATACAAGATAATAAAGTTTGGGAACTTCTCCTATTACCAAAAGGTACGAAGTCCATTGGTTGTAAATGGATATTTAAAACCAAGAAGGATTTAAAGGGTAATGTGGAGAGGTATAAAGCATGTCTTGTAGTTATAGGCTTTACTCAAAAGGAAGGGATTGATTTTAATCATGGCACTTATTGCACATTTTGATCTTGAGTTATATCAAATCGATGTCAAAACATTTCTCAATGGTAACACTGATGAAACAATTTATATGGTACATCCTGAAAATTTTGTGTCGAGAAACCCAAAGAATATGGTTTACAAACTGACAAAATCTATTTATGGACTCAAGCAAGCTTCTCGTCAATGGTACTACAATTTCACCAAATGGTTACCTCGTTTGGTTTTTAGAAACATTGTTGAAGATTGTGTGTATCAAAAATTTAGTGGGAGTAAATATTTTTTTCTGCTTTTGTATGTCGATGACATACTACTTGCCACAAATGATATAGGCATGTTGTACGACACTGAATTTTTTTTATCAAATAACTTTCAGTTAAAAGATCTTGGGTGATTCCTCTTTTGTATTAAGAATCCAGATTCATCGAGACCGTTCTCGAGGTATTCTTGAATTACCACAAAAAAATTATCTCAATAAAGTACTTAAAAAGTTATGGCATGTAGAAATGCAAAATAAGTGACACCCTTGTCACTAAAGGAGACAAGTTTAGTCTAAATCAGTGCCTTAAGAATAGCCTTGAAACTAAAGAAATACAATTGATTCCTTGTTCATCAACTATAGGGAGTCTAATATATGCTTAAGGGTGTACGCATCCGGATATTGCATACATAGTTAGGATACTAGGCAGATATTTAAGTAAATCTGGGATATATTATTAGAAAATAGCTAAACGGGTTACTTAAGTAATTACAAAGAACAAGGGATTACATGCTCACTTATAGAAGATCAGATCATTTGGAGACAATAGGGTAATCTGACTCCGATTTTGTTGGATGCCAAGACTAAGAGATCCACATTAGGTTATGTTTACCGGTTGGCTGGTAGAGCTATATCTTGGAAGAGTATCAAACCGACACTCATAGCTTCTTCCACCATGGCAGCATAGTTTATAGTATATTGTGAGGCATCTAATTATGGAATATGGTTATAGAATTTTGTTACAGGGTTGCGAATACCGAAGAGTATTGAAAGACCATTCAAATTATATTGTGATAATAAATCAGCAATATTGTATCCAAATAACAACAATAGCTCGTATAAGTCAAAGCATAGTACTGACATAAAGTTTCTAGTTGTGAAGTAGAGAATTCAGAATGGTCAAGTATCCATAGATCATATTATGACAAACTCCATGTTAGCGAATCCGCTCACAAAAAGGGTTATAACCCAAGGTCTTTCATAAGCATACTGCTCATGTAGGTATTATCTTATTTGAGGATATGTTAGTATAGTGGAAGTTTGTATTTTATGTATTTTGGTACTGTATATTTGGATTTGGACACATATACGTATTTATGTATTTGGATATTGTTCTGATCAGGCATATGAAAATTTTATTTCATTCTATTTCATTATGTTAAAGTATTGATCTCATTAAAGTTAAGGAGGACAAGTTGAAAATAGATATGTGTTGGTCACATTGCATGTAATTTTTATTCTACACATCCATGATTGATCTATGTCATTTAGCTATAACGGTATATGTGAACATTGATGGTTTAGTTATGCTAATTGTGATGAAAACTACTTTGATCCTATATTGATATGGTCAATGGACGAGATTATATATACTCTAAGGTTAAAATAGCAATTTTTGAGCTCATAAAGTTAACAAATTTATAAGGTTAAATATGTGGCCCAGTGAGAGATTGTTAGATTTATTCAACGATTAGGGGCCACATATGTAAAATTAATTATATTTTGCTATCTAAATAAATAATCCAAATTAAAGTGGTCTAATTTAAAAACTAGAAGTACTCAAGTCCACTCACATTAGCCTAACCATAACCCCACTCACATCAAACCAAAACTAGTCCAGACCAAAACTTAGACCATTCTGGAAATAGGCCTACCGAGCTCGGGCAAAACTCAGTCTCTGACCGAACTCGGATCGAACACGGTATGCCATAAATAAAAATTTGGCTAGTTGTGAAATTCCTGATTTTGTGGTTCTAATATTCAAAATTTTGAATGCTTGGTTACAAAATTCTGGCCGAACTCTGTCCCAGAATAGCCTATAAATAGACTTGGATTTCCCTATTCTTACTCAATCATCTCTTCTCAATCTTCCAATCCATTAGTGAGCAATACTCAGAGCCTTAATCTCCATCTCCAAGATCAACTCCCACCCTTCTAGTGCCAAGTGCGATCTCGGTTAGAAGTCTGTCAGAGTTGTAAAAGCTTGGGTTGTCAAGTTTTCTCTTTAGTATTTGAAGTTTGTGTGCCATTCGCATCAAACGCACGTGTGAAGACTTTCGACCCTTCGGATCAAAGCACGATATTGTAAGAAGTCAGCAAGCCTTTCAATCAAAGCTTGTAATTCACTATTGGTAATTATAATGGATACAACTCCGAGCAAGAGTTCTCGGGATTAGACTAGTCCTATCAGAGGAAAACCAGTATATATCGCGGTGTTTGTGTTTGCTTTCTCTCAACTCTACTGCTTTATATGTCTGTCTTACATATATACATTACTATTGCTAGTTTTAGCTACCTTTACTTCGGATCAATTTTTAATTGGATAGATTATTCCGCTGCACTCTATTCACCACCCTCTAGAGTTTTCTTACGGTCTTACACCAAATCATATGTCCCACCCCCTCTCTAGCACCCCAAAAAAATAAAGCAAACAACTTCTTAACCCGTCTGACCATACATTTGGGAGGGGTGCAGGATGCCAGAGTATAAATAGGAATCGACGAGAGCACGTGTCGAACAAGAATGATCTTACCTCCCGGTGAGAGCACTTCGTTATGCCAACCTTTAAGTTGGTCTCCAATTCGCAAAATTAGGGGTTCGAACATCACCGCATTACTACGACCCACTACCAAAGGAACTCTAAGATAAGTGAAAGGAGGGAAAGCGTAGGAGAACACGTCACCATCTCTAACTTAGCATCCCTAGAAATAGGAAAATACTTACCAACGATAACCGAGCTCTTATGTTGATTGATGAGCTGCCCCGAGGTTTTCTCGTATCAATTCAGCATTACCATAAGTCTAGTCACCGCCCAAATGTCCTCATTTCAGAATATCAGAAGGTCATCCGCATAGCCCAAATGCGAGATCAACGGACATCCAATGTGTGTCGAAAAGGCGTTCGAAGGTCGAGATCCCTATATGTGAAAATTTTTGCTCAAAATTTCATGCATGATGATAAAGAGAGTCAGAGACAATGGGTGTAACCACCTAAAGTTAGGACTAGGGATAATTTTATCATTTTACTTGTGGTGGTTAATCATATAGTTATATTTAATTAGTGTTTAGCTTAGAATCAATTCATACTCAATTGTTATGGATATAATATTCCCTTTAGTTAGTTTCATACCCTCCATAACTAATTTGATTCACTCCATAACCAAAAGATTCTATTCACACTAGATCTAAAATTTAAATTAGGAAGAGGAGGGAAAAACTTGTAATTAAACCACACTCCAAAACCACCAAGTAGTGGTTGGCCCTTACCCAAGCAATTCCATTTCATTTTTCCCTCCAATTTGTTCTTCTTCTTCTCCAAGCTTCTTCTCCTTCGAGCCACCTCCAATTCCAACCAATCCCACTCCCATCCATTCAATTTTCACTCAAATTCCTTTCTCATGGAGGCCTAGAGACTTGGAGCACAAGGAGGAGCTAGGAGGATCGTGTCCAACTCATACTCATTGTGTCCAATTTCGTGGTGATTCATTGAAACACAACTCCCAATAGGTAAATTTCTCTTTTTCCCTAATTTCTATGGTAGGAACCTAAATTGAACCAATAGGAACCCTGTAATAGGTGAAAATGACTTCCTAATGGTAGATCTAGGTTGTAGAGGCCTCAAAACTAGTAGATCTAGATTTTTTGTATGATGAAATTGTGTTTTTTATGGTCAATTTGGTAGAATTACGATTTGTGTCCACCGAGTGTTTGTGTTGTGTCCACAAAAGGACTTTTGTGTCTAAAATTAATTTGTCCTTGTGTTCTAGTGTCCACAATTGGATACTTAGTGGTTGTGTCATGATACGTCTTGATACGCATGGCTAGGTTTGGTAATTTGTGTGTATTGGTGTCTCTTTGTGTCCATTATCTATATTTTGTATTAGATCTAATTATTTTATAGATTTCATGTCAATTCTATATATATTTGGTGTTTAATTGGTATTGGTGGTTGTTCTTTTGGTATCAAGGTGTATTGGTATTTCGTGAGGAATATTTGTGTTGATACTTGAGTGTATCATGGATAGAGTTGTATACCATAGTATTTTGGCGTTGAGTATCATAGAAATTGAAGTGTTGGTGTGTTAGGAGTGTGTCATGTGATATAAGAGAGTGTGTTAGTGTATGTATGTGTGAGTGTATTGTGTTCATGTGTGTAGAAAGAGGGGGAGTGTGGTCTGATTATGGACAGCAACAGCAGCAGTAGTGTTTCCAACACTTGGAAACCTGGCAACAGTTGCAGCATACCTCTGTGCAGTGCACCTCTGTGCAATGCACAACAGTAGAAGGAGCAAGTAGAGCATCAGTTCCTGCAACCTTAGCAGCAGTAGGTGCAGCAACTTGCTGCAGAAGGAGCAGCAGCATCGGCAGCAAGCTACTGTAGTCTCGAGTATTGCAGCAAGCAGCCAGTGAGGACTGCACTGAACCAGTGTGCACAAAGGCCACTGTGCAGTACAGTGAGCACAGGATGTGTGCACAGACTTAGCACAGTGTCAGTGTGCTCAGTTCTATGTGTGTGTCAAGTGCACTGTGTCAGGTGTGGTATTTGAGGGTAATAGTGTTTGTGTGTTTTAGAGTGTAAGTGCATGTGTATGAAAGTTAGTGGCTAGTATGGGAATGGGTATTGGGATATGGGTAACTTGAGGGTAGTATCAAGGTATATATTTTAGGTAAGTGTATAGGAAGAGTTAAGGTATTGGTGTAAAGATACTAGGTAATGTGTTAAGATACTAGGTAGTGGGTTAAGATACGGGGTGATGGTTAATGTATTAATATGACACTTGTATATATATATATATATATATATATATATATATATATATATATATATATATGGTACTTAGAATATCTATACCTATAAGGTATGACTAGAACACCTAGGAATAACTTGGCGATAGCTTAGATAGCTATATAGGCCAACCAAATAGGTATTTTGAGGATCCAAAAATAGGTAATTACCTAGTTTAACATTATTGACTTAGAAACCAAAAATAAGGATAGTTAAGATTGATTTTGATTCCAAATCACCTATTGACATTGGAAATTCATATTATAGGTCACTTGGACTCCGATACGGACTCAGATTTATATCTTTAGGTAGGATCACAGGCAAGTACATTCTCTGATAGTTTTCATTACTTGATAGCTTCTATATTACATGTTCTAGTGGTGTTTTACTTGATTCTTGACATGTCTGTTACACGGATTGATACTATATGGATCTTAGTCAAGAGATGTTGCTTTTTATGATATTATATAGACCGTGTGATCATCGTGCTCGTGTTTAGACCATGTATTGTGATCTCCATGTCATAACGTGTCATGATTCAAATCCATGAGTATTAGTTGGGACGGGAAAGTATTAGTTGGTTATGTGATCAAAGCCTTATTATAGCCCATGTGCATAACCAATCATACAATTCACGTATGGTTGAGCCTTGTTTTAGTTAGCCCGTGTTCACCTAAGCCGATCACATAATGAACTAATATTTTAAAAACAGTTAGATAGTACAGTTCTTTCCTGTTTTACTCCATACTTGTTTACTTATGCCATGTTGCTCATGTTTACTTATTTCTCCCTATTTACCATGCCATAATTCTACTTTTTTCTTGTTCATCATGTATTTTATTATTATTACTGTTTTATAGTCTCTGCATGTATTGGAACTGTTGTTAAAGTTGTACTCATTCTATCCTAACTAGGTAAACATTTTTAGGAGATCGCTTGGAAGATTGGTTTCCCATAGACTATGGACCCCAGGAGTTGAGATTGACCCTATTGCTCAGGAGGAGATTGGAATATTTGCGGGAGCGACCCAACCTGAGACAATTTAGTTAGTTAGTACTTTATTTAATACCAGATTTGTCTCTGGACACCATTTGAGATACTTGGATGTTATTTGTGATTTCATACTTGGATGTTATGTCTTAACTTGTTTAGACTTGTGACTTTGGTTTCCTTCTCGTATATCACATCGTGCTTTATCTTCCTATTAGATCTTGTGATTGAGTATTACCATTGTTATATATCATTGTCCTCCTTATGGAGTTAAGATATTATTGCGTGGATTGTGATTATAATGCACTATACCAAAGCAGTCATTTCCTTACAACTATAAGCATTAGGAAAATTATTACTAGCATTTTTTTACGGTTGGAAATATGGTGTTGGGATTGAGAATTTTTCTCACGGTTATAACCGTTAGGAAAATAATTTTTCTAACGGTAAAAAATCGTTGGAAAAATAAATATCCCAACGGTAAAAAACCGTTGCGAAAATAAATTTTCTAACGGTTTTTTGCCGTTACGAATAAAAAATTTCGTAACAGTTTTTACCATTAGAGAAGAAATTTTTTCCTAATGGTTATAACCATTAGGAATGGGAAAAAATTATTAAAAAATATTTGTGGCTCTATTGATCCCAAGAATCAAATTTATTTTCTTCATGCACATGAATATAGAATTTTTTTGGATCATATCAAAAACACAAACAAAATTAGGATCAACATTATTTCATTCAACTAGATGTTAAACGATTGTGTCACTTAAACAATTTTGTCATTTAACATAAGAGAAGTTAGACAATATGCCAACCACTATAATTGTCACTCCCCATTTTTGATATACGTATTTAAAATGTATTAATTTTTTTCTAGTATAGTTGCATGTTGCATGGAGACTACACCCATTCTTTGGTTGAGTTTTGGCTCATGGTTTATTTGAATGGCTAGGATTGGCCATGACTTGATCCAATGGACAAGCATCCTACCCTAGCATATATAAGCCATCTTCTTTCTCTCTCTTCTCTCATTCTCTTCATTTTCTCTCTTTCATTTTAGACAAGTACACCTTACATAACATGGAAAAACACTTAGATTTTAATTTTTGCTTTTGCTTTTTCTTGTATATTATTAGTCTAATATGTGTGCTATGAGTTTCTAAGCACTTTTAATACTTAAAGTTTGTGGTTTTGATGGATAGATTTGAGTAGATCTACATTTTAAAGATAGAATTTTTACGGTTTCCATAAATTTTTTATAGTTTTGATCTATTAAAACTAGTTGTTTTCAAAACTAGTAGTTCCATGTAGTAAAGAATTAAATTTCATGCTATTTTGACTTTTGTTTCACTTGATTTGGAGTTAAAATAAAAATTTTTTGAAGAAAACAAATTTTCATATTTTTGAAGCTTTTTCCATGGAGTTCATGTTATTTTGGGACGATGGATTCCTATGTGGCCCAGCTTAATGCGACCTCTTCCAGCATGCGCATATCATGTTGGGTGCATGGCTGCCCATACGTCATGCATCCCATGCGTGCAGAACCCCATACGTCCTGCATCCCATGCGTTATGCATCCCTGCGTCCAGCATTCCCTGCGTCCAACATCCCAGGCGTCCTGCATCCCTGCGTCCTGCATCCCTGCGTCCACCTTGCATATGAGGCCCAGCTTGCATATGAGGCCATCTTTGCTCGTTTTGCTGATTTGCTTAGTTTTAATATTTTATTGAATTTTGTGATTTCATGTATGATCTTGATGACTATAAGTGTGATTAGACTCAGTGACTATGTGTTAGACCTGACTAGGTGTCTAACCCGACTATGTATAGAATTAGACCATGCACCAAGTGACTTGATCTATGTGTTGCAATGTGATAGAACCTATGTGATAACTAACAAGTTGGTGATTTGACTTGACTACCTGTATCCGTGTTGATACACTTACTATGTGTTATATGTTCCTATGTGCTAAGTATTCCTACGTATTATATGTTACATATTTTACACTGAGATGTACCTATGTGCTACGCGACATGTGACATAATACGATTTCACCAGCATAGACATGATAGTAGTCAATAACCAAGCATGGCTAGGAATTGTTTGATTGTTGCATCACGCTGGAAGAAATCCAAATTGAACTATCAAGTGGCAAAGTGGATTCGTATCTAGGGTGGCCGTACCAATGCATGACATATAGGAGGAATGACCATGTGACCACGCCATATGATTCCAGCTAAACATAGGGTTAACTATGTAACTAAAACTTGTAGAGCATTGGGAGGGACAAAATTCTGAGATTGTGTATGACAAGCTGCCCTCAGGTATCTAACTGGGGTATGAAAGACTGGCCCCCATGGATATTGTTTAAATCTGCATTAGTGAATTACAATATCCAATTACTATATTGTACTATGTGTTCTATGCGATCTTAGCACGGTGGCCTTACGAGGGACCGATGTATAATACTATGTGCTACGCGACGATTATCATGGCTCGGTTACCTGCTTGAACAATGCACGATCTGAGAATTTTTATTATTTGCATTATAATTCTAGGATAACCCGGACTCCACCTAACAAGCCGTACAAGTGATTGGTCATTTTATAATTAAGCTTGATTGTGGTTGGATCTTCTGTTAGCAATTTAGGAACATGGACTATCGTGGTATGATGGATCAACCCTTGTACTTGTTTAGTTCTAGGGTTGAGCTATTGTGCTACAATAGGCTATGGGCCGAGATTGCAACACAGAATCCTATAAATTGACCTAAACCAGAGGATGTGCATTATCTCGATGTGGTGTGGCACTTCTTGTCCCTGTTTTATGTAGGAGTGTCATATTGCCTAGATGATGATGTATACGCCTATAGTTCTTGGTTCAAACACTATGTATATATATTGCTTGGGTTTTTATTTCTTCATTCGTGCTTCCTTATGGTACTTGCTATCTGGGGTCTAACCCCACTGGCTTTGTATGACCAGGGTTAAAGCCAGCACCAGAGGATCCAGCTTATGTAATGATCCGTTTCGCTCAAATGGACAGCCGATTCAAACTGAAAAAGTGTAACAACCCGACCTGCTTTGCTCAGCGAGAATAATCGTTTGAGTCAAATAATTTCTCGTTTGAGTCAAAGGATTTCTAGACTTGGCCCTTCAGGAGTTCCGGTTTGGGCTTTTAGAGGCTCGCTCGGAGTATTGCTCGACCGAGGTGAATCATCGCTAAGGTGGGTGGCTACGATAAACTTGTCTTTGCTTAGCCAGCACACTTAAAATATGGACGATACATGCTTGTCGCTAGGTGAATCATGTCTGCATGCTAATAAAGAATACAACACACCTAGCTAAGGAAATAATCTCAACTTGTATTGCTTGTGTTAGAACATGAAAATAAAACTTTGCTTATATATATACAGACCCTCGCATGCTAGCCGTGGCTTGTGCAATATGACCCCGCTATGCCTCGACTAAAATGACTTATATATTCTTCGTAGTGCACTGGTTAACTTGCTACACTACACGACCATAGATCATGTTGCTCGGTATGTCCCCATACGGTTTTACTACTTGGTTCACTCTTAGACCCGTGCCAACGTAAATGCTTATGTTTAATGTAAATGCATGCTTGCCTGCATATATGTTAATTTGTACCCATTGCCTCATTTCGATGCTTGTCACATAATCTATGCCTCGACCGCGTAACACTATTCATGCTATGCATTCATTTAGTTCTTCCCGAAAGACTATCTAATAGTCGTTCCGTGCATGTCTAAACCTGAAAGTATCTGAGATCATTAGGTCACCAAGGCAGTCCGCGAACCAGGGGAATGCATCAAGGCAAGTTGAACAATGAACGAGAATCATGCCAAGTAAAGCAAGGAACACAACTCGTGGAGCAACACTCGTTCAGAGAAAGAATCAAGATTCAAACATCTCGTGAATTTGGAAGACCAATAATTGCATGTCGCGGACAACTTAGAAACAAGGTAATCTTCGGATCTCGTTCCACGGACGGTTACCGGGGCACCGGGGCAGATCCGATCCGGATGGAACTTCATGTGTAGTCTTCATGTGCATCGGACGGGATGGTTTGTAGCACCTCATATACTTTTTGTTGCATTCCATCCTCGTCATTGACTACTTTCCTTTATGGCTATGCCAGCGACAATTGTTCATATAGATAAGTTATCCTCGTTTAGCGGCAATCTGCGTGCGATTCATTGCATCGCATCGAGAATATCTGAACACCTGAACGATCATGAGTATAACACATTTGTACAATATTTGGACAATTGAATCTATTCAGCAACACTTTCGGATAATCTGGGTAAATCGTGCACCCAAAACATAATCTCGTTCACGACACTTGTGTTTACATATACTATTGTCCCTGGATTCATCATATATATGCTCGTGCTTGAATTAACTTGGTTTGCCTTGGACAGGGAAGGACGGATGGTAAGTTGGTAAGTCTCGCTGTGTTCCTTTATATCGTACGGCGCACTGCCACACGAGTTAGGCTATTCATCTTTGCCATAAAACTGATCCTAAGGCAAGACTAGAAAGATAACTTAATAGATGGTGTAGGAAACCTATATTACGTGTTTAGATTTGTCAAGCGGGCGAGTAGCCTCCCCACCAGTGCATTCATGTACTGATAATCCACCAAATTGCTTGCAGGGTGCGGGAGAACCTCATTCGGTACTGATGCCTCCTCCGTGCGTGCTAAGACGTGGAGTTCACTCTGGAGCCTTAGATCATTGCGTCCGGAACTGAAGCACATATACAAGACATAATGTTGGAACATCGCCTATACATCATTCCACAAATGTGGCCACTTGGCCCGCTTTTACTGTTTCAGAGAGAGTGCTTGAGCGACTTGTAATCTCGGCCTAGCACCGCCTGTAACACTCGTTCAATATCAATAAAGAGCTTGTTTTATTTATTCAATGCTTCCGCTAATGACGACTCTGTGAACTTGTTACCAATCGTCTGTGCATTTATAATTCTGCTGCACTCGGACAATCTGTGCGACTCTGTGGCTTAGACCTCTTACCGCCTGTATGGACCACGGGCGCGGCTCACGCTCGTGCAGCATCACGCCCAAATGGGCCAAGCGATCATCCCGCGGGAGCGCTGGCGTGGTGATTCGCGCCCAGCGGTGACAATCGATTGCCTACGGGAGATCGGGGCGTGACAGCTTACTTACCCCTGAACAATAGGGTGCATCCGACAGATGGCCACTGAGGGACACGAGTGGGTTTCTTCTTCCCTACTCATCATTGTACATTTTACTCTTTT